>JAQHUG010000073.1:5176566-5203546 GCA_028555095.1 Dicrostonyx torquatus
GTGTGTGTGTGTGTGTGTGTGTGTGTGTGTGTGGTAGTAGTCCATATTGTCTAATGAGGTCACAGTGGTCGCCTCCCAGGACCCATTGCTAAGGCTGCTCTCTAAAAACAGCACAATTGTGTCAAGCTCTTCTATGGGCAAGAACTTTTAAAGTTTCCAGGGCTAATATCTGGAAAGGGAGAAGATGCTGAACCACGCATGGCATTTGGTCAGAAATTCAAAATCTGCACGCAGATGAAAATGGTCAGTCCCATCCCTACAGACAGTGCCTTTCTCTGTCGTCTGGTCCCTCTCCCTCCCTTGCTGCAATCTTACAGATCCCGGAGCGATTAGAGGCGCCCAGAAGAGAATAGCCCGTGGTACTCCATGGTTTCAATGTAGTCTGAAGATTAAACCCCTATGAAAATAATGTATCTCTTCTCCACTCGCCTGCCCCCTCCCCGCTAGAAGTAGCTGCTTTTCACATTTAAATGTAGCAGGGGTAACAAGAGCCTCTTTTATCAGCTAGACCTATTCATAAGGCATTAAAATACATGCAGTTTCTTAATCCCTAGTGCAGCTCTAAGGGGCTTCAGCTTTGTGCACGTATCTTTTAAAAATAACTGATGGAAATCATCTTCCCCACCACACCAGCCTGTTAAAAGCTGCTCTCCCCAAGGTCTCCACGGAGCATAAATGGAGTCCGGTCTTGGTGAGTGTCCAGCTTTCTTCTCTCCTGCAAAAGGGCTCCCAAAACAATGCTCAAGTTTGTCTATGAGCAGCCCCTGCCACTCAGCAAGCTCTATCTTTCTTCTTTCATCCCCCCACCCCCAACATCCAGATCTCCTACCCATCCTCTCTGCAGCACAACGTGGCAGTGTAAGGGGCCTCTTCTGGGAGAGGCATTGCTCCAGGAGCCAATCCACTTGCCGAGCAAGGTCACTTTCAGAGGCCTCTCTTTCTGAACACCCAGTCTGCAGTCGTGGTGGGCAGAGAGGTACAAAAAAGAACCAGAGTGAGCTAGGATAGCAGTCAGAATCCCCCTTAAGCCACAGGCCTCCAGAGCAGCCTGGAGAGGAACGACAATGCCACAGTCTCCAAGAAGCTGTTTGTAGACAGGTAGAAGCTCACAGAGCTGTGTGATACACGCGCACACACGTAAATGTGCATGTGATGTATTTACACATGCAGTACATTCTTGTCTGCAAAAGATAACACTGCTTCCTTGAAGAAGCTTCTTAAAATAGCATTAAACACACTGTTAATGCATCTTTAAAACACATACACCACCAGCAGTGGTCTGAATGATACTTAACTCTTGTGGCTGTATTTCACTAAAAGTAGGTCCTTCAAAGTACATCTTTCTTACACATTTTAATTAAGGCTGTCTTCTAAAAACAGTCTGTCCAACTCCTGCTATTTTCCACCAACCCTCACACACACACACACACACACACACACACACACACACACACACACGTGTGTGTGTGGGGGGGGGATATATGTGATTATACATGTGTGTGATGGATGTTTATATGAATATTTTAAATATTTCAAGGTCCAACCAAACTCATCCAGCTTTCTATCTTTCTATGTGAGGTCAGGTGATGGAAGGGATTTCTAGTCTTTGGTTTTACTGCAAATGAAAAAAAAATTGAATTTTTATGTTTATTTCTCACTTGTAAAATTCTATGGGAGATTTGGGAGGGGGTGGCATTCTTCTCAAACTCCGAGTCCCAGCTTAAAAGTACATTTTTTTCCCTCATACCAAATAGTATAGCTACGAGGGTGTTAGGTTTTAAGTTCATCCAACAGTCTTGGATTTCTATTGTGAGCCAGCCCTGGGTTTTCCCCTGCTTCTCTAGCTTGTTCCCTCTCTGGAATTTGAGATAAAGTCCTGATGAGTGTCCTTGTCTCTCTTGCACCCTCTAGTCTTTTCACGTATACATTGTTAGAAGTCCAAACAGGAGACCTGGGCCCCTCAGCTTTGCAGCCCCCAAGCCTCCCACCACACACTGTAGCCCGGTGTTGAACAAGGCATCCAGGAATGAGACTCATCAACTAGAAATAGGAAAAACTCCTCCACCATCTCCCTCCTTTCCTGGGACATGTCCCTCTCACAAAGGTTGTAAGGTTTTTAATAAAAGGGAAAATTTTTTCAGGTAATTCTAAATGCCCTTTAATACCTTTAAAGGAAAACTTAATTCCAATCACGGAGATTTATTGAAAAATCTTACCCAAGCAGCCGCTTTCGCTTCTGAACCATGGAACCTGACTGCCCTCTTCTGGGGAAAAAGAGAATAGCACAGGCTGGAGAACCGGGGCACCTGCAGGAGACATGGCCGGGTTGTAGTTATCACACCTGGAAAATCTACACAGATAAAGAAATTTTCTTATTAGAAGACAACGTGACCGTAGGTAAATAATCTGACTTCCCCAAAGCCCAGAATGCAGTGCTTTTTATAAACACACACACACACACACACACACACACACACACACACACACACACACCTGCATTTCCGTTTTCATTTTGAAACCCTCATGTCAGACCCAGGGTTCAAATAAGACAAACCAAAGTGGAGAACAGATACTCATTTCTTTCTTTCACTTCGATATTAAGCTGAACCAAGAATTCATTTTGTTGTTGTTGTTGTTATATTCTTTTGCAGGAGGATCTCTTTTTACCCAAACAACAAAAGGAAGCAGTCTAAGTTCAGATGAACACCACCTAAATTGATCTTTATTTAAAGTAAAAGGGCTAAAGTTCAGGGAGATGACCCAGGGTTAAACGCATGTGTGGCCACACCTGACACAGGGACCCACATAGTGGAAGGAGAGAATTCACGCCTACAGTTGTCTGACCTCCACCTTTGCATGGTGGCACCCCCTCCTCCACCCCCACCAAAAGGTTCAGTCACTGTAATTCAAAAAGATGGCAATCACTGTTACCTGATGTCATCATTAAATGGAACCCATGCCGGTTGCTAGAAGTACCAGTAGGGTAGCCATAGATTTGTCCATTCCTTTTATCTGTCTGTATCAAGTGAAGTCATCTCCCAAAATCGGTTGCATAAGCAATGAGCTTTGGTCTTTTTTTCCTTCTTCATCATTCTGCTTCTGGAAAAAAAAAGGTATAAATGAATTCAGGATGATTGATAATTCTGGAGTGAGGATCATTAATGCCAAGAGAAAAAAAATTTACCCTCAATTATAATTGTGATACTACGTCAAACAGATAGTGGAAATCCTAATCCCGAGCTCTATTAAAATGCACTTATTTCAATTTCCAGTTGCTATGTGTGTCCTATTAGCAGCCTGACATTTTGAGTAGTACACTAATTCATATGAATTGGGTTTTAAATGAAAGCTTTCAAGTCAAGCTCTATGGAACACTGAGTGTAAGATAAGACCAGAATTAGCAAGGGAATGAGGTGGCACTTTCCCTACCAGCCTGCCTTCTTGTATGAAGGACGAAAACCCAAACGATCCGAATTACAAAATCGTTTCTTCCCACGGACTTCACCCAGTGAGGAAAAGCCCGCCCACTTCACCTCACCTTCTGACAGAGGTTATTAGAAGCGGAGACAGTTCTAAGTGTGCTGTTAAGAGTAGTAAATACCAGAGGTTAAACACGGAGGGGTGCCACAGGATCTCTGCTAGTAGGGCGCTGAGGTCAGGTCCATATTCTACAGCATCATATAGAGTGGGCAAAGCTGATCTTTACAAGGTTAGTAACAAGAGAGACACCAGGGCCTGGTCCATTTGCCCACCACAGGATGCCAGGCCTGTAGCCTGTGGGGCTCTGTGTCCTAGTAAGCCCCTCCCTACTGTAGCTCACTGGCTCGAGGGGCCCACACTTGACCATCTTCAGGGGAAGCTTGCTGTGCACACAGGGAGAGAGGCAGTGACACAGCAAGGGCAAGTCCTGTGCTGAGGCAAAGGGCCACACCTGTTGAACACAAGTCTATTCTGCCACTAGGTGATCTCAAGTGAACCACTTTCCCCCACCTCAGCTTACTCATCTGTAAAATGAGGGGCTTGGGATCAGTGCGTAGGTTCCTAAGGACCAGAGGGGTCTTTCTGTCTCTAGATACAAGCATTACTAAATCATTTGTAATTTCCCCAAAGCTCACTAAACTACACCACCAAAATAAGGCCTCAACCATCTCTATGAGGAAATGACAAAGATTCATTAGGTGACAAGAAAATCTGAAGAGTTAGGATAATTTTTACGTTCCTCACTTTGCAGGGACTGAATGTACAGAGCAAATATTAATCCTAGATTTCACTTCTTGTTCCTTTATATAGTAAGTCTGGAATGGCTCCTCACTCTCTTGGCTATTAATATTGTTGTTGTTGTTTATGCTAATAAGGCTTCTATTCTTATATTAAAAAATTCTCTTTTCTTCAGGACCACGAGAATGAGAGCACTATGGTCCAGGGCTTCAGGGAAGAAATAAAGAGGTGCCACGGCTCCTGTAACGCTAACGCTAATGATGCAGAGGGAATATTTGCTCTTCTGGTCCATGAAGGAGGCCGGCGTAGAAGTGATGCTGAGTCCTTTGGAAGGAGTCATGTCAGGTATGGTTTCCTCTTGTTCTGCAAGTCAAAGGCTTGTGACAATAGAGGCTGCAGGCTCAGCTGCTCACTGTCTTTTGCCAGGGGAGAGTCCCGCAGCAATGACAGCTGTGGGTAACTGGGGCCGTAGCTAGGAAGCACAGCAAGTGGGGAACAGATAAAGATAAATGATAATGTAACAACAAAGAGCTGGGCTATTCCTTCCTACCAAAGCAATGCGTATCTCAGTACTTAAAATACTATCTGTAAGAGCTCAGGAAATGGCTCCTCTAGCAAAATGCTTGCCACACAAGCAAGGGGACCTGAGTTTGAATCTACAGCACCCACGTAAATGTCAAGTGTGGCAGAACGGGCAGGGGCAGGGAAGAGGAGACAGATGTTTGCTGGTCAATCTAGCTGACTCACTGAACTCCAGGTTCAGCGAGAAACCTTCTCTTTAAAAACAAATAGATGAAAGTACAAAATAGATAATAATTGAAGAAGACACTTGGCCTTAGTCTCTGGACTCTGCATATATGTGCACAAATACATGGATTCACATAAGACACATATACACACTAAATATTTAATATACTACATAATATATAATTATGTAATAACACACATAATTATATATAATATTATATGTGTATGTGTGTTCTGATCTACCTGAATTCTTGTGACTTGTCAGGGCAGATGTTTTTGCATGATTTAATTCTTTACCCTCGACATATAATAAAATGTGTGACATGAAGTTGGATCCTGGGAGAGAATTATGTTGTGGGAGGGACGAGCATTAGTGGGAAAAGTGCTGGGAGATGAGCAATGTGAGGTGAAGGTAGTTAAGGATGCGGGACGATAAAGTCATTAGTCACTGGAGGGAAGTGACCCAGGTGAAGGCGTGTACCTGGCAACTGAAGAATGTTGAAGTTCCCATGTGACGATGATGTCCCTGCTTTCAGTGGGGGCTGGAAGAAGGATTCCTTGAATTTGCAATTGCACAAGACACCAGTCTTCTTATATTCATATGGAAACTTCCACAGGAGAAGTGTGTTCTCCACTTCAGGCAGCTCCTTGCTCTTATCAAGGCAGCCGTGACCTTAGCCAGACTCCATTCGAACCTATGGCTTATTTCTGTTGGGCACCCTTGCAAGATCCAAGCCTTTGTGGGACTTTCCAGGACTCTGCTGGAGATGCTGAATACATACATTTTTGGCAAGTCCCTCCCTAAATTCCTCTGAGGATTCTTCGGGAGCCACAGCCCAAACCCTGCCAATCTGTACTTGCTATGGACCTTACTCCTAGCCAAAGCCGGCCCCATGCTACTACACCCTTGCTACACCTCCCACAGTGCCCACTGGCCTGCCCCATGCCACTGACACCCTCGCCATACCTCCCACAGTGCCCACTGGCCTGCCCCATGCCACTGACACCCTTGCCATACCTCCCACAGTGCCCACTGGCCTGCCCCATGCCACTGACACCCTCGCCACACCTCCCACAGTGTCCACTGGCCTGCCCCATGCCACTGACACCCTTGCCATACCTCCCACAGTGCCCACTGGCCTGCTCCATGCCACTGACACCCTTGCCATACCTCCCACAGTGCCCACTGGCCTGCCCAATGCTGCTGGCACCCTCACCACTCCTCCCACAGTGCCCACTGGCCTGCTCTATGCCACTAACATCCTCACCACACCTCCCACAGTGCCCACTGGCATGCCCAATGCTGCTGATACCCTCGCCACACCTCCCACAGTGCCCACTGGTCTTACTTTCCATTAACTTTTATTCTTTTTCTTAAAAAAAATTAAAAAATCATTTTCTAAAAGCCATTCAACAGTTAGATTATATTCTTTGGATCCTGTCTCTCCCCTCACTTTATTGAAAAACACCAATTCTATTATTCCATGGGGCTCCCCCACCATCCAGAGTTGTATGTTCTTGTCATAGGGGTACATTTCTCAGTACATTTCCAGAACACGTTACTCTGTGGAACTGTGAATGTGTATCTGTCCCCATCACTAACTGTTTGGTGTGGGGGAGAAGGGACGGGGAAGGATGTGCTATGAACTTATCCTTTGTGGAGCTTCCATACTCATAAAGGATGATGTGTAGAATCTTACAGCTGGACACAATACAGAGATCAAAAGACCATGGGGAGCCTACCCCCAGTAAACATCTGAATCACAACTCCTGCATCTGTGGCTCAGGAACATTACGGAAGAGGAGGTGGAAAGATTGTAGGACCCAGAATATTAGGAAATCTGCTGTTTAACATGTCTCTCCTCCTAAGAATGACTGCACAAACAAGACAATGGCAATATCATTAGGCATATTAATGGGGAGTGGAAATTTTTCCACGGGGTCCCACCACTAGATAAAGAACTACATGCTACTAATGAGTGCTGGAAGAAGGAAAATTAGCCTCCCCCAGAGATGAACCTGCTTGCTAGTTTGTACAGCCCAGAGTAGTCATCCCTGAAATCATAAACACACAGCAACAAAATTGGATCCAATGGGTTGAATTTATATATATATATATATATATATATATATATATATATATGTTTTTATATATAAATGTATCATACATACATATGCAATAATACTAATCAAAGAAAAGCAAGGTATCAACTTGAGAGTCAGGGGACATGTTAGGGATTTGAGGGAAGGTAAATCAGAGGGTTGGAGGTAAAATCATGGAGGAGGTAAAGTGAAATAATCCTATTGCAATTAAAAGCATATAAAAATTAAAAGTATAAAGGATAGCTAAGGGAAGAGATGCTTCTTTTTTTTCTTGCTTGTATTTTCTCAAGATGGCATGCTTTGTTGTGTGGTGTAAGGGTATGTTCTGAGAAAAATAAGTAGATATTAGGAAACCAGGTGAGTTTGATTTCTAAGTAAAGAACGTAGCTCAATGCCCTTGAAGGAAACATGGACACATGTGGCCTCCAGATTTCAGCTCATGTTTGGCGAAGGCTGGATATGGAAGAGGGCAGGGGCAGGAAGCAGAATTTGGAACACTCTTTATGTCCTTATCAGAGGATCTGGCTATTTGGAAAGGGTTTGCTTTGGTGAACTGTGGGCAGTGGAGATGGTGGCATGTCCCCATGTATCCCATGATGCTGCACCTTTGGGTGCCACGTGGAGAGGAGGAGCGAGGCACTAAACACATAGCTAAGCACATAGGAGCATGTCCGCATTTGTCACAGCAGAGGCCCTTCCTCATTTAGTGCAGATTTGCAAGAATATTTGGGAGCAAACCAGGGTCATTTGAGAAAGATCCCTGTTTGCCTCAGTTTCCCAGACTTAGGAATGAAGGCCCCTTGCTTGAGGGTCACTATAAAATGGAACTTTGGAAGTGAAGACTCTAACAAAGGCATTGAGTCAAGGGCATCCAAGAGGCTTTCTGCTGTGTGTGTCAATAACCATGAAGAAAAGTCCAAGTTTTAAGAACTGGAAAGAAAGCAGGCAGCCTAGATGTCTATTAGGGACCAGATAATAAGGGGCAGGAAGGAAGCGCTCTGTGTCCAATTAAACCACACAGCAGGACAGAGTCCCCTTCAAGATGATGATAATCTACTTTTCATTTCCCCAAAGCCATGAGAACAGCACCGTGGTACGAGCTAGGGGAGCAAGGGAAGGAATCAAGACAGCAGCTTTCTTGGCAAAGACAACTGAGGGTGAAGGTTAGGCTAAGGAGAGGGGATGACGGCAACCTTGAGAATTAGTCTTCAGGCAAGATTGTGTAAACTTGGGAGTGGGCATCACTGACACCTCCTCCCCCTTACACATATTATTTGTTGGAATCCTGCTTCACTATTGGAGATGAGGTCATCATTCCATAACTGATACACCAAGCAAGTTTTATGAATATGATTATCATTATGAAAATAGGGGCAGTGGAACGGTGATAAAGTTGAGACTATGGAATGGCTGGAAGACTGAAGACAGAGCCGGCTGTCTTGACATGCTACACATGTTAACAGATACCAGAACATGGGAAGGAGGGTAGAGGAGTCAAGAGCTCAAAAGAAGGGTTCAGCACTGCCAGAGACCAAAGGCTGACCCACCAGGGAAGATGGTTTGAAGTAGACACGGTCATTCTACATGGCCCAAGCCCTGGAAATCCATTCGCCTTTCAACATCGCTTCAATCATTTGGAAAAATGACTCCTGACAATGGAACTGTCATAACAATTACATACAAAATCTTTATAATCGGAGATTATTGCTACTGGGGGCTCATGGGATTAGCAAAGAGAGGAGCCAGAGAAACTTCAATAAGATGAAAATAATTATGCTTACTTCTATTATTCCTTTATGGTGTCAGTTGAACATTTTTAATTTCATGGGAAATTTCGGGAGAAGAATGACAATGCTGGCTGAATAAGAATGGAGAACTGGCAAAACTCAAGCTTTGTGCTCACCCTGGAACTGAAGCCTAAGGAAGCCAGAGGAGTTCAACGGGACACAGAGAAAAGTCTCTCCCAAGCACAAAGTCCAAGGAAAGCACAGCATGTTGGGTGCATGTGCATTTAAAGTTCCCCTGTCCTCTCACCTCTCCACCTCATTCTTCAGGGAGCATATTAACCACCATTGGACATGGAGTGTTAGGACAAGCACGCTCTCTGGAGCCCATCCCCCTAAAGAAATGTGTTTGAGAAATGTTATCATGCTCTTTAGGTTGGAATTTTGATTCGCATTTCCAGAATGGCTCACAAAAGGTCAGCTGAGGGAGCCTGTCCCTCACAACCCCCTCTGGGAGGCAGAGTTTAGACCTCGCCACGTATCATTGCCCGGTTTCCCGGGAAGCAAGCCTAGTACTAACGCTGGGAGCTATTTTCTCTTTGTTTCCTATATGTTTTCCTAGGGGCTCTCTCATCACGTTACACAACCCGTATCAGCATCATGTCCCATTTGGTCAAAAGGCATTTCCAATCCAGTGCTTCCTAACTTCTTTTAGGGGTAAGTTAACATTACCACGTCCTGACAGATCAAATGAGGAGGCCCAGCCAGAAAGCACTGTGAGTTCATGACAAACCAGGTCACTTTCGATTAGGTTTGCGTTCCTGTAATCGGGTCCGTTAAGGCCTGCCCTTGAAGACAGTTCATATATCCCAGGGTTGACTTCTCTTGAGTTCCGTTCTAATCACATCAGGATTACTGCTGCAAGGGCCAGCAGACTATGCTCATTTGCAAACCTCACATTGGCAGGTAGCAGGCTGTGGGCTGGAAACCCTGAGATATAAAACTAGACCCATGCAGGCAGACATGGAACTGAAAAAGAGAGATATGTGTGGTCCCACTCTTGAGGCCAATAGACATATGGAAGGAAGGAGCACCAAAGTGAAAGACTGTTTGTAAAAGCATAGTAATCTGTTGGTTAGTAGGAGGAAGTTCAATGACTAGACCTTGGAATTTGGGATAGATGCCAGAAAAGCCATAGAGGAAAATTCAAAAGAGAGATTTTTGAAAACAGAGATATTGGTAAAATTGGCCTTAAGAAGGTACCATGGAATATTTGCAAACGGAACTTACAGTGGAGAAGAAATGAACGAGATGATCATGAGAACCACAAAGAAGGACCTAATGCCGCCACTGGACCATCAAGAACTGGAAGTAGAGGGCAGAAAGCCAGAAACAGAAGAGTAAGCAGGGGACATGGAAGGACTCTCTATGGACAGAGTGAGTGACAGATCAAGGGGTGAGGCCTAGTCACCTTGAATGCAAGGTATAGACCACTGTGGGGAGGTGGTGCTGATGCTGAAAAGACAAGAATATAATGGCAGGAGCCGTCACAGTCACAGGTGGGACACATTTGAAATCAGGGGACCCTCGGAGATGTGGACAGAGCTGGAGGAGTTCCGCTGAACAAACAGTGCAGATTTACTCCAGGCTCTGAAGAAGAGTCCCTAATTTTTCTGCTAGCTCCTGAGTGAGTTTTTGTTTTGGCGGGGATATTCAAATTCATAATCTTCCAGTCACAGTCCCCAATTCTCAGATTGCAAGTGCATTCCACCATGCCTTGCAACACAAACTCTCTTTTCAATGTAAGCTCTCAATTCGAACCCTCCCCAGTCTCTGCTTCCCTATTAAGATTAGGAACAAGCACTCTTGAGTGAGATTGTTTAGAAAGCTTTTGAGCATCTCAGTCTAACTTACCGAGTAATGACTCTACCCCACTACAGATTGTCTTTGGTTGTCTCTGTACTTTGGTCCAGTTTATCTCCATCATGTAGGATGCAGCTATTGAAACCTACTGTGCGACACACATTGTCCAAAATACAACATCACCGTGAGCCTGGCTCACCTCCTCTTCGCTCAGAGCCTCCAGCTTAGAGGAAACCCAAAAGCAATTATCAAGTGGCCTTGGCAGAGAAGGGCAAAGTGAGAGAGCCCCTCTTGGGTCTTGGGTGGAAACTCTCTTAGTCTGGGAATATCTGGCTCAAACCAAGAGCTTCTGTGTGCTGCAGCTGTGATATGCAAGGGCTCCATGTCTCCCTGAAACAGCAAGCTGTTTGAGAAATGGGTTCTTTATCCTTTCAAAATGATAACATTTAATAGGAGATTATCATAGGAATAATATGATGTACACGACTCATATTACCTGATCTGTGTAAAATGAAAATATGATTAATGTTCAGACATTTGCAGCTACGATGAACGATGTTCTCCCAAGAAGATATATAAAAGCTTGCGATTACTTAGCCTGTCTAAGAAGGTGATCCCAAGGAGCCCCAGTTACATATAAAATTTTACTGCACTCATAAAATTTATGTCAAACTTAATGCAGTCGAGTGGGAAGAGAAGTGGATCAGGAGGTAAGATGCCGAATTTTGCTTCTCCAATTTGGATGCCATACATTTCTATTCCCTTCGCAAGCCCGTTTGGTGGCTATTTCTCTATCGATAAAGTGAACACATCAAACTAGGTTTTCTTCAGTTGCCAAGGACTGGGAATCCTTCAGCCAAGTTATTCTGAGAGTGGTCATAGAATCATTTATGGCAATATCATGCAAAGACAACTTAGAATATAATGCTGTTTTTGAGAAATCCTATTTAAGACAGTAAATTGGATGTAACAAATTATCTGTCTTAGGGCAAAAATAAACTTCAACCAAATGCATGTGCCAACTACTGGGTGAGGTGTTTATTTGGCCATTTATAGGGAATAATTTATGAACTGATTGTACACACAGGCATATTACATGATATTTGGTCTGCTTATCATTTGTAGGATAAAAGAACACGTGAGACAACAATCAAGTTTGAAGAAGAGATGGTTAATATTTAATTTCTTATTGTTGCATGATAGCCATAAAATCCCTGCCAGGCCATCTCAAGACTAAAGACAAATTTCAAACCATTATTTTTCTTAAGCTCTCTGGATCCCCAGAAATGGCGAGAATTAGCAAAGACACCGATGGACGCGTGCACACAGCAGTTGGCCAAGTTATGTCAGCTCCACATTCTCTTTCATTCCGTGCCCTACAGTCATCTCCTGGGTCATGTCTGTTCTCTTGTTCTCTCCCCACCAAGTTATGTAAACATCCATGTTCAACTTGTTGCTGATGTTGCTTCTTGTACCTGAAAACCATTCTCTTCATGCTTCGGCTCCAACCAGGGACAGTCAACCTTCTCAGCTGTAACCCAGAAAAGTCACCCTGACACAGAAGCTCAAGGAGAACAAAGAAGTCTCAGAAAAATGAGGGGATGGGAAGTAAGACTTGGAAAAAGAACAGAAACAGGGTTTTCAACAGGATCTGGCCACAGTCTCCCCACTCAGGGGCAGTCTGATGCCCACATTGCCAACACAAGGACAGTCAGTCTAACCAAACAAACTGTGATCCCCTGGTTTGGCAGGAACTTCACACAACAGTCCACACAATATTTGGTACGGTATCAGTCCAGGACCAAGTAGCTGTTTCCCGCCAAAGGAAGGTAAAGGAACTCCATTAGCTGCAGCAGAAAGAGAGAGCGAGGGGGAAACAGGGTAGAACTGGCTTTCCATCAACTGTGTTCTAATGAGGAAGACAAACCAGGAAATACCATGGTGCTCAAGAAAGTGGATCAGAAGTTCTCTCTCTCTCTTTCCCTCTCTCTCTCTTCCTGTCTCTCTCTCCAACTCTCTTTCTCCCTGATTTCACCCCTATCATGTATTAACCTGAATATCCCCCCCCTTGAAATCATTCCTAGTTTCCTCTCTGTCACACATTTCAGGAGCAACATTGCATAGAACACACTGTTCCGTCTTCCTCGGAGGGGTTTCCAGTACATCTCCTAACCCTGACTGCGACTCAGTGTCTGCACAGGCTGTGCCCATCAGCTCTCCTAAGAGGCTCTTGCTGGATTTAGAAAGGGGTAGCCTTGGGCCCAAAGTTGATAATGAAGGGAATCAGTCTTGTATAGAGATCTGGTTCCTATCAAAGGGCTCAGTGTGCCCAGCATTACAGAAGGTCCTTGGGAGACCTATACTTCTATGAACTTGTAACCACATTATACCCTTATTCATTAGAGTATCCCCTTAATTGAGAGTGTTTTTTCTGCCAAGGGCTCTATGCACTGCCTGTGTAGAAGGATGGACATGTGCCTGATATCTCAGCTGAACACTAGGAATCATAGCCAAATGGACTCAGTATATAAACAAAAATACATTCGACAAGCTTGAGGCTAGGGAATACAGATTCCTTGGGGGCACTAATTAAAAGAAAAGTGGCTATGAAGAGATGGCTCTGCAGAGGACCAAGCTTCTGTCCCCTGCACCCACACAGGGGTTCACAGTCATCCACAACTCCAGTTTCAGAGAACCTGATAACTTCTTCTTACTACCCTGGGCATCAGGCACACACACAGTAGACACGTATATGTGCAGGAGAATCATTGTGCATATACAGTAAAATAAATAAATGTTTCCGAAGTTTCCTTAAGGAAGATAATTTTCAGTCAAAATGAAGGTCACTTCTTCAGACAAGCAGACATATCTTCACATTGTAAATCAGGCCAACAGTGAAGGGTGACTGAAGGTTTATTTACTAAAAACTCGGTAACTTTAACAACTGTATAAGAAGATATTCTTAAGGTACAGTTAGAGAATATGAAGTTCTGGATTTTTAATATTAGACGAAAACAACCATGAAGACTGGCTCCTACTTCCTTTCCTAATTAGTTCCTAAAATATCTATTCACAGCTTAGATAACAGATTTGCATATTCTAAAAGTTGTTCACTTTTGAGCGAGCTTCTAATATTTTAAATTAATTTAAATTAAACTAATTTAAACTATAAAAATACTGTGTAGCCCTGGATATTTGGAACGCATCTATAATTACTTTAAATTCTAAAATAGTTTAACATTTACTCAGGAGGTAAAAATTACTTTGAAAATTATAAGTTTGTGTATTTGTTTGAAGCAATAGTTAACATTCAGAGGGAAGAGGCTGACTGCTGAGAAGCAGATTTCAATTTCAAGGCCATACGTTTTTCTGAAAACATACACTTGCATGTCTGAATCATGAACACTCTGTGATGCATGTTCTAGCTTATGTAGACCTTCAGGCATGACCCCATAAACAATTTCCTGCATGTCAATTAGTTCAGCCAAATCACATAAACAATCCCAAAAGTGTAAGTGAAGCAGTATGTATGAATGAATTTAATTTGGTGAGCAGTTTTGAACATTGTAAAGAAGTAGGAAAAGTAATATCATATACATTAACATCGAAAATAAAATAATAAAAGAATCAAAGGGATGGTTATACCATGGAATATAATACAGGTATTACGATGATGATATCTGAGAATGAGTGCTGACTTTGGAAAATACTCATGACCTTTTCATGGTATGTTTGCTTGTTTGTTGAGACAGAATCTCGCCGTGTGGTCTACGCTAGTATTAAACTTTCAGTCATTCTCCTGCCTCCAAATTTCAAGAGCTGGGCATGAGGAGCTTCATGGCATCCGTTCAAGTGAAGAAAAAAGAACTGAACTTCATGCTCACCTGGCCATAGTCTTGTGGAGCAGCATTTCTTTCTCTTCTGGAAGATTCTTTCCTGCTAGGTTTTTTAAGAGAGAGATGACTGTATGAATTTCTTTCTTGGTGTGGGTCTCAAGCTCAGCATCAGGTGCAATGCTGTATCTGAAGAGCTCTGGAAGTAGCACCTTCTGGTCCAAACTCACCTGGAACTAGCTTTTCAAATAAGAATGCAAGAATACCAATGGCTTCTGCATAGTAATAGCACAGCTAAATCCACTGAAAGAATGCAAGAGTCATGGGTTACTTCTTGCTATAAACAGCATAGAAAAAAAAAGAAGAAAAACATCTAAAAGATGAAAGACGATGAGCAATAATTTAACTATATAGTTACGATGATTACTTGGGGAACAAGGACCCATATGCTCATATTAGAGGCATTATTTCACTTTAAAATTAGGACAAAGTGGCTGAAATCGCATTGACCTATGCTCTGTCCAAAGCAGAACATGAAGATTGAAGAGAGTTAAAAATGGGTTCAGGGCTCAGCATGGGTTCCTAGGACAGAACTTTAAAAACTTAGATATTAAAACTTATAGTGACATATAAGCTAAATTCATTAACTGCTGTCTCTACAGGGATTAGAGCCTGCAGAGGCAAGTAGAGATGATATCCCTCCCCCTAGTAATAGTAGCTGGGGCCCTGGTTAAGACTGACTCTTTCATCAATGGGCTCCGTTCATTCTCTTAATTCCTCCTAGCTACACCTTCATCTCAGGAGGAAAGTTTGCGTTATACTTGCATGACTCAGGAGATGATTAAAGAGATTTTTAAAGAAATCCCTTTAAAAGTAAACTTAGCTACCCAGGTCTCAAGACACAGAGGTTGTCCCTACCTTTGAAATTATGGTCATGGAGGCGGTGAGGGTTGCAATAACTCCCAATGTTTTTGTTGTCTTTATCTTTCACCCACCATGCCTATGAAAATCATAGTGGGGATTTCGGGCTCCTCGCTTTAGCTCTCGTTTTCCCTGAGCAACCTCTCTGGGTAAGCCCTGTCACCTCTGACTTCTTAGAGTTCTAGGTCCTTGTCACACAAAACAGGAAAGGTCCTTGGTTTTCTCTCAATCCAGGATCATTTCTAATTGGCCTCTGATTCAGTTTCTTAGCTTTCGCATTTGTGCTGTATGAACTTGCAGTGCAAATTCTTTTCTTGTTCACTCCCGGGTCCTTTGAAATTTGCAGCTAGGGATCACCTCAGCTTCTTACTTCTCTCTTCACAAGGACAGAGAGACATCATCCTCCATTGATTTATGTTAACACGCAGCTCCTCTCTCTGAGGCCTCCATCCTCATCCCACGCCCCACCAAATTCCCCAGCACCAATCAGAGTTTTAGTCAGAAAGGAGCAGGGAGTGAGTTTCTAAATGGAGAAGGGACAGCAAGAGGACTCTGTAAGGAAAATGTCTGTCGTACCGACATGGATACTTGACTTCATATCCCCCTCACCTTCAAATAAGGTAGGTGCTGTTGGGCGGTAGGTTGTAGACAGGAGAATCTCAGGGGAATCACTGGTCAGCTTGTCTAACCAAAGTGGCAAACTCCAGGTTCAATAAATGAATCTTTTCTCATTAAATAAATAAGCAAACTGGTAAAGCAGGAAAATGATTGATGAAAACATCCCAGTGTCAATCTCCAGCCTGCACATTCACGTGCATAGACAAGCACACCCACACACATGCATACACTACACCACACGCGCATGCACGCGCGCGCGCACACACACACACACACACACACACACACACACACACGAAGCACCAGCAACTACGTCCCTGTACATGACACTCTGCTGGAGTCTTTTTCCTGGTGAAACCAGAAGCTTAGCCAGCCAATGAAAGAGGAGAAGAGGAGGAGATAAGCCAGGATAAATGAGCCTTTATCACCGTGAAAGCACATATCGTATAGACTATGCTGGGAGTCATATTTTAACTTGTACAAGGCAATCTGCATCTCTTCCTTCAGCTCACAAACATCTCTGCTGTGATGACTCTCCCGCTAAGTACTATGGATATGAATATGAATATGCATTAGGGAAGGACCCTGTCTTCAAGAAGCTTGGTATTCAGTTAGCAGACCGAGTCTCACAAGAGACATTTAACACTTGTGCCAAATTGCAACTGTGTGGTCTATATAAATATTATAGCTTTTGATTATATTTAGAATCCCCAAGTGGGTGACATGTGGCACAAAATAAGTACAAAAAGCAAAGTTGCAAATGTGAAGCTTATTATATGATTCGAACCCAATCTGATCATACAGATCAGCATGATGCCATAACTTTGCGGACATATTCTAGGTGAGAAACATTACGAACTGGAAAGTTTCAGGACACTTGGCGTGGAGTGTGTTAGGGTCACATACCTGACCAAAGCTGAATTAGTTTACCTTAGGAATCATGCTCACCCAAATCAATGATGTTGTGAGCAAGCTAGCTTAATATGCCACACACACACACAAAAATAAACCGAGAGAGAGAGAGAGGAAAATCATCTTGTAATCGATACTCACATGTTACTTTAACTTCAGAAGACAGAGTGATTTTTCGAGACATCTGAATGCCATTTTCATTGGCTGTACATGGTGAAGCATTCCGGGAGTCAGTGAGGTGAAACTTTAGGAGGGAAATGCTCCCCCACCCTTGATAGTTTTCCGACAATTCAAAAACAAGCCAAGTGAGAGACTGAAGAGACCGGACGCTCCTGGTGGAAAAGTCTAAAGAGCAAACGAGAAATTGGGGAAGACACAATATACCGTGGCAGAAAGGGGAATGAATGTGAGATATAACTCAAAGCGGAAGAGAGACTCAAGGAGGGAAAGCTCGCTCGCGTCAAATAGATCTTCTTTAGAGACACAGCCGTCATGTTGAAATAAGTGAGCCAATGCGAGACAGTCCCTTTGGTTTGAAGGACGCCTGACAGGTACAAGAAACAAAGGAAATATGGGAGGGCAGGGCAACGGGAGTGATGCACACAGAGAAACAGCGGCCGGAATGCTGGGTTGAAGAACATGCTTCTACTTGTCCTGTAGGCCACGTTTTCCAATTTTCACAGTATTGCTAGCTTTTGTTTCAGATGGGAGCCGCTGTTTCATTCAGTGTGGTTATCTAGCTAAAGGTGGGATGGAGTTGCGAATGACACGTTTGAGGGCTCCATCCTCATAACCCCTACTTGCGGGTTCTAAGACCTTGGCCGGCTTACTCAAGGTTTCTAACTGAGTAAGGTTGCCACATCTCTCAATGACAGACCTGTGGAAAGCTTTGTGTGTGACGAGCACAGAACACAGTTACCTACCATGCATAGTTATAGGGAGTACGCTTCACAGATCTTCAACTCCAGGTTTGAGGATTTTTCCACGGAAGGAGCCAAGACAATGCCCCGAAGAAAAACATTAGGCTGTGTTGCTATATCTGCATCTTCTAAGGCACGTTCTTGCTTGAAATTTCCCCACGAAACCCATCGTGTTAGAGATGGCTTTGCATTTAGGCTCCAAGACAACTTTATTTCCTTAATGCTTTTCTTAGCCTCCTTAGCCCACCTTCACTATTTGAATATTGATATCCTGATCCGCTCTTCCTTTATATTTCACTTTGTAAAAAGTCAGCCCCTGGAGTTTCCACTGCAAGCAGGGAAAGAGCAGCAAATCAGCTCGATGCCTCTTCGGGGACCACGGAGTTCTCTGGAATCTGATGAATGGCATGGCTGCATGCTCATAGAGTTGAGCACATGCATACACAATTATGCGATGCCAGAGATCCCCTTGGAGCTCCAGTAGGGATTTCCAGACCACGGGCTGATATTTAACACATAAATGATGTACGTTTTCAGAGTTTTCCCTAAATCTCTAACGTAGTACAGAAACTTTATTCCAAATCAGTTATTCGTTCCTTGACTCCCAAAATCTTTTGTTTGGAGCTGTGGTTTTAAGCCACGTTTCCTGAATAAGTGTGGGTGGCATAACAGCTTTCTAAAAGGTACGTGGTTTGGTGTAGATTCAAGGGCAATCTCTATGTACTTCTCTTCTACGGGGTCTTTCAGAAGGGATTTGCATAAAAATTCTCACGTCGGTTTCATCCACTCTACTTTTCTTGGAAAATGCTCACCTCGACTTTCCACAGACTTTGTGTGGTCTATTGCCTTAAGAAAACTTTTGGGTGTCAAGTAACGAAAAGCATCCTCGGGATGATAACAAAGTTGTCAGAACCCTAGAATCAAGCTCCTTTTGTATAAACAGCCATTTGAAAAGGCTTCAAACCTCTCAAGCCTTTGTATAGATTTGGAAGTATCCCTTTTTTTGGAAATTGTCAAAGTAGGCCAGGAAACGCAGGAAAAAGAATGTTAGCAAGATCTTGGACAAGGATTTACAATTGTTTTTTTTTCTTTTTTTCTTTCTTTCTTTCTTTCTTTCTTTCTTTCTTTCTTTCTTTCTTTTCTTTTTACAGATTCTTGTGTCTGTGTGTGATGGTTATGTATGTGATGCCCATAAAATGTGTTGTGTGTGTAGCTGATGTATTTGTAGATGTGATGTGGTGTGTGTGTGGTGTATGTGATATGCATGTATGTTGTGTGTGTCTATAATATGCACATGAGTGATATATTTTATATTGTTATTTAAAAGTTATTGAAACCTAATCTTAATAATTAACATTAAATATTCATATGAATTACCGCCAATGGATATTTTATTTAATTCTATACAGTGTTTAATATTTTCCACACCCTGGTTTTGAAAAATAATTGATGGGTTCCAGCCAGGCATGGTGGCACAATGGATTTAATTCCATCATATGGGAGGAAGAGCAGATAGATTTCTAAGTTTGAGTCCAGTCTGGTCTATGACAGCAAGGGATATCCAGAGAAACCCTGTCTCAGAAAAAAAGAAAGAAAAAGAAAGAAAGAAAGAAAAGAAGGAAGAAAGAAATAAGCAAACAAGGAAAATTGATAGATTTTTTAAAAAACTAATTTTTGCCTTTAAATATGCCAAGAGCAAAGTTGGATAACATTTTCAGGAAATGAATTACATTCATTTTAATCATTGTTAGAACTCAGAGTCTATGCTGTTTAGATACTGTATACTAATAATGTTATTGATACCTCAAGATGAATATATATTTTAATGTTTACAAGTTTAGAAAATAAAACATTAAATATTTTCTGTAAGCATATACTGTATATGTTGCAGCTATATAAAGCAAGGAGATTTATTGAGATTCTCATGTAATTAATTTAATTAGGCTACCAATCTGTGAAGAAATTGAAATATGACTCCAAGAAATGTGAAAAAACCTGAAATAAATTTATTTCTGTACATGTTTCTTTGGGATATGCTAGCAAGTTTTAAGGTATTGTGGAAGTTAGACCCTATTGGATTTATTTTAAATTGTGATATAACCATTTATATAAAAATTTGCCAGAATGATACTTTGAAAATGTTCAAAATCATGATAAAGTTTAAGATGCCATTATTTGTATTATGTGAGAAGATGCTTCTTCACATTATTTTCATGGTGACATAAATAAGACACCCTGCAGACCAAGGCTCATTATGTGTACAGCCTGAAATCAGCACATGCTGGCAGCAGGGGCTGGAGAAAGTTCTTCATAACTGTTTAGTTATATGTGTATTGACGTTATCCGACATTATTGCATGCCTTCTCTCCCAGCATGTCTAAGCTCTTGCCTTCCAGGTACCATGGTATTCAGATGTAGCATGAATTTATTGGAAATGTTTTTTAAAAATTGTTTTATTTTTGTAGGTATTTAATAAATAATAGAAATAGACTTGGGAAAAGGCTGTTCCTATTCAGTGACTTTGGGACCCAGGTTTAGAAAGTTTGTCCTTTTAGAATTGAGAATCTTAGATCAATAAAATAAAATAAAATAGGCTGGAAACATGGCTCAGTGAGCAAAAATTCCTTCAGCACAAGTATGGCTATGTATGTTCAGATATTCAGTACTCACACACGAGCCAGGTATAGCCTCAAGTAGTGCTTGTAACCCTAGTACTGATTAGCGGTGGTAGAGATAAGAGGGTAGATGGTCAGGTCTTACGGGCCAGCCAGCTCCATGTGCAGAGACACTCAGCCAGGGAAATAAGGCAGGGAGAGATGGGGAAGCTGAACTTCTCACAAGCATGCATGGGTGCATACAGATGTGCACACACATGCATAACACACATACTCACAAGCTCAGATCAATCATGCTAGTTTATCTTGCATCACTGAAAGCAATGTATGAGGAGTATCCCAATGTTCTCAATCAATGCTTACAAGGACCTTGGCTAAACACTTTTTCTTAAGGGTCATCTTTAAGAAGGTGCAGAAGCTGCACGGGTGAGGCATCACAGTTCTGCACAGAGAGCCTTCCGGGCATGGGCAGTGCTAAGAAAGCAGGGTGAGGTTGAAAGTAGCAGTGTGGGCATCTGCAGAGATGTGCAGGCAATGGCTTCCCGGAAGTGAAAGGAAGTTGGTCAAGGAAGAATAATTAGAAACTGAAACACCAGAGAAAGAACTACCACTAAAGTATAATTATCAATAAGGATCTACCATACTCTACTCCTTTCAGTAAAGGTTTTATGTTTATTTCTGTGTTTGCCTCATTTTTGCGGTTCCATTTGGTTGTGCTTTGCAAATTGCAGGTTGCAAGCCATTAGTGGGCTGTGAAATCAATTTGGTGTAGTCTAACACACATTCAGAGAAGTCTAAGAGTGGAACAGAATAAAAAGGTACTAATATGGACTACTAAATTAGGGGCTAGAACAAAATAGAACATTACTAATGCATACCACAAGAAGTAGGGTCTACTCTGTGAAAGTTTTACTCAGGCATTTTCTGGTTGGAACATGAAATATCCCCCACAGGTCCTTGCATTTGAACAGTTTATCCCTAGTTTGTGGCACTCTCTGGAAGTTGTGCATACTCTTGGATAGGCCACCTAGCAGACAGACGCAGGAAGTGTAGGTACACTACTTATAGCTTGAATCCTAGACTTGGTTCATGTCTGAGGTCAATGCTTCTCAATGGACCACACTTGGCTGCCATGCCTTCCTGGCTATGATGGACTTTACCTTCAAACTCTTGGTCAAAATAAATCTACTCTCATTTAAGTGTTTCCTGTTATTTAGTCATGGCATGAAATGGAATGACTATAAGCTCTATGTTTATGTGTGGAAAAGTTACTTTTCAGCTACTGAACGCAGACACTTGAAAGACCACAAAACTAACAAAAAGGGGTTGGGGTAGACATTTGCAGGCTAAGCTTTGAGTCTCTGGATACATGATGTCAGGTTAACAAAACTAAGAAAACAGGAAGTTCAGGGAATGAAGGAAATATTTATGATGGGGCTTTGAAACAAGTCACCAGCAGAGACATTCAGTAATCGGCTGCCACTGAGGAGAGAGATCTCATCTCGATGCTTTAATTGGAATGAAAAGAACAAGACACGTGCTAAGCAGGATTGCGTCTATAATGGAGGTCCTGGAATTTCCCTTACTGTATCTATGATGTCTAATCCTAATTGTCAGCTTGACCACACCTAAAATCAACTAAGCACCAAGCTACTGGGAACTCCTGCAAGGGATATTCTTAATATATTCTTAATAGGGAATTCAAAGCAGGAAGACCCGCCCTCAATCTGCCCATACATTCTGGTGGCAGCCAAAATAAAACAACTTGAAGGAAAGGCGCTTTGCTTTTTGACCTGCTTGCTCTCACTCTCTCTGAAAGTTTGTCTACGATATTGTTGTGACTGATACTAAATCTTTAGGATTTCAACACAGACTGAAAAAGTAACAGAGCTGCAGGAATCCTCCCGGACTCCAGCACCAGATTAGGACTGCAGGGACATTCAACCTCATGGCCTGAACAACTATTGGATTCTTATCCTTTCCATTATACGACAGCCTTTATCGAACTATCCAGACCACAGTCTGTAAGCCACTCTAATAAATTCATATGCACACATATATGTATGCATTGAGTATGTATATGTGTGTGAATATATATGTATGTATGATATATATTATATATACAATACACACACACACACACAGAGAGTCAAGCTACAGCCTGACTCCTTGGCATCCACCAAAGTCCTATTAATAAGGGAGAAGCAGACAGGTACACGTCCATTTCACCTATGCTGCTGGCTATAAGTCACTGCACACCCGTGCCCTAGGAACGGAGGAGGTAGGGATGGCTGGACATCAAGGATATTTGTTAACTCATCTGGATTTCAAAGTTATGAGGCCAATGCCAAAGTCTCAAGTCTTCCAGAAACATTGATCTACACTCCACGCTATCATGCTCCACCCTGCCACTGAGTTCGAGTGACCAATGTTGAAAGAATTTCATTAAAGTGGTTTGAAATCAAGGTGCAGAATGTTTAGCAAATCTTCACTGTAGACTGTGGCACAAAGGCATTAGAGAAATGGAAAACGCTCTCCATTCAAGAATTTTTAGTTTGCAGTTTTCTCCTTGCTTTTCATCACTTGTCCATCTAAGTAATTCAGGACACAGACTCTGGGTTTTCTTGTCTTGACTAAATTGTGCGATGGGGACAGAAAGCATTCCTGCATTTTCTTTCGAGAAGTTGAAATTGGCAGAGCACCTTTTGTGACACGCTGTGTCCGACAGGTGCGGTGTGGACACACAGCTGAGAAAGCAAGGGATGGCACTAAGAGACACGAAAGGCTGAGGAAACAACCCCAAATCCTGTGGGTGCTGGGGATGGGAGTGTGTGCTCTGCAGCACATACCCATTTGTGCATTTCTAGTCCTTACCAACCGACTAACTTGTGACAGCTTGGGGAGTTGAAGAGATTGCTCAGGCTGTAAGGGGCGATACCCTTAGCAGTGACAGCAGAGTCAAGTTGAAGCCAGCAACTAATGAAAAGGACATCTGTGTTGGTTTGACTGTAAAATGTGCCCCACCCCAGGCCCATGTGTTGAAGACTTGGTCCTCAGTGTAAGTTTTATAAGGTTTGGAAACATTGGGAGGTAGTGCCTAGTGCAGTTGGTCAGTAGACGTGTGCCTTTCTTGATTATGCTCGGCGTCCTCTCCTTCCCTCTCTCTGTTTCCTGTCCATGGTGTCCAAATGGAGTGTTACAGCCTCCATTGTCGCTGACTCCACCTTCATGATGTACATCACTATGAGCTCAAGAGTCAAGCCATCTGTCTGAAACTTTTCAATCTGTGAGCCATTAGGTTGTTTTGTAGTTGCAACAAGAAAAGTAAGCAGTAAAATTTCACTGACATGATATTACAGAAAATTCTAGAAGTGTGACCTTACTCTAGTCTTGTGGGAAAGATGAGAGTATAGTATTTAAGTATCCTACAGTCCAGGGTATTTGGAGTATAATAGAATAAATTTGATTTTGACTAAGTAATTAGGTGTATTATACCTGGTTCATCTTGGTTTGGGGAACTGACATAGGTACCCATTGCACTAATGTGATGATATTCTGTGTTGGAATTTTCACTGATTCTTACTCTTCTGTACACACTGATACATGCACTTAGAATCAGTCTAAGACTTTCCCTTCTACAGCCCATTGGCTACTTTGGCCAGAAGGCACACAAATAAGGACCCATCAAGGAAAATTAAAGTAAATAAAACATCTGTGCCACAAGTCACAGGCATCAGGAGGCCACCCTTCTCGCCAACTATTTAGGCTCCACTAGCAACTATTTTCCTGTTAGGTCAGTTTCCCTCAAGACATTGGTGCACACATAGGTAGATCTGATGAAATCTGGAGGGTCCTCAGCTGGGCAGAGGTAGCCTGCTCACTACTGCCAGGTGCTCTGAGGTGCCTTTCCCTCCTTTGAATGAAGCCTTAGGGTGGTTGGTGTGTTCCTTGCCAACTTGAGAAAATCTTGATCATGTGGAAGACAGGCCTCGAAAGTATCTGCGGGAAATTATCTTGATTACATTAATGTGGGACATTTCAGTTGTGGACAGGACCACTACCAGGGCAAGGGATCCTGGACTGTGTCAAATGGAGAAAGTGAACTGAGCACTGGCAAGGGCTGTCACTCTCTGCTCCTGTTGGAGAGGGCGGGGCCATGAGCTACTTCCAGTTCACACTGCTTTGGTGTTCCCACCTGGAGAGACAGTACCCTTGAACTCAGAGCCAAAATACACCTTTTGTCCCTTGAGTTGCTTTCATCAGACACTGTTATCACAGTGACAGGGGGAGAAGGGGAAACACGGGGCGGGGGCCGTGTTCCCTTCCTCCAAACATTATTTCTTCCAAAAGAAGTGATCTAGGGCAGGACAGAAGATGTCTTTGACTCAGCTGCCACCATTTAGAGTGGCAACACCTCTCTCCAAGTACACTTTCGGTACTGTTTCTGCCTTATCATATAGTTTCCATGGCTACTGTAAGGAATCACCACTAATGGGGCAGCTTACAACAGCACAGTTAAATTCTGGATATATAACTGGATGCTAATCATTTGAACTAGAGATATCTACAGAGCATGTGTTTCACGTCCCTGGGTGGAAGATGCTCTGAATGTTTGGTGCCTGTTTCTTTGCTGAGATTTTGTGTTCAGATTAATCCAAATCTTATCATCTTCACGTGGCCTCCTCTGCACTGTGAGCTACTTTGTGTTTATGATGTTTACATTTAAGACCCACAAAAATATTCCAGATGATCTCATTCTAAAATTATTAATTTAATAAATTTTTCAATGATCCACTCATAAACAAGGCAACAATATAGGTAGCAAGAGTTTCACATGTATGTCTTCGCTAAGGGAAGATGCTTAGCTAACATGGAAACGATCCTCTGTGGATCTGTTCTCAGTCCCGGATCCTCCCTATTCTCCAGCAACAGAAGTGCTCTGAGGGTAGATTGCTACCAGAGCCAACTCCCAAGCTGTCCAGATTGGAGACATCTTCTCCAATGGTTTCGTGGGTCAGACCAAAAACACATAGTTGCCACGCACAATCGCCTTTCTGTGCTCTGTGTGCTACCATTCAGTTACCAGCTGCTTCAGACTAGGGGCTGGAGGTTGAAACACATAAAGACACAGAGACACAGACAGACAGAGAGGGACAGTAAGACTGAGACACACAGACCTCCAGTCACTGGTAAGAAGCCCTTTATTCAGTAGCACCATGGAGGCTTATATACCCAACAGTCAGGTGGGCCAACAGGTGAAAACCTTATCCTCTGATCCTCACGGCAACACGTGCTCATGAAGCACAGCTTTCAGTAACTTAAATCAGAAGTAAAAATCTCTAACAGGGAGGAACAGCTGGAATCCAGGACTCCAAATGGTCCCAACACATAGTTTATCTTAGATTAGAAGCTATTAGTTATGCTCAATATAAAGAAACTTATACTTTAAAAAAAGTGTTATTACTTGCAAGTTATGTAAATAGCATCCATGCACACATGCAGGGAACTCAGAATCTGATGAACTGTAATTATGCTGCTGTTAAACTTTTAGAAATGGCCTTTCATATTTCTCCCCACTAGTAGTGTCCTAAAATAGGTTCCAAAGTAATAAAGTATCACATTGTCCAAATTCTAGCCATTGCCTCTTTAAGGAGAAGGCAAAGCCCATGGCTTGTCTCCTTGCTCCTGGCAATGAAACTGCTGCATGGAGGCATGCTTCTTAAAAGTCTTAAGTGATGTTTGTGATCCAAATGTCTCTGTTATAGAGGCCTAGAACCAGCGCAGCTGCAACACATGTCCTGCCCACACTCAACTTCATCTGACTCCACTAACCAGGGCTTCACTGAGAATGGATGTATTATATGGCTTTCAGTATAATGGAAAAGCCAATTCCTATTTCATCCGTGTGAATCCCACCTGCGAGCAAATTCTACCAACCTAGTTATTATTCAAAGGCGTAAGGACACCATGCTCTAGCCTAGGCCACTAATCTGACGACCTCCCAGCTTGAAATAGCATCTCAGAGCTGTATAGATTTTTCATCTGAGAGCTTTGTAAAGAACCTTGGCATTGGATTGTGGAAATTCTTTTGCTCTCTTCCACCTATAAAGCCTTCAAATATTTCTACTGTTCTTGTTATCTTTATTCTTCTATAAGCATATAAGATGCTGATCGACTTCATAAAGCTCTCCTAATAGTATTACCTGTTTGTTTTTTATATCATGCATTTCTGCCATGGAAAAGTCGTTCCAATAATATTGCCCCAAATAGCAAAATATAGGTTAGGTAAGCGAAAAAAGTCCAAAGCCAGACTCTACTCATACACGTTACCTCCTATGTAAATGACCCTCCGGAAAAGGAATCTAGAGACATGTCTGGAATTTCACATATTAATGATGGGTGGAATTTTGGGTTGCCATAGGTGTTAGGAATTTTTCCTAATGCGAGCTCTCTGCTGATGCAAAAATCCCAATCAAGCCAAATTAAGAAATATCCAAGTTTAATGG
>JAQHUG010000073.1:5223068-5291869 GCA_028555095.1 Dicrostonyx torquatus
TGCTCAAAGCCTCAAGAAGCAGGCAAAGAGCTTGCGAGCATACAGTGATCTCTGAAGGGTGCAGAGAAATCCAGATTGACTCTAGAATTGATAGAATCAACATGTCAGGCTCTACGAGGTTCCTGACTGAGTATATTAATCAGTGACTACATTTCAGTTTGTCGAAACGTGAGTTTGAGAAATGTGCCTTTGACATTTTTAAGGGTGTTAGTGAATCGAGGCATTTCTGTCAGTCAGTTGTTGGGAAGGAGGGGCTTGGCTTATGAAGAGCCATTGTAAGGAGAAATAACCCAATTTACTCACACTGGAAAAGAAAGGACTTAATATCACTCAGGTTTTTTCCTTTCAGTTTGAATATTCCCTTTTTCTGATAATTCTAGAATTATTCAAACTGGACCTTTTCATCAAGTCTTAAAAATCGATTACTTCAGAATAATTTCTGAATTGTGATTAGAAAAAATTACTTATTATTTTCCACTTAATTTGCCCCTAAGAGGAAAGAAATTGGAATTTTTCATCTTACAAAAAGTTTTTTTTCTCTCCCTTGGATGCATGACTTGAAACAGAAAAATTAATTTCATCTTCTAAATATAAAGTCAGAAATTGCCAGTGTAAAGGTGTCCCTGTGCCCTCATGATACTCGGTAAAGAAAATAAATCTGAAATCTCTTGGATAGTTACAGCCAATATGTGTCCCGTGAATCCTTGAAGATTAAAATCAAAGCTGCAATTTGATGGGGGAAATGATGGTTCAATTCCCAGGTAGGTGTATTTATGTAACGTAAAAGTACTTTAATTATCTTTCATCATTCAAAAAATTAGAATTCACACAAAATTCTAGATTTTGACCTTGAATGTACACATCTGGTTCCAGCATGGAGGAGATGGATCAGGAATGTAGCTTAGGACGGAACGTTCTGCCTGGGTGTCCCTTTCTGTCTACCTTCGCATCCCAGGTAAAACACCACTGATTGTCATAGTGTCTATTTGTGACTGCACAATGGATGCTCTTTCCTTCCAGTGACTTTAATACTCAGCACATTGTGTGTCCGGCACATTACTCCAGGGCCCAGGCCAAGGCAGCACATTGGGTGTCTGGCACGTTACTCCAGGGCCCAGGCCAAGGCAGCATACATTAGCAGAAGGTGTGAGAAGCAGAACTGCTCACCTCCCGAAGACCGGAAACAAAAGGCAACCAGGAAAGGCCCAACCAGTATCCCTTATTATGCCATAATGTCCTCCCTTCATGTCACCCAGCCCTCCACTAGCGCCTAGCTGGTAACCATACCGTTACCACATGGGCTTTGGCAAGACATTCAGAATTCAAGCCTTAGCAGCTGTCTTCTCCTACTGAAGGGTCAGTGGGTGTTTGAGAGAAAAAGCAAGTATACAGAGTCCCTTTATCTCCTTTGTTTTCCTCTACAAATACCCACCTGCCACTTCCACCACCCCGTCACCCATGTCACACTGTCTTGCCCTCCTTTCTTAACATCTTATGGTTTTAAATGGAAAATTAAGGTTTAAGACAGACAGGAATGGATACTAAGGGTCCTAGTTTGATCAATTCTACTTCCCACAAAGTGTACATGTTTCAAAGTGGCAGGTGTACATGATGTATGTATCTTCTGGGGTCACACAACACGCATAACATCTACTCACCCTACAAAGGAAGCCCTTGGCAGACAAAAGCAAGTATGGAATTGAAGTCCAAATAATAGACTTTCATTAGGGTTACTAGCAGAAGTATGGATGAGGCATTGCTTACAGAAGCAGAAGCGACTCAAAGGCAGCTGTGTTACCCAATGTCCACCTCAACATGGGTGATGACTCATGAAAGTCACATGTAAGGAATGCTCTTCACAACTTTGCAACCTCACAAGTTCAAGGATCTCCTATCCATAGCTCAGCTGGTCAGACTCCTCATTCCCCTCCCACTTGGTGTTTATTCCTTCTATAATAGAGCTAGGCATGGGCCTTCAAGAATCTAGCAAGCTTCCAGGGATCTAGACCTGTGATGTTTTGTTTATTGCCTTCCTATCATGAGCCTCACCCCTCCTCCTGAAGAACAATGTTTCGATTTGAAGGAAACTGCTCTAAAATAATACATAATAAAAGTGGTCACCTTTATTTCTCGAAACCACACACACACACACACACACACACACACACACACACCTGTATGTGCACTTACCTGATGGTGTCTGTGGAGGCCAGAGAGTACCTGATACCCTGGAGCTGGAGTTACAGATGGTCATAAACTGCCCAAAGAAGGTACTGAGAATGGCCCATGGGCCCTGTTGCAAGAGCATCCAATGCTCTATAAGTAATGAGTCATCTCTCTAGCCCTCCAATAAGCTTGCAAATATCTCAAAAAGTGATATGTAGATGACAGAATGCTGCATGGCAAAGAGAACAAAATAAAGCAAAATATGATCCTATGTTAAACGACCTAACAAGATAAAGTCCACTTTCCATCCATATGTCACAAAGATGAGACCAGGGACTCCAAACATCACAGAGGGAGACTGAGCTGGCCTTTCCCAGAGCATCAAATATCTTTCTAACTGCATAGCCAAGGAAAGTTATTTCTCTTGTTTTGTTCCCTTTGTATTCTGGAAAATTTATGCTTTTGTTATATGGTTATATTTATGGTTTTGTTGTGGTTTTTGCTTCTTTTAAAGTCTGTTTTTTTTCTTCCTTGTAGCTATGTGTATGCTTGTCTACATGACCTTTTCCATTTTCAACTCAGCCTCCGCGGAGCTACCAGTTTCCCAGAAGTTGATGGTACAAAACCTTATTTTTTTCAAAGGTATTTCTAATACACTTTTATCCTATTTTGGCTGCAGATCCTCAAGAAAATGACTCAAGATGGTGTTATTATTAAAATACCAGGTGTCCTAGTTCTTAGCAGTAGGAAGCTCTTTAGTTTGGTACTGTTAGTGCCTGTTCCTAGCATACCTACTCCTGAGGTATGCTAGGCATGGGCTCTGGACAGTTTCCCTATTCCCTCCTCCTTACCACCAGACCCCTGACACATAGTGATCTGCTTAAGAAGGCTTTTTTTAACAGTAGTCCAGACAAACAGTAGGAAAAGCAGAAGGAGATCTATCTACTTGGGCACAATTCACAGAAAATTTCATTGGCCTGGAAAATCTATTGTTTACAGGAAAACTGTATAAAAGTCTTATACACCTTGGTCTGCAGTTAAAATAATCTTTAAAAACATAACTGGTACTTGGGGACAATAACACCTCCTACCTGGATTCTAGCAACCAAATGTTCTTAACAAACTTGTCAGTTAAGTTTATGGTTAGCACCAGAGCTGTCAGGAGAGACCCTTTTCTGATACCCCATATCCTGACCATGGATTTTGGAATTCAGAGAAGGTTGCCTTCCACGGAACATGTGCCTTTCCTGGCATATCCACCACCGCAGTCAACAGGAGACACAGGGGCCTGGCATGCATGTGCACAAGGCTGCTTATTTGTTGAAACCTTGCTGACGGTTCCATCACTTTTATCGGTGATGCAGTTACTCTGCGCTTAATGGGGTCATTGCTAAATGTTATTAGCTATGAACTAAGCAGCAGGACATAGATGCCTACTAAAACTAACTTGTTCTGTGTCTGCTGAATGCTAGCTTCATAGCAATGGAAAGGGGGTTTTAATAAATAACTCATTTAGATTGAAAATATACTGACAGTGCTTTTGCTTTGCTTGTCTGTCTTTGTCAGCTTGACATAAGCTATGATCATCATGTAAGAGGGAATCTCAACTGAGAAAATGTNGGGACAGGAGAGTAGTTGGGTTGTTGGGAGTGGCACCATGTGGCAAAACCTGTCCATATTTGGGTGGAACAAGGGCCCAAGAGCAAGGCAGGTTGCTGGGCAGCTGTAATCTTCCCTGGTCTAACTCGCGAGCTCCTCTCAGCAGCTGGGTTCTTTTCCTGCTGGGCTCTTCTTTCCATGGTTGCACAACCACTGAAAATAAGCATTAGCAGGTGCAGAATAAGCTTCCAAAACACATGGAGTCAGTTCAGATTCAAACCATCAACTACCCCGGCAGTTTCTCAGCATATGTTCTACTAACACCTTTTCTGTGATCGCGCGATCCTCTTCATTGAGATAAGAATAATTTATGATAAACTGCATCTGTTTGAAGCGTTGACTTCAAACATCAGAAATAAAGTTGCTATGAGTATTTGTTTTCAAGTGCTCACAGTCGAATGACTCGGCAATTCAGCAGGTATTTGTTTCATGTTTTAAGAGGTCAGAAAACCGTAGGAACCAGTGTTTTTCTCTCCATCACCTTCTTTTACTTGATGGTCTTTTATCCCTCCATATGCTAATTTTTGGAATCTGCATCAATGTTCTCTTTCTCCACACTGAACTCTAGACTCTTTGTAACTGTGGAATCTCATCAAGAACACTGCTTTCACAGTTGTGCTCTTTCTGACTTCCATCTCAATTGAAAGCATTCCCATCACCCTCTAAGCATGGGTGCCATCTTGTATTCTTAAAAAAATGTTCCTTGGGTTCTAGAAACTGTTTGAGCTACTACCATCCCTTGTCTTTTTCTCTGCTACAAGAAATTTATTGCCATAAGAGCATCCATTCCTCTGTTTTTTAGCTGCTTCATCTCATTCATATTTATCTTCTTCATAATCCACTCAATATTTTTGTATTAGTGTCTCTAGTAGTCACCCAGTTGCAGAATGCAACAAACTCTCTTGTGTCTTCTTCACCCAAAGTTGGTGATATTTAAGAATCCAACTTTCCATTCACTGGAAACCTTGTTATCTGACGTCTGTAGCAAGCCTTGGCTCACCTCCACGTCTTTGATTGATTGCTCTTTCTCTCTATATAGGCATCTCCTCTTTGATTTAAACTTTAACTTGGGTTTCTCAACCCTTAGAGTACAGCTCCTTCAATTTCTTCCTTATACTTCATTCATAGTCTCTTCAATTTCCAAGGAAATATGTATTGGATATATATTGGCAAGCTCCGTTTTCAGATATCCAATTCAGCTGCCCCTGCCATCTTCATTAATAACTGAGTATTTCCATTTCTACTGTGCTTCACAGAATCTACATACAATATGGACCCATATAGACTCCTCATACCCCTCAACTCTGTCCAGGCCCTTTCTCTTAATTCTGCCATCTATTCAGATGAGGAGGGTAAATGCAAGCCTCTTAGTAACAGCTTCTTCCTTACTGCACACAACCCCCAGCACTGCCTAGGCCTGTAGAAGCTGTCTCAGTTCTGTACCAAATGTATCTTCAATTCTTCCACTGCCATTTCTCCTCCCATCATTGGTAATGGATTCTGTCATTCTTTCACTGGACTTCAGCAGTAATTGATAATTTGTAGTGCTAAAATAGAGGAAGCTTGCCTCTATGCTGTTATATAGCTGGTAAAAGTTAGGGAGTAGAATGTGGATTCAAGTTCACAGAACTCACTAGAGAGAAATTATTTACTGGGTTATCCATTATTAGAAAGGTCACTTTTAAAAGATGTACCTTTATAAGGATCTAACTGACTTGGCAAAGGGTTGTTTTATGCAACTTTTATTTTTTGCTCTATCTTCCTTTGTCTTTTGTTCTGCTTTCTTTGCCTTTAAGGACTTCTTGTTTCCTTCGAAACCTCCTTCCTCTTCTATTTTTTTAACTGCTGCTGCAGAGACACACCCATCTTTGGCTTCATTTTGCCCCTCCTCCCACCTCTGATCTTCCATATTCTTACTCTGCTCCCTGCATACTAATATTTTTTTCAGGCTTATGTGTTCTGCATGGGTAACTTGTTTATCCATGATATTAGCTCATTATTGCAATGTTTATAATGCTTGGTTGCCTGAAAATTTCATTATGGTACATCTTTGTTGAAATAATATCCCATGACTCTGAATATATTTTTCTCTAAAACCCAGTATTTTAGTAGTTCACAGGATATTTTGTTATGTATTTTCATGCTAGCAATTTGTTGGGTATATAAAGACTTTCAATATATCCAGCCCATTGACTATAGATATCTTTGCATTTGAATTAATTTTATAGAATTATATAATCATATTTACAGTTACTAGCATAATGAGTGAAATTATTATGTATCATAATAACGTGCAAAAGTATTAAAGTATTGTGAAAATATAAGTTCAGAAAACTATGTATTTTGTCTTGTTTACAATTTTAAATGCAAATTTTTTTATTGCTTTGGTGGTTGCAGGCTGGTCACTCTATCATTGGTTTTCCTCAAATTTACATTATAGGAATGATGCAATATTGTGAAAATACTTGTTTGTTTTTTTATTTCTTTAGCAGCATAAGCCTCTGCAGAGTAAGCAGTCTTCACAGCCCTCTCATATTTACAAATATGACATCATTATATTGAAAGTGGAGAGTGGTTCATGCATCATTGGGAAAATTCATCACTGAATTTTTAAGCAAATGTTTAGCAAAAAGAACAGAAGAGGTGAGATTTTTGATGCTGTCTCTGAGAGAAGTGGTAGGGAGAAGTGGCAGTAGGCAAGTAATTCCTGGAGAAAGACAGTTTTTCTGTCAACTAACATGGGTGGGGTTGGGGGAAGCAAACAGGAGGAAGCAGAGTCCAAAGGGTGGGGGACAGGTTTTGTGGCACTTTTGTTTGTTAAAGAGAACAAGCAAGACATAGCTCATGCTTTAGAAAAGCAGTTACAGCAGCGATGGGCTGAGGATGCCAGGCTGAGAGTCATGTATCCCGGGACCATCAAAACCAACAGACTTGGATAAACTGCAATCCTGCCTTTCTGTTAGAAACAACCCAATATCCTTAGTCCTTAGAAGGTCAAGAAGGTAAGGGTTCACTGCAGTATTCAAACCTAGTGGATGGGGCATCAGTGTCAGAGCTAAATACATCTGAGCAGGGCACCAATCAGGGGTCCAACTATGTGCACCTGGCCTCCTCAGTCACCCCTCTGGTTGGGAACATTTCTGTTTTCAGAACAGCCTCACATTCTGCTGACTCAGAGCTGGTAGCCCTTTCTTGGCTGCTTGACTGCTCAATTAAAACAATACCTTCCAAACCCATATGGTTACTCATGACACAGAGACAGAAAAGATATACCCCCAAGAGATATGACAGAAACTCCTATTACCAGACTTATTTAAGAGAGGGGCAAAAAGATTTTTCAGTGTACTGAAAGCACCAGCCCCACCCTAGAGCAGATATCACAAAGGCCTTCAGATGAGCAGTGATGGCCACCTTGGGAGGTCACGAAAATGTGTTCTTCCTGAAGAAAGATGGTTAGTGCCTTGGGTTGACTGAAACATAGCTACCATCTTGAAAATAAGCAAACATACAACCTGAGGGGTGTAACCCTGTTTACTCACTGAGTGGTCTATCTCATAGTGATTCACAAACATTCAGGCATATACATTCTGAACTAGGCCACCATCTCTCAAATTTGAGAGGTCAAAATAGATGTTCCATTTACATATTTATAATATTTCTAGCATCCATAGCCTAGATAACAATTTACATCTCCTCTATTGGTTTTCCTTTAGCATCATCTCCACAGCCCCAAGGATAAAAGAGCCCCTGCTCCCAATTTCTCAAAGCACAGTCATGACTGGTTTATTTCTGTGCTCTAGTAAAGATGGGGACATAGTAGAGGGCCATCAACACAGATGACAAGGGACAGCAATGGATTTGGGAACATCAAACTTTCTGAGCACACTTTCATTTCCATGTGTCTTGATACTTTGGGAGGTCTTTGCTCCTTGGTATGAATTTATGCCATTGTCACTTTCTTCTCTCCCTATCTACTGAAATCTAAGCTGTTTTGCTGGTTTGCAGGTTTCATACCGCCATGCATAACTATTAAACAGAAACATTAGATATCCATAAGAAGCATCTCCTCCACTCTAGAGCAGAGTGAAGGAGGTAGAGGCAGGAGAAAGACTCAACAGTGGGTCTTCCTAAACAGAACAGGAAGGCACCCAGGAAGTATTCCCCTACATCTCATAGAATGTCACAGTCACTTCCCTTATCTTTAACAAACAAAACTAGGTTTTTAGAAACTTTCAATGCTTCAAAGTTCTTATCAGCACATATTGATTGTGCTTGTCACAGTTTTCCTTATGACATGTCCATCCATATGCATAATGTACTTTAAACATATTTATTCCATTTCCCTATCTTATCCTTTCACCTCCTTCCCTACCATCTTCTTTGTCTATGCCCTTTCCTCACCCACTGTACTATGGACCTGGGAGGAAGTTGGTCACTTGTATTTCTAAGTCTAGTGTATCTCATTTAACACAATGTTATTGACTTCCACCCATAGACCTGAAAATGACATAATTTGGTTCTTCCTTATGGGTGGAAGATGTATTAGTTCATCTGATAAGGATACCTAGGCTAATAATTCTCTAACATGGCTATCGTGCACAGTATAATAAACACGTGTCTGTGTAAACACGAGCATGCAGATAGCTATTGCATGCTGACTCTGTCTCACCAATAAATGGGTCATGGAAGTTTCCTTCTAAAATATAATGTCTTAATGTTAAGTCTTTATGACTAAATAATTCAGCAATAGTTACTTGACCAACAGATTCCAAGCATATCACTATGGATCACTCATATGGAATGAATCATCTCCTCTCTGTACCTTCTTCTTTGTAGGACCCACAACTTTTCTACCCATTGCTGTGAGATGCCATTCTTGGTATGCCAAGGCACCAGTCATTAAGTTTTCCATTACTTGTTAAGTTTTTGTTTGTACAAGATATAGTCACTCCCTTATTTGGAAGAGACTCCTTCCATGCTTCTGTGGTAGAAAGAGAGCACATCGTTAGAGCCATAAAGGCCACTGTGTGCCCCTTTGAACTTGTGTGCCTTCCCAAGCACCTGCCCAGACTCACTGAGGCTGATTCGCTATGACTCTGTTCATACTAAGGTCCCTTCCTAAATATGTTAACATGCAGAAAAGGGTTTTCAAACTTCAAATTTAAATTCACATATATTTATGGTGAGATATTTTTGGAGAAGTTGGTTTCTCAAAGGTCATATTTCAACACAAACTTCAGAGTATTTTAAGCAGATAAACTGGTAATATACTTATTCTCAGATTGCAAATTAGGCATCTGTGACCTGTACTCTAAATAAATTTTCTATGACTTCTTGAGGAAAATTAGTCTGATGCTTAGTCAAAGCTTAGCAATCAAGAAAAACCTGATGTGTTATGAATTAGAAAAAAATGCATGTATTGATGGTGCCAACCTCACCAGGTTCTAACAATTTGTCTGTTAGTTAAATGTAGTGTCAAACTCATATGGCAAGTGCTTTTAAGCCTCTCTTTAGTTTTAACAATAAAATAAATGGGAGTTTTGATCCAATATTTCTAGATATAAAGGTTTGATGTTTTCAGAAATTATTTGATCATTTATTGTGTAGTTCATTTTCGGATTCTCTTTGATGTCTCAGGTTAATTCTTCAAACAGAAATTCAAATTAAATTTAAATGAGACAATCTGATGTCCCAGACATAAGAGAGTATTCACAAATATGAAAGAGGCAGCAAAGCAGGAGTCCAGTAAGCTGTAGTTCAGATGAAGAAGGGTGGCATGGGTGTGACAGGCCAGCTACATAATGGAGAGTCTTAGCAAGAGGCTAAAGGTGAAAGGTCAGAGCAGTCCCAAGGCATGCTGCATGCAGAGGTAGAGTCTGCATGCCCAACCAAGGCAGCATTGTCGCAAATTGTTACTGCCTCTTACTAGTCTATAGCCAGGTGTAGTCTTTCATTCTTAAAACAAAAAAACAAAAAAACAAACTTTCAATTCACTTATTCTTCATTTATTTACTTATTTGTTTGGATTTGTGCATATACTTATGTGTGTTCATATGTATGTGGAGGATAGATGTCAATCAATATTGGGTGCTCCACTTAGTCATTTCTCTGCCTTATTCTTTGAGGCAGGATCCCTCATTGACCTGGAGCTCATCATTTAGGCTAGACTGACTAATTAATAAGCCACATACATTCTATTTTTGCCTCCCAGTATTGGGATCAGAGACATGCGCCATTTTGTCAAATTTTTTACATGGGTATTGGAGATCTGAAACCAGGTTCTCATGCTTCTGTAGAATTCCCATTACAGAATGACCCACTTCCCAGCTCCTTAATTCATTCTGTATGGCTGTTGTTTGGTTCTAGTTTCAGGCACGGCCAGCTAACTTCATACCTGTTTTCCTGAGCCATCTTTTTGTATTAGGTTGAAGATGACTGCAAATGTCATATATGAGAACATGAACATAATCGGAGCACTCAGGTAGGCAGAGGCAGGCAGAACTCTGTGAGTTGGAGGACAGCCTGGTCTACAGAGTGAGTTACAGGACAGCCAGAGCTACACAGAGAAACCCTGTCCCAAAAACAAAAACAAAATATGAGCAAAGCCATGCAAGAAACTGCAAAACCACTTGACGGCTTCTATGGAAACTCTAAAAGGTAAAAGGCACTTCACTCAGCCCTAGAAACAGTGGCACTTGTGAGAGGCTCCACTCCCTCACTGTGGGAGGTATGTGGCTTCCCAGCTGGGCCTTAATTGATGGCATTTAAACTCCACCCAAGTGAAAAGGAGGATGGTCAAACCACCCTACAATCAAGGCAGTACTTGGGACAGGACAAAAGGACAAGGAACTAGGAAGACCAATGTGTAATTCCTTGGAAAAACTGAGCAGGAAGTTGTCTATCTGAACGTCTAGTTATCCTGAACTCAGAAGAGCACAGAATCCTGCCTTGGTTTCCCATTGACTTGTGATAAAAAAAGGAAGCTAATGGCATATGCCAATAAGCTGGAAGAAGCCAGATTTCCTCACCTCTGCTTGTTCTGAGACCTGTTGTGTGGGCATGCCTAGAAGAACATGTCAAAGAAATGAATTATATCTTGGAGATAGCTCTCAAATCCTACTTTTGGGATATTTTTATCTTCCCGAGGGATTCACCACAGATCTAGAGACTGGTTCATACCTTTTCTTCAACAACATCCTACAACCTCTAGTTTGAGTCATGAACCATTTAAATAAAGAAGCTTCTAGAATATAAATTCTAGCAGGTTTCTCTTCTTGGGAACTTCCCGACTAGAACTAGAAGGTAAGAATAACACTTGTTATCTTCTCATTGAGTCTCCTCCTTAAACCGTGCTCTGCTCCCATCACTACGGCAACCTGACATTCCCTGTAAAGAGTGGGCTTTACAAAGTACCATCTCTGTAGGTAGAAGATGCTTCACTGGGTTTCCCTGACTTCCTTTTCACTTCTCAAGTCTTCCTTATGGACTCTTTCTGACCTCTCAGGGTGATAAATCTTCATCTTGCCTGATCCCTCATTGGCACATACAGGGCTCTCTGTTGGTTGTCATGACTCCTCTGGGTTCCCTGCTTCTGCTCTCAGTCCCCTGGACTTAATAGTATTAATGTGTAGCGTGATGCTGGCATATAATATATGTTTGGTATAATTTTGTTAGACAAAATTTGTTAGAATTTGAAACTATTTTGTCTTCTAGATAGAATGTGTACATCACTTAGGGGGTTGAACATCTGTACATTTCTAGTAATTGCTATATATTTACTGCCTAATAGTTGAGAATAAATACACATTATATCTTTTCTCTAAACAACATTGCTAAATCAGGTCAGTTTAATGCAATCTATAAATGACAAATTTGCAAACGGCCTTTCTCTATAAACCTAATTTGAAACAACACTGGCATAAACTTAATGAAGTTTGAGACTAGAAAGAACTTCAAAGTGGCCCGCTTTCCCCTTAGGGGAAGTTATTGAATTGCATGTGATGAGCTCTGTTTTCTTTTAAGTGATGAATCTGACCATCTTAACAGTGAGAGAAGAAAACGAAGAAAGAACAATGGGAATGAGAAAGGATGGATAAAACTACTGAATAATTCAGCTGACTGTAGTAGTGCTAGCCCACTATTGCTTGCAGAAAAAAGCAAAACACTGTCTCAATAATTCATTTATTTCATTCATTTATATTTTCAAAACTGTTAGAAAATGATGTTCTCTACTATAGCCATCTTGAAAAAAATCTAACACTACTCACCCTTTTATTAGGGATATCATCATATTGTATAAGAAGAAAACACATCAATAAGAAATAGTCTCCCCCAGAGATGTGCCCTTAATTTACTATCCAGGAGCAAATGGATAATCCTGATGAAATGATAAGCACACGGGAACACTAAGCAAACTGAGCAGGTTGTTATTTGCATATTTAGCCATATATATAAAGAAAAGGAACAAGTTGGGTAAAGGCACATTGGAGGAATTAAAAAGAGGAAAGAAAAGTTGGAAATACCATTATCTTTTTAGTTTAAAATATTAATAAATAAAAATTGCAACTCACATCTCAGCTTTGTTATGCTTTTTTAGGAAAAAAAATGTAAAAGTTGCACAGAGAAAATCCTAAGAGTAGAGTCTAATTTTGTAACTGAAATTTGTCTCTAGGCATTTTATACATGGTCTATACACATTCTAGGGAGGAAAAGCTCAGGTGGAAGATAAATTGCACGATGAATAACAGCCGCTTTGCTGGCTCGTGGTGATACTGGGTTCTCTGATTAATTCTGTCAGGATTCATGTGGGTATGCCAGTGTGGTTAGGCAGGATCCTTTCCTCTCATGCTGCAATCTGATTCTTCCACCATACATCCCTTCTTTGGTATTTATCATTTTACAGACCAAGAAATGGTACCACTAAAGAGTAAGCTTTTTTTGCAATTCTACTCTCAGTACAAGGGAGAAGCAAACTGTGTTAGGACTGACCCACCTGTGAGCACGATACATACATAGGGCCTTCCTTCTTAGGGATAACCCATCTTTGAGCATGATACACAGGGCCTCCCTTCTTAGGGATAACCCATCTTTGAGCATGATGCACAGGGCCTCCCTTCTTGGGGCTTTTCCTTTAGTCTAACACTATGATGTTTCTCTTCATCTCCTGGACAGAACGTAGTTTCTGCCCCCTCAGAATAGTATCTTTACCAATCAACCAACACTCCTTGTCCTCCCTAGAACATACCGCATTGCCTACATGAGACACAAAGAGTAAGGAAATGGAAACATGCATAAGAGAATAGAAATACCATATGATAAGGTTCCAGCCTTCCTGGATGTCATCCCACTGATGCAAATTCAGCTGAGGAAAGACAACACACAAAGAAACATTTTTAGCCCAGGATTATACTAGAAGATTAGCATATTAATCCCACCTGTGCTGCAAGCCAAACTTTCTAGAGTTCCTTCAAGACTTCTCACTCTCAATGCCACATACCCTAGAAAGGTCTTCCTGAGTTTTCCAGTTAACCCTTGGGTTTGTTTATCTTGCATCATCTTAAAATGTTTGCCGGAGTTAAGTGCATTGGATGTAGAGAGCTTCGCGGATATATTTCTGTCTAAGTCTTTTCCTAGAGCATGGCCCCTATACCTGCTGCCGATCTTCCTGCACTGCCCTGTCCCAGGTCTCCAAGGACAGCAAGAAGGCAGACAAAATGGCAAAGACTCCAAGTAGCAGTGTGGTCATTCTGCTCATTACCACTTTAAGGGTGGTATGGAAACCTCACAACATCAGTTCCCTCATGGTTGTGGTATCTGGCTTAGGTGTCCCCGTGTTTTACCCTTGAGGACCGAGCCACCACCATGCAATACTTAGTAGCCATTGCTGCTCTGTCTTGCGACTCTAAACCCCCACAGCTCATGTTCAACACTCAGATCTTCAAAGGCAGACTGAGGATTGACGTCCACATTCGTGTATGTATCTTCTTCGGTCCTCAAGGTGTATGTCCCAATGTAGTGCCAAACATCTGATATCCATGCCTTTTCAGGCATTGCCCTACCTTCACGTGTCCATTCACCCTTAACGTCTACTTCCGCTGCGGAACTACACTCTCATATTAAAATCAGTGTCCAGATGCGTTTCTTTGTCTCTTCTTCTAGTTCCCTGTTCATCTTTCTTTCAGAATGTTCGGAGTGACCCCAACGGTGGATGTTCATTCATGAAACAAGATCACCGCCTCTGCATTTCAGTTCGTCACACTTTCAAACCACTGAATTTCACTGGGGATGAAACTAAGAATAAGAAAGTGTATTCTCCCGAACCTAGTTTTCTAACCATGGTTAGAATGTTTGGGGAGAGGAAGACAAGAGAGGGACCACTTAAGAAGCTGGAAATTCAGCTTCCTTCAAAGGCTTAGATTGATTAAATCAGCACATGAGAGGCGGTAACAGAAGTGACTTTGAGGCTCAGGGGAAAGTCACTCCACTAGAGTCTAGAGCCTAATTGCTAATAATAGCATATCTAAGAAGAGCATGTCGCCAGGGTAGGTACCACATGAGCAGTGGAGTAATGGAATGTGTGCATGCCCCTGCCATGGTATAGAACAAAACTTGTGGTTCCTGCTTGGTTGGTTTCCCCTCTGTTATGTGTATAGTCTTCCATAGTGGTGAAGATTTAGGGCATTGGGGTACCTGGGGTATGGACACTGTAGATGGGCAGCTGGTTTAGCTGAGGTTGAGAACTTGTCTTTCTAAGAGTCCCTGGAGTGGTGTTGATGCTGACGAGGAGAGCCACTGGTTTCAGAGGACAGTCTATTAGTGCTTTAGGGAAATCCAACGAGGCATCCTCATTCCATTCGGCTATAGGACAGTTTAGGGGAAATTCCCTTTCCAATCATAGAAGATACTGTAAATATGAAAATTGACAAATCTCAGGCACAATTGTAGTTATGGGTTCTATAAAACATGAAACACTTAGAGACTTAGAATTTCAACTTGGGCCACAAAAGGCTAATTAATTCATCTTAAGCAGGGAGCTCCTGGTACACTGTGAAACCTAGATCTTGGTGGACAAATAATAGGAATTTTCATCAATATGATCAATAAAATGAATTGTTTAAGAATTGCTAAATCAGTTTTATGTTTTTATTGAAAAATTATATCAGAGCTTTTACAATTACTTACTATGTATTTTGAATTATTTTCATTATCCAACATCCACTAAAGGGTTTATAAATAATTCTGACACCTATATTTGTGCATATTAAATAAGCCACCTCCAATAAAACTCCATCTCCATCTGGTGGGTAAAGAAACCAAAGTTTAGATAGATTACATGGCTTGCCTCTGCTCACTGCTGCGATGTGGCAAAATTCAATGTCAAGCAGCCTGACTTAATCATTCCTACTATGGTGTAGGAGGGTCCTTCTGTATTTCTGTTGCATTCACTGGGTGAATAAATAAACTGCCTTGGCCTTTTGATAGGGCAAAATCTGAGATAGGCAGGGAGGATAGAATGGAATTCTGAGATAGGGAAGGCTGAGGGAGAGCCACCATGAAGCCGCCAGGGTCAGACATGCTGAATCTTTCCCGGTAAGACTACTACCTTGTGGTGACACACAGACTATTAAAAATGGGTTGAAGATGTAAGGGTTAGCCAAGAAGAGGCTAGACCTAATGGCCAGGCAGTAATTAAATTAATATAATTTTCATATGGTTATTTCAAATGTAAGCTAGTCCAATGGCCAGGAGCTGGGTGGGACAGAACAAGGGACCTAGTGTGCGCTCATTACAACACTACTCATAATAACCATTTCTCTATGACTATGTGATAATTGTATATTGTATTGAATGCATATAAACATCAAGGATTCAAAACTATGATGTTGTTTATGAATTTCCAAATAAATTTCCAAATGGAAATGCCACTGGACAAGAGCAAGGCTCCAAAACCTCTTCTAATACATAATAAACATTATCTGTTATCCATACAAAGATATCTTGTAACACTTTGATATCTTTAACTGTTAAACTTGATTTCTTCACATTTAATAGAGAACGTTGATTCTACCTAGATTATTCTTTAAACACCTTAAAGATACCCTTATCCTTAATAACATTATCAACAACAATAAAAACTATGGCATTGTATTTGTAATTATTCTTATAAAGCAAACATTTATGCCACAATTTGAGCACTTGATTTATACTTACCATAGTCTAACTATTTAGATGAGATTTATTTCCAGTCTATCAATAAGAAATCCAAGGTTCAAGGAATTCAAATATCTTGCCTACTGCTATTTTGCCAATAAGAGGCAAAAGTAAGTTCTGTCTGTAGTCAGACATCCATTCTTCTGCTTCATAAGTGCAGGCCTCTGTCTTCCTATGACATGAAACCCACATCCATAGGCTTCAGAGAAGGGAATAAAGTAATTTCGGGAAAGAGTGGTACCAAGAGAGACGTGGAGAACCAACCGTGCCTTCAGGCCTCTGGGCTTGGAGCCTTATGTGTCCTGCCCTTGAGTTCATTCTTCCCTGTGACTGATGAAGCAGCTGCAGGACCACTTCCAGGATCCATCACCAGTGCAGAACACGTGCCTTTCTTATGGATCTTTTATTACGCCAGTGTCTCATCACTTGGACTTTTCTCAGCAGCTCCCTTGAGAAAGATGATCTCCTGCTATTGTTCAATTTCTCTGTGGAGGCGATGTCAGATAGCTGGAAAGACATTTCTGAGTAAGTGTGAAGGGCTTTCCTGAAGACCTCAACATCTGAACTAGGAAACAAGTTAAACTACCCTCCCCAGCATGGCTGAAAATCATCCAACAGCTGAGAACCCCAACAAAAACAAAGGTGGCAGAAGAGCACAGTTGAGTTCTTTGCTCAAGCTGGGACTGTCACCTGCCAGGGATATTTACTGTTCCTTATTTCCCAGCCTTTGGAGTCCTACGCAAACATGCATCCTCCTTCTAGGTGTTGGGTCTTCTGGCATAGAATGAATTTCACTCTAGACTTTCCTGATTTTCAAACAAAACACACAAGGTACTGGGACTTATTTCTTTTTTTACCTATGTAAATCAATTTCCATAAAACTCCTTCTGTTTGTCTATGTATATGTGTACATCTGCCCTATATATGTATCATGCATCTTACAGGTTCCATTTATCTATCTATCTATCTATCTATCTATCTATCTATCTATCTATCTATCTATCATCTATCTATATCTCCCTCTCTATTGGGAACCTAAATCTATCATCTACTTTCTGGCATCATCGGTATTTTTCTAGCCATCATCCACATGTCATCTGGATGTCTGCCTGTCTAGCAGCCTCCTCTTTGCCCAGTTTCTCTGGAGAACCCTGACAAATACGAACCTTCCTTGGCTCACCTCCTTACCTTGCATTCACCAACATACACACCTTCTACTCTTGCTTACTCCACATTCTATCAACGTCTTAGGACAGCGACAACTGCTCCATCCTTTCCCAGTGATCTAACTGTGGCTTTAAATTTTCTGTGTGCTCTCCCTTTCTGTATATTTAGTACATGGGGCTTCTTCTATTGCTTTTTTTTTCTTTTACCTCAAAGTCTCAATACAAGTAAATAATAAAGCCAAGTTTCTGAAGAAAGAGCCACCACTCACCAGCCAATGAACCTCCCACAGTAAGACATGTTCCTACCAAACAGTAGTTCATACATCAACGTGTGTTACAAAGCACTGGCTTTCCAAGCGAGCTACGAAATGGATGCTGAGTATCATTTTGTTCACAGAAGATGGCTCAGGAAGCATTTTCCCAGTCTGAGACCCGAGATCCTGACAATCTTCCAACACTTGCTTTGCTGGTTGAAGATGAAAATCTGAAATGCTTGGGCCACTTTTTTTCTCCTAATTTTGTCTTTCACAAAGGTCAGCATGAACCCAAGGGCCTTGGGGGAAAGGGCTGCTGTCGGGAGGGAGGCAGACCTCAAAGAGGAAACAGATTTGATGTCAACCTTCGGAGCTGATGTGCTTTCTGTACAGCCAGCTCCAGGAGGCAGAGACCTGTCAGCTGGGGTGCAGGATCCCAGAGGAAACAGCTGCCTCACGATTAAGGTACAAAGGAAGTTGGGGGCAGAAGGAGAACAGGAAGCCTCTGCGGCCACTCTAAGCTTGTGTTGCAATTCTTCCTTATCCGAGCCTGTGAGCCTCCCATTCCGTGTTCCTTGAGGAAATTAATGTGGGAAAAAGTAGAGCAGCAGCTGAGATGTCCTGTTGGCCCTGTCCTTTGGCTTGGTTAAAATGAACACTTACTGGGTTTTATTTGTGTATTTTTTTGTTGTTGTTGTTTTTGTTTCTAACTTACCTCACAACCCCGATGTCTCCTGAAAGTGTCCCTTTATCCTGTTGTCAGGCCAAGGCAGATTTCGGGATCAGCTCATTGTTTTGAAATTTTTTGTGCATTAAGGACGCTATATTTTAAACTCCATGCTTCCCACATGCAGATTTCAACTTCTCCCACACAAATGCCTCTCCCTCCTCGCTCATGCCCTTCTCGCTGTACTAATAAAATAAAGAATTCTTTTAAAATATCAGGTAATTAAAGCTCTTCATGGGTGAACTCACCCATTGAGAGCAACCATGGAGCACATGAAGAGGTGGCTCCAGCGAGCTCTAAATCTGTTTAAGAGGGGAGAAGAAGAAAACACAGCATATTATTTTTGTCTTATTTTTTGGCAACAAGAGAATTTTTTTCTCACACAATATGCATGCATTATGATGTTCCAGGAGGTTTGTATTTTCAAGCTGTATATAGGTAAAAAAAAATCCTATGGACCAGAACAAGTCAAAGAAAGACTAAGTAGTTACCTACCTATATTTTAATTTTTCTTCATAGTGTGCTGTAAATGCTATTCCTGTATAAACAGAAGGAGAAGCGGGAACTGGTGGATTTAAGAAGGGATAATAACACAAAACAAATAAGGGGAAATATTAAAAAGAAAGAGACAGAGAAAGAAAGGGAGGGAGGGAAAAAAAGGAAGAAAGGAAGGAAGGAAGGAAGAAAGAAACAAACAAACACAAACGACACCTCACTCAACTCTGCTAATCTGGTTGTGATGTGTTTGACTTTAATTTGTGCAACCAGTTCCTTCTCTGGCCATGTGCAGATGCCATGTCCTTTTAACATCAGCACCCACTGGCCTCATTCTTGTCGCCTAGAATAAGTTCCCTGGAAGGGCCTTAGACCTCTCCCGGGTGGGAAAGCAGCCCTAACACAGGAGACCTGACACCATGCTTGTGCTGAAAGAGTCAGGCAACTTAGTTGTCAATGAGTTGTTTTCGTTATCCTTGATTTGAGAATACACAAAAATACCATGGTCAGTGTACAATGTTCCTTCTTCAGAGTCTTGGATGGGACCTTGCGCGTGTGCAGTCTGTTTTTTCTGTGAGTAAAACGGTGAGGATCCTAGTCCAATTAGTGCCTTCGGTGCATAGGGGCCCATGGATATATTCAAGCTCATTGGTTACTTGTTTTGAGAATGATTCATAAATGTGACTAATTTGAGCACTGTCCACTGTGACAGAGCTCAAAATGGACATTTCTATTAGTTTCTAGCTAACCCTCAGTAGTCAAGAGCACGTACACTCAGATAGCTCCTCACTGATGGAGCTGAATCTCATCCCCTCTTTAATTCAGCACCGTTTCCATTAAGGGCAAATGTAACCATAGTTACCAGTCATTGAGAACCCTGAAGTTATCGCCAACATTTCAGATGTCACCGCTTGGCTTTCTGCAGAAGACGGGATGGGAACAGAAAGACAGCTCAGCAAGTGCCATTCCAGCTTCAGGGAATGCTTGGTATCATCTGACCTCACAGAAGCAGGTCACAGGGAAAGGGGTGGAGCCAATGGAGACTGAGTGTAACGGTGAAGGCATCACCTCTGGATGGCAGGGCCAGCTTGACTCATGTCAGCTGAGGACCCTGACCACAGCTCAGTGTGCTTTTCTCTGGTAGTGTGGCATATGTATGGTGTCTTGGATGAAGCAGAAGGCTAACACTGAGGGTCAAGGTGGCAGAAGAAGTGTCACAGGCAAGATCAGTGCCAGTGTCATGCATCACCCAGCATAGCCAGAGCAGGAAGAGGCGGGGGTGGCAGTGGGGGTGGGGGGTTTCTTTCTTCACAGACCCTTGTTTCAGTGATTGCTCCTGAAGTTGAGAATTGGTTAAACTACATTTTAAGGGTTTTTTTTTCACTTCTCCTTGGATAGCAATAATTAGTCGTGTCAAGATGACTGCTCAAGTGACGATGTGATTTCAATGAGGAAAAGTTGAAGAATAAACTATAATTATTTGGACAGTCACTTGATCAGGTTTTCTTTTTCTTGTCACATTTTAAATGATTTATGGAGCTCTATGTGGGTGTCTACCGAAGAGGTTAGTCCCCATGTTTTAAAGCTTTTATTCCTTTTTCTTTTTCCATTTCAAGTGCATAACGGTTTGTCAATTTGTGGGATTTTTTTTTGAAAAAATACTCTCAGTTTGGCTTAAATAAAATTATAGGCCAGTTAATCTAATTTAAACTCCAATGTCACCTGCTCTTGACATAAGCCATCTTGAAAAGTGGCAGTTTTCTTGTTCTGGGATGGGAGACAAGCACCACCGCACTTAACACAGCATTTCCTAAATCCCCTCAAATATTAGGCCGAGGAAGACAGCCACAGAAAAAGAGCTCATGATTAAAGAAAGTAAAGGAAACATTTTGAATATAGGGAAAAAAGCTTCTTGTGTTGACACATCCCTGCAGTGCCAGCCTGAGGGGGTTGTAGTCAGGCTGAGCATCGTGAATCCGAGGGGTTGTAGTCAGGCTGAGCATCGTGAATCCGAGGGGTTGTAGTCAGACTGAGCATCATGAATCCGAGGCCAGGTTGGACTAAGGTGGGAAACGCTACCTCAAACCCCAAAGAGACAAAGCTGATAATAATTAATAATAATAAAACAAATACAGAAAAATCACTTCCATCCTTTGTTTAGCAATCCTATGCAACTAAACTCATACATGAAATGTTCTGGAAAATTCTGCATTTAATACAACTTTCTAAATTTAATTCATCATTTCTTAAATTTATCTGGCCCTGGGCCAGTCTTAAATCAGAAATCTCACAGTCTTCAGAATCTGTGTTCTACATAAAATCCGTTGGAGAATGTTCATGGAGCCGATAAGCACACTGACTCCATTGTGTGGATGCTATACTCTGACTCCTGCCAAACAAGAAGCAACACATCGAATTATTAATTAGAAGGGAAAGCTGTCTGAGTAGCATTACCTTCCTTGAGCATGGCAGGAGACCCTGAAAGGAGGTTCTTCGAAAATGTTGCCTTGGAAAGTATTTGAGGGAGAGGTGACTTGGGCTTGGCTGAACAGCATTTCTACGGACGGCCACGTGATCTGCTGAAACTCCTGGGACTTATGCTATCGCGGTGGTCCTAAGCACTCTCGAATGCAAACAAGTTCCACTGCCGTGGCTTTCAAGTGGCACTAGAGGCGCCGAGTGCAACCACTGTACGAAGTTCAGTACGGTCGACGATGTGCCAGATTAGAAAGGTCAAACAAGAAGGCTGCATCTGCCAGCCAGCGGGACATGAAGGGTCTGTGGATGGCAAGGGAACAGCTTCCCTGTTGTCTTTTATTAAGGGGGATCAGGTGTTTGCCCATAAGAACTGCACTCGAAGCCACATGCGGTTCTACACTGGACTATGCCCACAAACTACAGAAATGTCCGTTTAAATAAACATGAAATCAGTACTGTCCTACAGCCAAATGAGACGGTGGCATTTAGGAAGAAAAGGGGACATAACCCGCTTGCTTTCCTCTTTTCTTTCTGAATGAATGACTCAACTGTGAAAGCATTAACAATTGCCAAGAAAATTGGTCCTCTAAGTTCTGATATTTACTGGGATTCCTGAGGAAATTTTCTAATGTCCACCATACCTAGAAAGCTATGCAATGAAGGTGATTTCCTTCAATACCTAAAATACTATCCTGGAAGTAACTTACGATTTATTAAATAATCCGAGTGAGCATTATTGCTCAGATGAGTATGCATCCTATACTTCTGAGTGCTCATCTGCACACCGGTGTTTTTCTAGAAGGACCAGCGGGGAATTATCAGCTGCAGTCGTCCCAGCGCTCCTGTATCTACTTATTTCAAACCCTTTCATTTGTAGTGACAGCTGCAAGGTGTCCCTTCAAGGATTTTCCTGTTTTGATTTATACTTATATACACTCAAATCTCAATTGAGATATCCTAGCTTCATTCCATTTTCTGACCTTACACTATCAAATCGGAGTGACCCCCAATCTCTTAGGACTGGGCTGCATTCCAAACCAGGTTATGGAAGAACAAGGGCCGGGAATCAAAGCCACACATCACCCCAGTCCCAAGGAGACACTTCATGGAGAGCCGAGTGAAGGCCAGCCAATCAGCAGACCTCATTTATTTGCCCATGTGAGAATTCTTAACTCTCCACCCTTTGAACTTTTGACATTATTTTTGAGTGTGTGAGTCCTGTTTATACCAAACACAAAAGCTCTGTTTGGCATGGAAATTGGCCTCATGGAAACAAATGTCCCCCCTTTCTTTCTTTATTATCTTTTTATTAGTTCAGGTTCAGAATGGACTCTGCTAAAATGCATCACAGTTGCTGACATATTGGTGAATATTCCCCACATCTGTTTCTGGTTATTGTTCTCCTCTTGACACACCTGTCACTGCGCACATTCAGTGAAGAGCGTCAGATAATAAACTCCTCTGAGTCCGGTCAGATGGACATAGCGGCCAGTGAGTCTGTGGGCTGATCGCTCTGGAAATCAACAGAGATGGAGCTACACTGTGCGTGACGCCAAACCTACCTGCATCAAGACAGTCACAGACTTCCTTCCCTCCGAATACCTGCCTGATTGCCAAAGGGAAGAAGCTTCCCCTTGTTAAATTTAGACTTCAAAACCACTGATTGTACTAGGACAGTCATGTAGCTTTTGTACCAGACCCCAGTCTATCCGAGCTTGTCATTGCCCTTCGAGGTAGATCCTAAGCCCTGCACACAGTGGCTGGGTGGCTTATGCAGCCAGTGCACCAAGCTGCTCCTTTGGTTGTTATCCTGTTACATTGAATTGCTAGTGAAGCAAATCAGTTTATAAGTGTTTGCAACTGAGAAAACTTGCTCTCTTGGGTCAAGCTGCCGTCATTTATGCAGAAAAGAGGAGAGCCGCCGACTTCCTGCGTGAAGACTCAAAGAAGTGGCAGTCACATTGTCACTGCAGAGGTTCAGGAAAGAACTCAGGTCTTTGGAGTGTGAATCAGATTCGTGGTATGTTTAAGAAACGGGGGGGGTGTACAGAACAATCCCTTAACTTATTTAAATGACAACTTAAGTTGGAGTCTTGGCCATATCTAGACCTCAATCCATGCCCTATCAAACAGTCAGTCTCAGCAAATAGAAAATGAGAGAGACCAAGATTGGAAACAAAAGAAAATAGCCTCCTATGCCCTTCCAATAGTGTCTTGTGAGTGTTTCAAGGGTCCGCTGAATTGTCCTATTTATATAGCCTTTGTTTTTCTTTACTGTAAACTCTTAAGGTCGCCCCATTGCCTGTGCAATTCAATCTGACTAGAGTTCACAAAGGCCCTGCTCTCTGCATACAGTACACCACAGGATTGATTTATAAACCATGGTCCCAGAGCATCCCAGAAACCAGAGTGAATTGAGGCTTCTAAGTGCACACAAGTGCTATGAATTCCAATGTTAGGCCAGCATGGGAAATGTCCCCAAACTCATTTCCTGCAAGGGAGAATGGGGATGCGGTTGGAGGGGATGAGGGAGGATGGCAAAGCCCACAAGGAATGAGGTTGGTACCCAATTAGCTTCTTTTCATATTATGGGTTTAGGGAGGCCAAGTAATCCCCCGATAGTTCCAGTCATTTTCACGTTGGCAAAGAGGAACAATATTGCTTTTTAATAGTGTGAGGTCGGAGGAATAAAAGGGGCAGAGGGAAGGGAGGGAGAGCCAAGCCAAGGAGGATTGTGAATGCATGGAATTCCCTGGACAGGAAAATGTTTTCTTGGAAAAAAAAATGAAAGAAAGGAGATTAAAAAATTGATAACTTGAATGTGTGATCAATAAAAATAATTATCATCTTGCAGCCCATTTTTCATAAAGCACTCGGTGGCCTGAAAGTAATTCTGACATAAGAGGCCAGCTCTCAAAATGCACAATTACTAAAAGTCTGTCTTTTTAGAGAAAGACTCTCCTGTTCAAATTTCTATGCTTTTCCCCCCTTCCTGTCTTCCACACTCAACCGTTTGGTCTAAAGACAGTCAGGGAGCTAAATATATATTAATTAGAACTCTTGGGGCTGGCATCCGAGGGATACAATTATACCAAACGGATGCCATTCCAGGCTCTGATAGCTTCATTTAAATTCCTGAATAAAACATGAAATATCTTTAATGAGAAATGAATATAGTTGTCAAGAGGGAGCAGTTCTGATATTGTTACTAGTTGAGATATAGAAGATAAAGACATAATGTGAATACCTTCCATTCTATATAAAAATGACGGTTGTTAGAATAGACACATCCCTCTTCTGAGACATCAGGCATACTATAAAATCAAATATATATATGCAGGGTGGGGGAGAATAAGAAAGCCTAGCAGCACGGGCTTCTCCCAAGGAAGCAGAGCCTCCGAGCTCCTGTGAAGTTGCAGACACGGGTACATTCTGTCTGTTCTTAGGAAAACAAATCACCTCCATCACAGCAGCAGGGAGAATAAACACACGCACTCTGACAAGCAAATCGCGGCTTCTTTTTAAGCAAGAGCTGGGTAAAATCTGATAGCCATGAGCACGTTTTGTTGAGTGCACAAGGGAGAAAAAGACAAGCATACTTATTGCAAGCCTCCAATCTCTCCAAGACAGTCACTGCTCAGGACGAGAGGAGGTGGGAAGGAGCCGAGGCAAACTGGTTTGTACGATCCCACTGTCAAGGAGATGAGAATGGCGGTCTCCACGCACTGCCCTGGCCTCTTCTTTGATCACCAGCCCTAGAAAGCCCATGTCTGAGCCCCAGGCTCCAGCCAAAGGCTATTCACCTGTTGGGAGAAGCTGAGATTTTCTTCTTTTCTTTTAGGGCTTTCCTTTGGTTCTTAGGGGCTTTCATAATTAAAACAGCAGCATGCTGCCTTAAGTGTGGGCTGTACCTGTCTCAGTCCCGGGTGACCTTCAAGCCCTTTAGCAATACTGCCAGTGATAGCGGGGCTTGTTTTCCTTGCCAGTGAATTCAGAGCCGCCTTCTCAGTTAGGGCGATTTGGAGGTGAGAGCAGAGGTTACTGAGGAGAATCTGCTGACCTGTTCAATGGTAAACAGAAAGAGGAGCATCCATAGTCCCCAGATTCCCTAGCATAGTCCACAGCTACTATAAAGGACAAAATCTCATTCAGGTCTCTTGTTTGCTGCCGTTGTTTTTCTGACACAAAGACAATGTACAATTGGGCTTTTGCAACACTTGTTGAAAAGTCAGTAAAAGAAAGTAGGGTTCATCCACTGGCAAAGACCTTACCATCATGTTTTTGGCACCACGTTGAGAGGCCCACTAAGTGACTGTCCATATGTGGGAAGATGCTGAGTTATATATATGTGCTCTGAGTCACTGCCAAACAGATCATATGGCTGCAGTTTCCATGCAAGGCTAATTCATGGGAAACCTTGAAGCTTGGCTCCCAAAACAATGCTGCCCATCTCTCCCATAAAATAGAGAAGTAATTCTGTTTATTGTTTATTTATCTATGTATGTACATAAGTACCTATCTATCTATCTATCTATCTATCTATCTATCTATCTATCTATCTGGCATGGCTTTGGGGATCATATTTTAAGTAACAAGAATCTAGGAATGCATTCTTGCATGCAGGCTTTCTGCAGGAGTAAGCCCCTGCCTCACCTGTTGGAATGTTGTTCTTTTTCCCTGCTGTCCAATTTAAATACCACACACACTACCCCAAGACTCTTAAAGTAAATTTGCTCTCCACAAAGACCAGATACTCATCTGGTTAGTGCCCCCTGCTTTACCCAATATTGCCTCACTCAGTAAACCAAAACCTCTCTGAGGAAAGATACCATGTATATTATGTGCCTATGTTAGTGCCTGCCACGGATGATTAGTGCAGATACTTGCTGAATGGGAGAAAGAGAGAGAGAGAGAGAGAGAGAATAGATAACATGACATTTTGAATTTTTCTATTTATTCTTTCTGGTAAAGAACAAATCTAAAGGTTTGCTTGTGTCGTGCACCTATGAATCTGGGGCACCCAAATGACAGGGGAAATGCATTAAATCATATTTTCTATTTCTGTGAAACCAAATAACACTCAGAGTAATATGCTTTTATTTTTCACTAAAGACTTTTATTTTACAAAATTGATTGAATCTGCCATTTACTTTGACCCTGTCTTTTTAGTTTTCAGAACTGTTCTGCAAACATCTTTTAGTACACACGTAGATCAATAATACCAATAACAGTCATGGCCGCCTTCCCTGCACCGTGTGGGAACTCTGCTGTGAACTTCTCAGGAGTTAAGTCAGTGTATCCCTACTCCCGTTATATCTGAACCCCAGGAACACAAAAATTCAGGCGTGAACCCCAGAGCTATGGAGGGAGGCAACAGGAAAATTGTTAAGGTTTGTTGGCCAGCCAGCCTACCTGGCAAACTGTGGATCCCAGGTTGAGTGAGAGACTGGATCAAGAGAATCAGGCAGGAAGTGCTAATGCAGTCATTCTCATTCTTCCCAATGCTGTGGCCCTTTAATATGGTTCCTCATGTTGGAGTAACTTCAATCACAAAATTATTTTTGCTGCTACTTCATAACTATGATTTTGCTACTGTTATGAATCATAACATAAATCTAGGATATGCAGCCCCTTTGAAAGGGTTGTTTAACTCCTAAAGGGCTTGAGACCCACAGATTGAAAACCAATGCGACAGAGCAAGGCAGCTGATGGTCTCCTCTGACCTCTGTGAACATGTGCACACAATACACACGCAAACACACATACTTGGGGGGGAAACATATATGTGCACACACATGTGATAGAGCAGCAAAGAGTACAACAGGCTGGCTGATTAATTCAGAGCCCACTAATCCTTGTGCAAGGTTTTTGGGCTAGCCTTTATCTCTGCAAAGATCAAAGCAGAAAATCAGTGCAAAAATGCATTGAAAAGGAAAGAATAATACAGACATACTCCCTTCCTGTAACACACTGAAGCAGGTTAATGGCACTGAGCAGTCTTTGCTTAAAATAGGTCAAGCTGCAGAGGAAACATCCTTAATGTCTTATATCTAACTACCATTTTTTCCAGCCTGGTCAAAACACAGACATCCACCTTATCCTAAATTGTCTCTAATTCTCTCTTGTCACCAGGATAGACATTTGGCTTAGCTGTGTCATTCTAGTCAAAAGCACCCCTTCTTCATTGCTACTTGGTTTGACTTTGATTGGCCAAGGCAGGTCCTGCTCCCGCCAGCTGGGCCTTCCACCCTAAGGCTCTCTTCATCATGGCAGCTTTGCCCTCAGAGAGATCCAATGTTTCCTCAGCTCTCTGAATACAAATTTACCGCCAGAGATGAGTCCATGCCTCCCTGCTCCAACCCATGCTTACACTAACACGATTTCAAGGCACTTTCCCGCTTTCTCATTACCTACTCCCTCCCAGAGTAGAAATCCTATCTTATTAACTCAGCAGAGTCCTTGAAAATACTTCTCCCTGTGTTGTAGGCAGGAGGTGTGTAGAGAGGAGACACTGTACTCTGCTTCTCCTTCGTGTGCTACAAGGCTGTACAGCCTCATTCTGCCTCTGCTGCCCCTGGCTATGGGTATCCTGGCATGTCATATCAGTAGCTCCAACTTTCTTCCAGGAACTCGTGGATCCCTGGAGGTGACACCATGAAGCAATCCTGGAGCCAGATGTGGTGTCAGGGACGCTTCTTGTACTGTGCCTAGAAGCCACTCCGGGTCAGGTGGAATTGACATGTCACACCAGAAACTAGTCTGCCTTCACAGCCTGCTATTTGATTGTAAGTACTCTTCACTTCCTGGATACCTGGGTCTGGCTGAGTCTGACTTTAGCATAAGCAACTTTTCTCCAGACCCTGACATACACAAATATTCTCAAGCTATTCTAGGGCACCCTGTAGTTTACTCATTAACTCTACTTCCTTGATATTAATGCCAACCTTATCATTTAAAATGTATGTATGTATGTATGTGTGTATGTGTGTATGTGTGTATGTATATGTGTGCATGCATACATGCATGCATTCCTGTGTTGTATATGTGTATGGTATGTGTTCACCAATGTATGGAGGCACATGTCCCCTGTGTGCATATGAGGCCAGAGGAGCATCCTGCACTGTCATTCTCTGCCTTATATATGCCTTATTTTTCTGAGACAGAGTCTGTCTTTGAACCAGGATCTAGGCAGAGGCCACTAAGCCCCAGTGGCCACCCTATTGTTACCTTCCCACAGAGCTGGGGTAGTTGTAGGTGCATGCAACCGTGCCTAACTTTTTGTGTGAGCGCTCGGGATTTGAACTCAGGTCCTCAGTGAGTTCCTCTCCCCAGATCTTTCATTCTTAAGCCACAGCTAAAATGATTGGTTGGAAGACTAAAGAGGTACCACCCATGGAAGAGAATTCTTTCATGGTAGTCTCATCCAGTTATGGTGCTAAGATTGTTGACCATGCAAAAGTCTCATTGCTCACATGGCTATTGATGAATGTGTATGTAGTCCATATACAGTGGAGTGCTGAACATGGATCATTCCACAGACTCCTTCATGAAACTAAAGACACTTTATAATCTGCTCCCACATACTTTTCCGGATTCATTTTTTACACCATCCTTTTTGAATGATGGTTTCCAGATATGCTGAACTGAACTGAGTCTTGGAGGCTTACACGTGTTCTGTGAGTAAGTATGAGTTATAGAACTAATGAGTTCTATAAATCACTGTGCTATAGGGGAGTAAACTAAGGTTCAGAGTGGGAAGCAAAATTGTTGTCAACTTGTGTGTACAGATGAAGACCTTGCTCTTAGCCATGACATCTCATGAGAGGATAGAAATATCTTTCCCAGGGTTTCTTTTATATAGAGTCTAGTAGCTATCATTAAAACATGTGACTTATAATGCATGGTTCTACCGCTGTTTGTCTCTGCTGGGTACTTCTGGTATTGAGTCCCATGGAGTTCCTGGGAGCTGGGACAGCTCTCTATCAACAGTCATGAGGGGTGGGAAGTTGGAGAATATGCTTTTCCCACTGATACAATTAGTATTTTCAGATTTTTGTTCCAGCTCTTGTGAACACTATGAAAATAGGACAGGTGGAAAATCAAATGCAGAGTCTTCAAATATTGGCTCTGTGCTGTGGGCCACTGAGTCTGTTCTTCACAAATTTAAGTGTTTGGGATATCTGCCTACAGGCAGAAGGCTTCATAAGGGACTGACCCTCATCCTGAGAGTTTCCCCACTTCCTCTTCTCATAAAAAACAGGTCACAATGACATTTAGTTGGGAAACACAAGGGTAAAGGCCTGGGAGTAACCAGGACACAGAATGGAAGAGACATCAAAGATATTGCAAGAAAGTTAGCAATTAATACAAATAGCATTTTAATACAAATATTTGTAAACCTCCACCGTGATTAAAATTTTAAATAAAGGAAAGGTCAGTATTAAAGATCCCCTTAGTCAATTCAGGTTGCTATAACACATTAGAAGACCCAAGAGACTAAGCCTAAGTGGAGACACTGACATATTTCAGTCTCCTACCTCTGAGGCTGCTTTCACCAATGTCATTAATCTCTTGCTTCTGATGACCAAACAGCCACCTTTAATCCCCATACCAAACATGCTCTACAAGTGACACCTGTCAAACTACAAACTGTCCTGTACTTTCTGCCAACCAGGCAAGAGAAAGTGAATCATGCCCTCTCCTCCAAGAAGTTAGGGGTGGGATCACAAGGAGCAGAGACCACGCCCATGGGAAAAATCCTACTTCTCGATAAATAGCTAGTCTTTGTTGCCTAGACTGGTCCTGTCTCAAAAATCCTCCCAAAAAAGAATAGGAAAAGTGTTTTATTCTAAATTGCATAAAAATGTTTGTTTTTATTAGATTTTTTTCCCTTGGAGTAAAATTAGACACGGGCCATTACAGGTTTAATAAACAGTTGAACTTACCTGAAGGTGGCATGGTAACTCACATGATGGAAATGCTGAAACGCACAGATCCAGACACAGCTGGAAGGGATGATCACTGAACACCTGGCAATGTAGATTGCTGATGGAACACAGCAGGAGTGAGACACTGCACACCATACAGCTGGTCTACGGACTTTCCTTTCACAAAAAAATGTCTACCCATTATATCATTGGCAATTGCCTTCAGAAAGAGCACCACAGGCCCTTGTCTAATGCACCATGCAGCCATCCTTGCATTCTACCCTTCAGATGTGAGAATAGTGAGGATAGTGTTTGTAGTAAGGAGAAGCAGGCTGCATCCCACTGCCCGGCTAGCTTAACCCCCAAAATAACCACACAGAAATTAGATTAATTAAATTACTGCCTAGCCCATTATATCTAGCCTGGTCTTGGCCAACTCTTACATCCTGATCGAACCCATTTCTACCAATCTGTGTAACACCACAAGATTGTGGCTTACCAGGAAAGATTCTAACCCATGTCAGTCTCAGGCAGGAGCTTTATGGCATCTGCCACATTGTCCTTCTTCCCAGCATTCAGTTCTCTTTTCCACACCTATCTAAGTTCTGCCCTATCAAGAGGCCAAGGCAGTTTCTTTATTTAACCAATGAAAGCAACACATAGACAAAAGAACCTCCTACACCATTTCCCCTTTTTCTGTTTAAACAAAAAAGAAAGGCTTTCACTTTGACATAGTAAAATTACATATAATAAAACAGTTATCAAGCAAGAATTAAAGTTACAATATTTATATTTATTTTGCCTTTTATCGTAACAAAGGAAAACTATAACTATCTACCTATTCTTCAACTCCATCAAAGACTCCAGAAGGATATAATATTACCTAAGTAAATGAGAAGTACATAACTTCCAAAACTCTAGAAATGACAGAGACATCTCACTGCCTGGACAGTCATCTATAGTTCTTCTGTATCATTGGGGCATCCATCTTTAGCCTACAGCCCATAGTGTCCAGCAGACTTTTTCATGAAACAGGAACCCTGAAGGATCATCTCACCTTTAGACAAGTTCAGCAGTCCTCTCTCAGCAGGTTCTTCATGTCCAGTTTATGCAACAGTCCAGGCAAGAGCAGTTTCTTGCCCAATGGCTAACCAACTCCATAAGGAGCCTCTTCGATGCCCATCTTCCTCTTGAAATAGATTGGTGCTGCCAGGAACAGACATGTCTCATTGTCATGAAAAGCCTTAAGTTATTAAAACATTTTAAATGTCATACTTTGTAGTCTTTGAAAGATATGAAGAGTGTCTGTCTATATTCTGTCAATTATACTTTAAATAAACACTGATTGGCTGGTAGCCAGGCAGGAAGTATAGGCAGGAAAACCAGACATTAAATAGAGGTGGGGCAAGGAGAACAGGAGTATTCTGGGAAGAAGGAAGCTCTTTCCCCAGTCCTGTCCAGATCACCAAAGAGGCAGGATGTGACCACTGAAAAAGGTACTGAGCCATGTGGCTAACATAGATAAGAATAATGGGTTAATATAAGTTATAAGAGCTAATATGAAGCCTGAGCTAATGGGTCAATCAGTTTATCATTAATATAGACCTCTCTGTGTGATTTCTTTGGGGTTTAACTGCTGTGGGAACTGGGCAGGACAGAAATCCCAATGAGCAGGCCCTCATGCTACAAGTATTCACTCTCTGACTAATAAATACTCCCAACCTATACTGTGATGCCATCTTCTATCTCCAACCCCCAAAGTCTCACTGAATAATTGTAAAAATCTAGGCACATTTTATTCCTATGAGAGGACTTCTTATATTCTACATACCCTATATCTCCACAAGTCAAATTTATTGTACTATAAAACAGGGATACTATTCTATATTTACAATGCAATGGATGCTCAGTGTTAAAAATAAATGTCCAGTGGTCTTTATATATAGTTCCTTGTATATCTTTATTACTCAATTTGATTACAATTTACTTGCCTCTTTTTGGCCAGAAAAACTGTTCCAATATAAATCCAGTGCTTGACAACAAATAAGTAATGAATAATAAATAAATGATACTCAGTCTATAAGAGAATTAAATGAATTATTTAAGGGAATAATTGTAAACTGTTATCAAAATATCAGACATGTAGACCAAATGGAATGCAGAAAAATATTCTTTTCTGGTCAATATTTTTAGGTTAGCTGGTAACAAGCACCACCAATAACCCACGGATCAAATGGAAAAAATATCATTGTTTTTATTCATACAAAGTCTGCCATGGAAATTTCTCATTGACTCTTTTTATGAAACATTTTCCTTCACAGGAATCATTTGTACTGAGTAGTACTTATGTCTTTTTCAACCTCTTCTGAGTCCTTTGCATTCAATAAGCTAGCAAGCAAAGACCAAGCATAAAGCAATCTCTTCTAACAGGATTTGTGGTGGCAGTCATGGAGTCTGCAGGGGTCTGCACCAGGTACTCTGCATATATGCTGTGGCCATTCACTTGGTATTCTTGTGGAACTCATTTGCCTGCTCTCAAGAATCTTTTCCTCCTGTTGGATTGCCTGACCCAGCCTAGATAGGAATGCTTTTGCCTTGTATTATCCTGTAAACCTTGTTTTATTCTGTTTAGCTGTTGTCTCTTGGAGACCTGCTCTTTTCTATAGAAGAAATGGAGGCAGAGTGGATCTGGGGAAGAAGGGAGGTGGGAAAAGATGGAAGAAGAGGATGGGGAAATTGAGGTCAGGATGTACAGTATGAGAGAATAATCTATTTTCAATAAAAATAAGGGGAAAAGGATCTTTAGAACATTCAGTTTCCAAGTTTTCATCAATTCCAAGGAAGTTTAACTGTTCTTAAACTCAAGAAAATTCCTCATCTGCAGCCAAGGTAGACTGAGAGATGTACGTTATTCTGTGCCTAAGACTGTCAGGACGACTAGCTATTGTTAGACAGCCTCAATCCTTCCCACTCTGGAATGCTCTGTATTATTTTAGAGTGTGCACAAATCCCTTCCTTTCATCCCATAGACGTGGCAATCTCAAATGCAAGGAGTCTTTATCAGTTATTAATTACTTCAAATTACCCCTTTAAAGAGTAGGTCTATGAAATATGAATTTCTGTAGGTCAAGGATCCATATGGGCCTTATTGTTAGGTCTTTTAACACAGGAGTTCCCACCGCCTGCAGGTTGGTGGGAGGTCTCAGTTTATGTCAACACATATTGATGTGGCAGCTAACAGCATGGTAAAAGGCCCAAGAGAGTGCTACCCCAAAAGATGCTTAAACAGAAACTGAGCAGGACAAAAGCCACAGCTGATTGCCAACTTCTCCATGGTCTCCCCCTCATTTTCCCTAGAATCATTTGAGGTGAGTAAACTATCTGTACCAGCCACACTGGAAGGAATGAGCTTGTTCAAAGATAGATGATCCAGGAGAGACACAGTGGGCCATTTTACAAGTCACATACCACAGAGATCACAGAAAAACACTCTTAATGCCCATCTACAGAAGTTGCATAATTGACCAAAACAGTCAATAAATAGCTGGTCAAGAAAATGTGATGAGTGACATTCTGGTGATGGAAGGGAGAAGGACAAGGGAGCTTAAGGAAGAAAGAGAGGTGAAGTCAGTACAAGTATTTGCTCAGCAAGCAAAAGACATGGAATTAAACTGAAGTTTTACTGTGGCCAGGAAAATGGTTGTCAAAATCCTTGAAATGGCTGAACTGAAGAAGACAACACAATCACAAGAAAAAGAAAGATTTTTAAAGGAAAACTTTAGAAAGATTTCTAAAATGATGATGATGATACCTATGCTAACTCTGGGAACTAACTGGAAAGATAAATCTGCAATGACTGATTCCGCTAGGTGCACACCGGGTGGCCACAAGCTCAAAAGCTCCTGTGCAACCTTGGGAACTCTGGTCTGAGAATTACACTAGTGGTTTCCTGCCCCACTAGATGACCAGCCCATGAGTCCTCCCTGAGAATCCTCCCCTTACCTCAGTGGTCATCTACTCTGAGTGGGCACCAGAAATTCCTGGGGTCCAGTTACAATATGCACAAGAGGTGACACTATGAGGACAGAAAATTAGGAAGACACAAGATAACATCTGCCCTGAGAAAGTCACAGTGTGTAATTGGAAACAGAAAGTTCCCCTTCTCGGGAGATAAAGCTGCCTATACACCAAGTTCTGGGAGTACAAGGTACCTTGAAGCTATTAAAACACACTAACAAATGTCTTAATTAGGGCAGGTACAAGGAGCCCCATTAATCTCCTACTCCCCTCTGAAGCTGTTCTCCCCACTGTTGCAGCCTTGGGTTTGTCTCTACATTATAAACATTCTGGTACAATAAAATTAACCACTCCCACAATGAGATTCTACACACTAACTGCTATTTATGACTCTCAGGATAGACACTACAGCAGAATACATTTTTTTTTCCTGGCTTTACTTCATAAATGCAATCTTGGTTTTGCTTCTCTCCCCACCCCTCCAAATAGTTTTAACTTTCTTCAAAATACTAGATAAGAAAAAGAAGGGGTCTTATGGGAGGGGAGGCTGAGGGAGACAAACATAAGGAAACTAGAACATTCTTCAGGAGTCCAAGGCTGGAGGGAGAGAAGACAGACTGGAAATCATCCTTCCAAAGTTGTAGGAGGAGCAGGCCACATTCCTGGCACCCAGCTCCTGGTCACTTGGCTAGTTTACACCTGAAATAATCACATAGGAATTGTATTAATTAAATTACTGCCTGGCCCATTATATCTAGTCTCTTCTTGGCTAACTCTCATATCTTGATTCAACCCATTTCTAATAATCTGTATGTCACCATGAGGTCGTAGCTTACCGGGAAAGATTCAGCATGTCTGACCTGGCAGCTACATGGCGGACGGCTCAAAGATTCTGACTCTGCCTTCTCTCTCCTAGCATTCCCTTCTGTCTACTCCGCCTACCTGATTTCTGCCCTATCAAAATGCCAAGGCCATTTTCTTTATTCAACCAATGAAAGCAATGCAAATGCAGAAAGACCTCTTACACCATTCCAACTTCCAATCCCCCTCAAACCCCTGCATGGAGATCTTCTCCATAGGCATGCTCTTCACAGCAGTCTTCCTGACTGCATTCTTTGTAGGCTGATGCTATTCCAGGCCTGGTTCTCCTCCTACAGGAAGAAAGATTCCTTCTACCACCTAGTTTGGATGGCGAGGAAGGCTTTCTAAGTGTGGACTGGCATCCAATGGCTCTGAAAGGCTGCTCCAGGGCTGAAAGCTGGGAAGGCAGAGCAGTCCACACAGGGAAAGAGGTAAGATCTGGGTCAGTAGGCCATCAGGTGTGTGGGTGCTCCCATGCCAACAGCATTTTTATGGAACTCTGATTGCTCATCCATGTGCAGCTCAGTTAGCAGAGAGCACACCCTGGATGTCTTCCATGCTAAGTGGAAAAGTTCAAGCAGGGGAGTTAGAATTCAATGATGAAGCTAGAGATAGACACAGTGAACATGAAGGGTATTATGGGGTGTTTTAAGAAGGGAAGGAACAGAAAGAAGGGAGAGGGGGAATGTAGTGGAGTTCCAAACCCTAGGCTGGTGATGGACTCAGGAGCCATGGCATTTTTGGAGTGAGGAAGAGCTGGTTTCCATATCTGAGGAAACAGAGCATAGGAACATACTGAGGCATTCCCTCGGGTCAGCTGCCTCACTGCAGATAACCTCATAACCTCCCACCTTTCTTTAGTGTTCGCTAGAATGAGATCGACATCATAGCGGATGCTCTGATCCAGGGCTTGACACCCAATCTGTGCCCCAAAGGCTCCACCTGTTTACCAAGCTCTGTGGTCCTGGATGGTCTGATTACCTGAACATCTATCACGTGCATGGATCTATACCTAGAAGCACAATGACAATTGCGCTTCTCAAAGACTCTATGCTCATGTCCAGCCTGGAGCCTTTTGCACCTACTGACCCCCACTTCTATAAGGACTATTCTCTGTGATTTGTGTAGTCCTGACTCTTTCCAATCATTCAGCTCTCTGCTTAACCATCAGAATATCTTTCCATTTCCCAGGGAACCATGCTACAATATACATACATACAATATACATACATGTGTGTATACACACATAAGTACACATACACACACACACACAAATTGCACTACTACCAGTCAGCATGACCCACCCACAAATTACTATCTTTTTCCTTTATCTTGCTAAAATGTCTAGGTCCTTGGAATAGAGTTGTTTCTGTGATATCACAGCTTTTAAGTAGCATACTTAAAGCAATGTGTGGTGCATGACAGCAGCTCAACACATTTATATCAAATAAGGAAGAAGAAGAAGTAGAGAGACACTGGTAACGCATAAGAGGAAGCCCTGTGGCTAAAGATCTGTGCCTCAGTTCCCTTCTCTTCAGGGTACATCCTTCCTCCCTAGGCTACAAACTCACCCACCTGCACCAAAACAGGAAGCAACTCCACAGAGAACCTGGAGCTTTCACTGGCTGTGGGCTTTCTCTGTGGGTGCCAGGCCTGCCCGCTCATGGGAGAATTCACAATGCTGTGGCCCAAGGACATATCCATAGGGCACCCTCCACCTACAACACCTGAGGCAGAGACCAGCCAGGCGGCATTAAAAGTTAAACAACAGAAGTGTCAATTGCCTTCCAATCTCAGGTTTATAGACAGGAGAACGTTTAATGACAGGTGGCCTCTGTAACAGAGGTGGCCTTGGAGACACATTTCTCTTGATTTTATTTTTTAATTAACTTTTATTTTCAGTATTTTGTCCTTTCTCCTGGCCCTCCTGGAATGAAATTTGAATGATAAAAGGCTCACCATGGTTTCCAGAGGGCCAGAACAGATCGTGCCCAGGCTAGGAGTGAGGCAATCTTTACAGCTTGCTCAGCCTCTGAATTCTAACACCGCCAACTGGCACACAGGCTGTCCCCTGATACAGCTCCCAAAAGCAAGTTCTTTGAGCTAAAGAGTGCACTTCTTCACCCTTTTCAATGGACAGCATCCTAATTACCTATTTCAAGCCCCCCTGAAAGAGTATTCCTTCCTGTTATGGGGCTTACAAATTTCCTGCAAGGCATGCCAGCAAGTTGAGTTCATTTCATTCAGTGCCTATCGATTAAGCCTGTAATGTAGACACAGTCTAAGTCTTCCCATGTGGCATGAAAACAAATGTATTCAAAGTTAAAATAGAACAAATATCAAATTGTATGTGTGTGTGTGTATGTGTGTATGTGTGTGTGTGTGTGTGTGTGTGTGTGTGTAAATCAGCCATACACATATAAGGTGTAATAACACTAGCAAGTAAGCTATGGGATTCTGCTGACCCACGTCCATGATCCCACACCATTTTCAGTCACTTGTGCTGATGGCAGTGAGATTCTAGCCATCTACAGAAGTCAGTGCTGAGAACCGGAAAGTTTGGCTATCTTCCCCAAGGTTGTACATACAGCGAATGAATGGGATGACGTAGATGTGAATCTGAGCACTCAGACTCCAGAGCTGTTCCTCTACCCCATGTTAAGACCAGAGCATATGGGAATGTGGAATGAACAAAGCAGAAGGAAATATAATTTAAGACATATAATAGGCACTAGACTGTGCAGGATCGTAAATGCCACCAAAAGACATTTGGACCCTATTCTGTAAGTCAGAAAGAAATATAAGGTTTTGAACAAAAGGTCTTTGGATGAAAGGGTTGACAGCTTTAACCCAGGACTTTTTGTTGCTTTATTCTAATTTGAAATTGCATGTGTGTGATTTGTGCATGGTGACTCTTTCTTTCCTGAGTCAACATGTCACATGAACAGAATCTTTGCAGGACTGGTTTTGCATAGCGTCCTCAATGCCCACAACAGTGGCTGGGCAATATCTAGTGTGTCAAACCAAGAGCATAAGAGTCAAAGCTCATATGCTACTCAACCTTGATCACCCAGTGACCTTCAACTAAACACACTGATATCCCCACACAGCACATCTCCATTGAAACTGAACGAAGCTGCCTAGACCTAGCTCTGTCTATAACTCCCCAGTCTTCAGCTCTTCTGCAGAATGTAAACAATTGCATTTGATTTACTTGTAGACCAGACAGTCTTGTTCTGGATTGATGAGGGTGTGTTTCTCTCTGGATTGCCTAATTTGAAAGGGACTCCTGTCAAAAGACCTCATCTTGCTTATCTGCTGTGCAGTTTCCGGTTAACACTAATTGTTATAGCCCCAGCTCTATTTGAACAGCACAGGGAGAAGAGAAGGGCAAGAAACACTATTGGCCTGTGACATCCCCCTTGCTGTTCAGGCTGACCCACGCTTCATTGCCTCCTCCACATTTAATACAGAGCACTTAACCTTCCATGGGATATTTTTATGCTCCATTTTCTGTGCCATTATGAAGCAGATGAAAGCAAAGGAAGCTTGCTTTGGCTAGGCCCTGTCAGCACCCACTTACGTGGTCCCTAACCTATCTGCTTTCAAAAGGGAAAGCACACATGCAAAGAGAGTAAAGGTGTTTGCAATGGAGAGACTTTCCAGAGCCACCTGGGCAAAGATGAATACCTTCGCTTGGAATGTCACACTGCTAAAGCACCCAGGAGTGACCTATCCAGGTGTGCGCTTACTTTTAAGCAATTAGGCTGGGACTCCACCATTGTGGACGTCTTGCTCATTGTCTCCCAAGACCTTGGGAATCTCCCTCTTAACAACTTTCGAAGGCAACTACTTGCTTTATGTCTGCTTTTGGGAATATCGTTACGCATTCTTATTCCCCATAACTATGTAACTTAAAACAGCAGCTACATTTGCTTAAAGTGATGCAGTTTGGGTCAAGCTTATGAGCAATAGCACATAATGGCTCCATAGGAGTGAGTTTGGTCAGCTCCACTGGAAGACCCATAGGGACCGTTTCCAAGATGGAGCACTCACACAGTGGGAATGTGGCTTCTGGTAACAGAGTTAGGGCTAGTGGTTAAGAGGGTGTTGCCTCAGTTCCTTACCAAATAGGATCTCCTCACATCATGGTGGTTGGTTTATAAAGTGTCCTTCTTCCAAGGAATGAGAAGTAGAAGTGTGAACTCTTCAGATCTGGGCCTAAGTACCCATGACTGGAAAATGAATCTTGGTCTCTCAAATGAGCCACAACCTTAACTACTGACACATAGAATGTCACTGGATTTGGAAATGGGATCGTTGTAAAGGAAGTCAAGTTAAGAAAGATGCAGCTACAGGGTGGGCCCAAGGCCAGTGTGATGGGCTTGCTGTAAAAACAGGCAGGAGACACAATCAGAGACGTGCAGACTGTGAGGAAAATGCTACATGGGAAGACACCATGTGAGGACAAAGGTAAGATTCGAGTGGCACCAAAATTTGCCATGAAGGCACTGGGGAGACATTGAAGGAAGATCATCCAGGGGTCTCAGAAGGACGTAGTAGTCAGTGTGTATCCCGGGCGAGGAGCCTCAGAACCAGGACACACTCCATTCTCATTGCTTAAGTGACCCGGTCTACGGAATTTTGTCACTGAAGGCACAGAAGACTATTATCAGTCTTAATCAAATTGTCACAGTGTCATCCCAGACTGTAGTCGAATCTCAAGAGGAGGACCAAAAGAGGTTCTGGCCACCATTAAGCCACCCCTGACATGGAAATGGTCTTTGGCTGGTTTGTCGTTTACTACTATGCCCATGCCAGAAGCATGAGGAGTGCACAAGAAATATTTATCAAAAGAAAATGAACAAAGGTCCCTCAATAGTTTAATTTTCTGTGTCTGCTTGGCTTAAAGTGATCCTTCTTGTGTTTCTTTCTGAAAAATCCTATTTAGGGAATGCAGACAAAAGGCTCCAACTGTGATGAGTGGTGCATGCTTCTTTTCTGCTTTCTGAATCACAGGGTTGCCAAGGAGTAACTGGCTGGCTGAGCCCTGAGTACTCACCCACTTCACGGAAGGAGACTGAGCTCGGTTGGGTGTACCTCGAGGACTGTGAAATGATCAAAGAATTAGCCACTGCTGTGCGTCTGGCTTCTCTTCCTCTGGATGATACCCTTAAAGCTCGGTCGTCCCCTTAAGAAGTCCTCAGTGGAAACCTTGTGCCGGGTCATGTTGGCTTGGGCCTTTTTTTTTTCCTTTTTTCTTGAGACAGGGTTTCTCTATAGCTTTGGAGCCTGTCTTGCAGGCTACCTTCGAACTCCCAGAGATCCTTCTGAGTGCTGGGAATAAAGGCATGTGCCACTACCACCTGGCTAAGGGCTGGTCCTTCTTCACGGTAAGATTTAGAAATGGATTCATTCTCCATAGTTCCTAGACTTACCTAAGTTTAAGGAAGATTAAGGAGAGAAGGAGGAAGAGGAGGAGGAGGAGATGGAGTTAATAGAAGAAAATCAGAGGAACAGTGATACTAATAAAAATCCTGCTATACTATGTACTTACTATTCCATGTAGATATGCTTTCATTTGTGTGTGTGTGTGTGTGTGTATGTGTGTGATGCATTTGTGTATGTGTGTGCAAGTCTGTGGATGTGAGGGCACATTAATGCCAACAGAGAGGATGGTCCTTGGCTTCCATCTGCTTTGAGGGTCTCTTGATTGCCACTGTGCATGACCTGTGTTCTACATGAGGTCCCTTCCCCAGTCAGCACACAATTCTTGTTAGTATCTTCCCTATGGAGGGCTGGAGGAAAATGAGCCCTGGTGTAAAACCACCAGTGAATATCGAGATCACGCTTCATGTTCAAGTTCATAGAAAGCCAAAGTCCATATTACTTGGGACCCCGTTGAGCTGTCCAATCAAAACAGAACGTCTGAGCAACATCAAATGGTGCTGTGTTCATGTGGGAGACCCTGGTGGTACAGTAGACATGGCGGGAAGCCTGCCACTCTTGAATCTATCTCGATTTGGGAACAATCTGTCTAGCTCATTCTCCTAATTCAAAGGATAAATTTCTCCCAAAGTGCACAAAACCCCACTGTACAGTTTCATACCAATTCACACACACACATACACTTTTCCGCTCTGTGCTAGTCCAGTTAAATATACTATTGGCACTTTCTTAATAACTGTGGTCTCCAGAGGGAACCATGTGAAATGTATCAGTTTCTATCGACAACTGACAAAGGCAGGAGGAGAAAAGAGGTGGGGGTGGACCGTTATCCCCATGGCCTGCCACAAGCCCTTTCCTGGCCAGCGTTTCTTTCCGGGATAGTTCCGGCTTCAGAAATGCTATTCACTCTGGCTCTGTTTTTTTTTTTTTTTATTTTTCCCCATCTCAGCTTGATACTTGAAGCCTCAAAGTCTAAAGGAAGAAGGAAGAGGAGAGGGAGGGATGGGGACAGGAGGGCATCACTGATAAGAACAAAGGCACAGTGAACTCCGGAAGCTTGTGGAGTAAACTGGCCAGAGGCAAGGGCTTCCAGCAACATGAAAGATGAGTGAGGAGGAGGATTCCGGGAACTTCCTCTCCTTGTGGTATGGCCAGGTCATAATGGTGCTGTGATTACGCAGTCAAAGCTCATTAAAACAATAAACAAACCACAAAGGCAGTTACTAAGAGCCCCACTCTGCTACGTCTGTCTGCCTCCGCCATTTACCAGCCACACTCCTGGTATTTGGTAATACGGAGGACTTTTTTTTTAAAGGAGGAGGAACCCCATGCATCCTGCTATATTGTGCAGGAGGAGGGTGAAAAGAAGAAAGCAAGGATTCAGGTATTCACGAGAAAGCCTCGCAAGTGCATCTTTCTGGATAATAGGAAGATCTTGATTGAAGCTTAAATTCCTCATTCAGAGTACAATTTTCTTTGGGCTCCATAAAAAAGTCCTCACTCATGCTCTCATAGAAGAATGGCTGGCACTATTTCCTGAACGCTTCCCCAGGTAGTCCGTGCATGTGAATTAATGACAGAGGAGATGGAGCGCTGGAGGCAACCAATTGGCGGGTTAAAATCCCTCATTTCTCTGGCTCCTTTCTTCTTCATTCTTCTAAGCTTCCCAATAGCCTCTTTTCAGATAGATCCAAATAACCCTACAATTTCAACAATGGGACATGATAGGAGGATTTGATTCTAAATTGTCCATTTCTTCAATATTATCTGACTAAACTATGGGTCATTCAGGGTCTTTTTTCAATCATCATTTAAGTATATCTGGCAAAAAAAAAAATGCCATTGCTCCCCATTCAGAATCATCCCACATCTAAACTTTCTTACTTGTCCTTAAAGACACTCCAGACATGATGTTCTGTCCATGCCAATGTTCACTGCAGACCCCAAGGATTTCCCACTGTGCTCTGAGCAGGAGTCTGGAGAGAGACAAACAGCCATCTTCATTTTCCTCTGTGTTCTAGCTGATGTTCCACTCAAGGGTTATGAATACAGATGTGGGGTAAGCTGCTCTGGTCTAGAAGAACTCCTGTTCTGTCACTTGCTAACAACAAAATATAAGTAAATAAATTACCTTAAAAATTTTTAGACAGAAAGAACACAGGGTAAAGTAAATGTGGTAAGAGCACTAATTCATAGGCTTTTTGCAGGGATTAAGAGAAATGAAATATGAAGGACTCGGCAGAACAGGTAAAACAGAAGGAGGTGCCAATCATAACACGGCCTCCAGTTGCGGCAATCCTTCAGTCCCGCGAGGACCCGGCTCACTTGAATCGACAGCAATCTCCGTCCCTCTGGGCTCTTCCTCTGCTCGCCCGCACCTGGAGAAGGGCTTTTCCACATAAAGCTTTTCTGCGTCGATTATTTTAATACAGCACTGAAGCTGTCTTCCACGCGCCCTCGTTGGGGCTGCTGAGGACGCCAGGCGCTTCAGAGACTTTGCTTCCGGCAGTAACTCTGTGAACCTCTCACTCTCCTTGTCTCCATCTCCCCGCCGGAGAAACTGGGATGCAGGAGGATGAAGCAGGTGTCGAATGGCCAGATAGTTCATTAAGCTTAACATTGGGTTTCGGGAACAGAAAGATGGGTTCTGCTTGTAACTGATACGTGATGCCCGTGACCATTCCATCTTGCATCTTCTCAAGGTGAGAGTGCATGGGTCCTTTTCATATCTGCAGCTTCGCTTGTCTAACGCTGGCCCTGGCTCATAGCAATAGAAAGAAAATGGGATTAATCTCCAAACCCAATCTGTGGTAGGTACCTAAGTGGTGCATTTTTTTTTTTTTACTTTTGAAGACTGAAGTTAGCAGACATCAAATCTATTACACACACACACACACACACACACACACACACACACACACGTACATACATGTATACATTGTCTTGGTGCCTTGTAACTGAATATTAGGAAGAATTCCTGATGCTTCCTTGCATAGAGCAATAGCATAAAATATGTTGTGGTCTGAATAAGCAAACATTTAAATAATGCCCATGTAATATAAATAACTCGTTCTAAAAGAACATGGGAAAAAACCTATTTGTTATTCTTGTACCTAGCAACCTTAGAAGGACAACATTTGCCCTTTGACGCTGCAGTGACCTTTAAAGTCTCCCTTGGTGTAACAGCAACCTCTCCAGCCCTGAGGCTGCCCTAGTTCAAGGCCAGGGTACGGTCTGGGGCTTACTGGAAGGTAAACAGCACCACCTATTGAGCTGGGATTTTCCACCTTCTGGAAAGAGGCCAAATGCAAGTCCTGTCAAGGCCAACCCACGGCACTCACATCCAAGTTTAAACAGATCCTAAGTGAAAGGGACAGGATCCTGCACAACACAATGTCTCCAGGAAGGGAAGGGTTCCCTTTGCTTACTGTGCTTTTCTTCATCCTATGTGAGCCATTGTTGCCATGTCTCCCGGAGGGAGGCAGCCCAGTGGCTCTCCAAGTAGCTTCATTTAGGAACAAAACTGGAATTTCCTAGGGTTCATTTTCCACACAACTCAGCTCCACTTCTCAGAAAAGATACTTTCCTCCAAACACCGGTAGAGGTCAAAGATTTCTTTGAAGCGTGGGGGTAGTTAATCAAGTCAGTCAGTGTTAGGGTGACCTCAAAAGAGGGGAAAGGCCATCAGAGCCTGGGCTTGTCTTATCAACTTGCTAAAAGCAAATGAATCTGGGATTTGGCTCAGTTTATCTATCTCCCTCTTCGGCATCTGGATGTCAGTTGAAGGGAAGGGTGGAAGAATACAGCTTTTACTGGTGCAGGACTTGGTACCACTGATAGTTGAAATGTGCCATATGCGGTGGTATACTGTGCCTGCTTTGTAAACATTTGAGTAGTAATGATGCAAGGCATGGGGCCAACTGGCTGGCAAGTGGGGGATGGATCAATTCTTCACCCAATGCCCAACATGTTAATATCACATGAATCCCCTTCCTTGACCACCCTTACATCTTGACTTTAATAAACCAACCTATGTACCTTCCTTTCCACCCCCACCATCCATCACTTATAACTCTGCTGATGATGTGTGAGGCTCAGAACCCCAGAGAGCAGAGATTTAAATTAAGGAAAGGCACCAACTTGCCCTATCTATAAAGGCTTAGCAAACAGCAGTGGTCAAAAAAAAAAAAGTGGCGTAATGTTTCCACCTACTATTGTTTATTTATACAAAAGTGATATCCATTTAATGGAGAGCACTCATTGAATTTTAACCTTTTTCTTGGTTGGCAACCCTCTCTCATAATGTGGGGCCAACAGAGTTCTCAAACAGCAAGGCAATCACGAAGGATAACATGCAGGCAGGGCAAACTCTGTTGGTTGGGAGTATACCCGCATCAAAGACAGTTTAGTTCTGGCAGGTTCAACTTTTAATAGGTTTACTGAGAAATAACCGTGGTGTAGGTTGAGGAGTGTGTAGAATTGTAGAGCCAGTTAAAGACACAGCAGTGTTCACAGGACAGTTGAGGGGAAGACAACTGTGGGTGAAGGGGGGCAGCTCAGAGAAAGATTGAGAGGATGAACTTCTGAAGGCTTCAGCTCAACAAAGAAGTCACTGAGACTCTCTCTCTCTCTCTCTCTCTCTCTCACACACACACACACACACACACACACACACACACACACACATCCCATCTTCCCAGCTAGCCCTTATTACCTCTACCAAGGCTCCTTGAGAAGCCCAATCATTAGAGGAGACCCTAGAAGAGCATAGGGGAGGGGGTCAGGCCACGGCCTGTCCTTCCATCAACCATCGACCTCAGTTATTAAGTCTATGTGAGCCCCTGTTTTCAAGCAGTGTCTCCCCAACAGTCTCTGCATCTGGGTGCATATTCTGTGATACGTGGTCTTCCTGCCTCCTTCGAGCTGACAGTTTGCCATCTTGTTCTTTGTTTTCTTTCTTTCTGCATTTCTGAGCCTCTCTTTGTGTGTGTGTCTGTCTGTCTGTCTTTGTGTCTCTGTGTGTCTAACTCTGTATGTACTTCTTGCTCTTTGTCTGTATAAATCTAGCACCATCTAGATCTGAGTATCTCTCTATGTCTGTCTTGCTCTGTGACACCCATCCTTGTCCCTGGCTTTTGTCTTCCTGAAGCTCGGTCACATTTCCTGTCCTGCTCCCTCTGTGTCTGAGTCCCATTAGTTCTTACTTGCTCTGGTTTCTTTATGGATACTCCAGTGGCATTTGGCAGATAAAATGGCTGTGTCTTTTCTCCCTATCTCTTTAACTCACCCCCTATTGAGACCCTTTGCAGAAACTTTATGCCCTAAACCCTAAATTACATACTTGTTCCCAGACAGAGCTGTACTCTAAGGGAAGCTTTACCCCATCCTCTCAGGTCTGAAAACTGTATGAAGATCCAGAAGACAGTACTCCATAAATACATGGCCTCCTTCAGTCTCACTATGGGTTCCTGGTGATGGAGAACTCTGCTAATTGTACATACTGGAGTGCCCAGAGCAGCCACTGGAGGGGGACCCGGAAGTCCAGATCAACACCAGCATCTCCTCTGTCTTCCTGGCACTAAGACCATGGTGTGCTGACAGATAGCTGGCAGGCTCTCCCTCCCTGGAACACAGCTTCCCAGACTGAGTCGTACAGACAGCAGTTTAACCCACAGGTCAGAGGGCAGTCAGGCGTTATTCACCAACTGGCTGCTTTCCCTCTGCCTCACTGACTCCCACCTTCCTTACAGACTTTGACAGAAGGGGCCGAGCCACAAGGCGCACCCTGAGGACTTAGAGAAGCAAAAAGCCTTCCAATACTCGCCTTCCTTTTCAGTGACTAAAACTCATAAGGATCCTTATTAATAACTGATACCAGAGGGCACATTCTGAAATTCAGGAAATGAGGGTGACAGCTCATCAGTTGGTGGTACAAGCACTCATGCACGCATGCACACACACATACACGCACCAGTTTGCTTTTCCAAGTCATCTTGTGTATCTTCAGTTGATTAAAGATGAAGATTGAAGCGCATCGTAATAACCAGAAAATAACTTTCTCATCCTAGCATCTTGATTGTGCTAGAATCAAAGGGCAGCACAGTGTGTTGCAATGCAGATAGCTAATCTCTGGCAGAATTAACAGATTTGCAGAGGTTCTGCTTGAGAACATTATGTGTTGTTGCAACACAGCATAATCAAATTCCCATTTAATTTTATTAATGCTAAAATTCAGACTACTTGCACATTTCCATTCTTCCTAATATTAATTTTGGGATTATTGAGAAAACACATTTTTAAGTGGTTTCTTTCCCACAGATATTTTTAAACCAAATTCATACGCATTAATATTGTATGATTTGATTAAAAAAGAACATGCCCCCCTTTCTTGATTAATCTTGATTCCAACAAGCAAGCCCCTCCTTATAAATGGAGCTGGGCAACTAGCAATGCTAAGGCTCCCCATCCAGGCAACAGAGCTGTGCCTCCAATTGCTTTCCCTCTGCCTCCTCCTTCCACTCCCAGTGCCATGTTCTGTCATCGGTGATGCTCATTGTCCTTCTTGATCTGTCTGAGACCTTCACAGTTTTACTTCATTTCTCCAACTAGCCAAACCAAGAGTCTCAGAAAGCATGGATTCCAACGTATTTCATCCCATTCCTCTGAGAGACCCGCGGGCCAAAGCAATGTGCCGCCAGCCCACAGCTCTATTCATGAGCACGATTCTTGCAATCTTCACCTGTTTTGATCTTATACTATAAAAATCCTCTGATTCCCCCCCATAATGCCCACACAAAGTGTCATTTTTATTCTTATACCTGACCGTCTGGTGTAAAGTAGACCTACCTTTGAGTTCCAGGGAATGCCTGCAGCTCTAGGAACGTACCAGAGATGTGGGCACTCTCATAGGCCTGAACGCCCAGCCCACATCAGCCACTTCAGAGCTACAGGACCTGGGCCATTTCCCTTAAGCTTTCTGGGCAGCTTTGTCTCCAGAGGGGAAGGGAGAGGATGCTGCCCTGCCATTTGGAGGTTTTTTTTTTCACATAACATAAGCAAAACCAGAACAAACAAAGCACAGCTTTCCATACCAACCAAGTATGTTCAGGTGAAAGCATCTGAAACCAAATTCAAGCTGAACTACGGTGTGGGCTCTGTTAATGATGTTTTTCTTGGATACATTATCTTTCACACATTCATTCTCATTTATATACACCAATATTGATTGATAGGTGCCTGATGAAAGATACACAGATGCTATAATACAAGGGTAGATTCTATAGTCTCTGTATCCCTGAGATAAATGAAGAGGAAGGAGTGTGCTCTATATATTGGATGCTAAGCTCATCGTTTTGATCACGAAATCTGTGGTATGACTGAAGTTGCCGTTGACTTGTACAGATTGTGTGGAAATACTGGTTCTTCTGAAAAGTCACACAGTCCACTACATCTCAGGCCAAGGCCACCCTGTGCCAGCCATTTAACAGTATTATTCCTTTTTTAAAAAGAGTTTTCCTGCCTGAAAAGTCTTACAGGAACCAACCTATTCCCTTCCAAAGTCGGAGCATACAAAGGTATATCTAGATGTTCCATGGTGTTTAAAATCCATGTTTTGGGATGTGCTCTTCCTTGTTAGTTCCAGGCAGAGATAACATATCACAAGCCACAACTTGCTGTGTCGGAAGAAAGAATCCATTACTCAGCTCATAGAAGCATACAGAGCACAGGCCCCATGGAGAGAGCTTCCAAGGCTGCACCCAGTCTCTCCATCAATCACCAGGCAATTCTTTATACCAGAAGGATTGGGTTATATAAAAAGGCACAACTACAAGTCCCTTGCTGCTGGGCTTGGATTTTCTCTGCAAGCAGGTTGCTTTCACGGGCAGCTGCTCTGCCTCTTTCCAGGTATGTTCTCATAAACAGGGTTCATACAGCTGCTGCATCGCACCTGCTGTCAGGGCTGACAGAAGCTGCAGGAACTTGAGCCATAGCCCAACACCGGAGGCCCAGTTGAGCCTTCTCCTCCAGTGCTCGCTCTTCCTGCTGACTCAGAGGAACATGTGGCACAGTGTGCATCACCGGGGTTTAGGGGCAGCAGCTGTAAGTGCATGGTTCCTGAGGCATTGCATCTCTTGCTCATTACCCGGTGCTGCTGCTCTCTGTAGGTGTTACTTCCCAGCAGCTCCTGAAGCCCTGGCCCTCCCTGGCATCGACACGTAGTTGCTTTCTTTTGGATCATGGATCTTGGCTTCAACGCCTCCTGGTGTCTTATCTAACTCCTCAACTCTGCTAAGGATGCCCCTGAAAGCATGTTTATGTGGGTTGAGGGCCGCGCTCCATGGGAGGACCTCAGGCTCAAATTAGAAAGCAAAGTCACAAGTTTTATGTTCTGATAACTTGTACTGAAAATCTTGTTGAATTGTTTTCACTTGAAGGAGCTGTCTTTGCACGTTTGTCTCTTAGCAACAGCATCTGGTGTACGGCCTGTTCTGATCGCCTTGGGTGGACCGTCTTCCTCCTTAGCCTGCGTCTCAGAGCTATGCAAAAATTATGTTTATAGGGGTTAGGCAGTCTAGTTGCTCCCCCAACCTTTACTTTCTTTTTAACTCTGACTTTATAGGCAGGCAATGCACCGCAGCAGATAGAATTTGATAAATATATTATGATCAGGCTTTCTTGTATCTTTTATGTCTTTCTGTGCTGTCCATATAGACAGAACCATATCCCAGAATTTCCAGGCTTGTTGTCTCCCTTTCAGGTAAGATACAGCATGTGTCTCACCAGAGATGCAGAAGGCAGCATCAAAAATAAGATCCCATTTACTCAGTAGATGGGGAGGGTAGCTTCACACAATGCTGTCTACCTGATGATTTGCATTGTTGATGTGAGGTGCAGTTGGTCCTCCCATAGCTTCTCCTTCCCTGTGGATCCTTCTGGAGTTTCTGGAATTCCTGAGCTAAATGTACTTAGCACTATAATGAAGGGTCCAGCTTCAGGAGAACAGCAGCCACCCGGAAGAAGCAAATACTGATGCAAATTCGTCATTCTCCATGAGCTTTTATTTATCTGTCTATGGTTTTTCCCGCCTATCCCACAGCGCTCATGCTCTGGCACACGGAGCCTTTGCAAGTCCATATTGTCAGCTCTACCACTGCATGGGGTCAAGATACTGATGAGTAAGTATGCGTGACATGCAGAGAAGCGTAGTCATCCATCTTGGTGTTTTTGCCTCTTTGAATAAACCTGACAAATGCTCTCTTGCATTTCGTTTTCTCTGTTTCATCATCTTTAAGCTTGAGAGGAAACGGTGACTTCCAGAGTGGTAGAATGTGCTCAGTGATCTGACCCCATCCAGCCTGTTGCGCCATACAGAAGACTGTGTTTATGACACTGTCTTCACTGGGTTTTGGCCTCCATGTAATCATCCACTGCCAGAATGTCCAGTGGATGAGAGTTTTGGGATGGCAGCCCTTGCTTGAGTTCTGGATTTGTCCAGAATTCCTGTGGAGTTCTGTTTCTTTATCTGTTTCCCTATGACTGCTAGGTTGGAGCCAAATACAAAAATAATCTGGGTGTTCCAAAAGTGATGATTCCCAACAAATGTAATAATATAAAGTTCTCAAGTTTACAATTCTTCATGATGGTAATGGTAGGATAGTAATGGCAAGCTCTGGCCATTGTGAAGAAATGCCCTTTTTCCATCAGGAGTTCCCCCCTCAGTGAGCAGTTAGTATGCTCACCTCCATTCCACAACTGTAATGAGAAGGTAGACTTTTAGCTGACCAATGAGTGTCCCACACATGAGTAACTTGGTATCTATGCTCATGACCACTGGTACTGACTTGATTGGGCTTTTCAGGTCAGATTCATACCTGAGACAGGGCGCTCAACTGGTCATTTTGAATATGTTAATGCCACACCAGCTATGCTGTATAATTTCCACGCATATTCAATGGTTACAGTGTTTAGAGTGTGGTGATGATATCAGGTTCAATTTACTACCAAACCATCAAATTCAAGAGCATTCTGTAAAAGAGGGAAGAGTAAGCCAGGTGGTGGTGGCACACACCTTTAATCCCATAACTAGGGAGGCAGGCAGATCTCTGAGTTCAAGGTCAGCCTGGTCTACAGAATGAGTTCCAGAAAGCCACTAAAAGCTACAGAGAAATCCTATCGAGAAAAAAACAAAACACACACACACACACACACACACACACACACGCACACACACACACAAAGGAAACAAATGGACAAAAATATTGGAAGAGTGGTCATTGACCACAAAACTGGTCTCAAATTGAAGAGTAAAGTATGAAGTAAAAAAATGCATAAACCTACCGTTCTCCTAAGAATCCTATATGATAACCTCATATATTAACCTGATAGAAAGCCCTTAGCTCAGTGTGTATGGCTGCAATATTTACTTGGAGACAAACTGAGATAACAGCCAAAAAGTAAGCTTAGGGTTTATTCAAATAAGAAAAACAAGTATCAAGAATATTAAAAAAAACCTTTTCACTATCAAACACATTACTTAAGGAAGACAGAAATAGCAAATTTAAAGAGTCTTTCCTCCCAGAGGTCAGAGCTAGTCATGAAGAAATTAAGACCGTGTCTATCCAGATTTTCAATAAATTAGTTTCACCTTAACATAATTTTTTTTTGAGAAACCTACCTTCTTGGCTATAAAGTATGTTCACATCCTACCTCCTAATAATTTAGCTGTCAAGGTGACCAAAGAGACAAGAACATTGAAAGATTCTGACCGCCCACACCTTTGCAATTCCACTGAAGTTCATAACAAATTATAGTCTTCCTTGTTATTTCAGCTAAGTATATTTTAAAGTTTGCATTTGGAATGTGAGGCTTGTTGTCTGTTTCTCATGATCAGTTATAGCCAACTTAATACAACATATATTCTGTACACTAAAGTTCTTGGATCAACTGCCTTAGCCTCTAAGTGGAATTCAGTAGATGGTAAGTGCCCCCTTGGAGATATTAAATTATTGAGCCATGGCATTAGATACGACATGATGAATTTTAAACAGATACTGAATGTAGGGTGGAAAAACCCTTTTCTTAATATTTAAAACACAAGGCAGTTCTATATAATAACCTCTATAAAGTTCCCTATAGTCATCTGTATCTCCAGCTGTTTTTCTGGGAAGGGTCACATGTGTCATCTGAAACTCTCCCAGTAGTGCTGAAATGAGAAGGGAGAACGAGGAGATAGCCAGGTAGGCCCCATCCACACTTGGTTGGACCTCAGCCTAGAGTTAAACTAGATGATTAGAGCCTTTATGAAATGCTAAGAGGGACTTCTGAGGAGTGGGGTGGGGTGTATCTAAGAGCTACAGTCAAGCAGGTGGGGCTTTAGGGCAGTGCCCAGTACCGGGAGGGGCTGAGTGGCAGTGTCCATATGGCCAAGAGCAACAGAAGAAGAGATACTGGGTGTACAGGGGGACTATCAGTTGGTTTTCCAAAACTGGCCAACTAGAGATGAAAAAATAAATGAAGCAGGAGCCAACTTACCGACCACCAGTGATGGGTCCTAGGCAGATGTGACTGACAGGTTGCATTAATGAAAGACGTTGCATTGAGTCATAACAGGTATCTTCCATGTTCTGCTCCCTTGACTGTCACCCTTCACGTGTTCTGTGGGATGTCTCTTCCTGTGTCTCATCAAGGGCAGGTCCATGGGTTTGCTATTCTCTCCCAGGAATGAAACAGTCTCCAGACATTTCACTCTCTAAAGCTGTCTGAGTGATGTGAATGCCATGCCCAGTATAATTGCAATATCATTTAAGTTATCAGAAGTAAAACTTCTCCTTGCCCTCTCTTGCCCACCCCCCTGCTTAATGAGATTTCTGATTCCAACATATGCTTTCTGTTCTGTTTTAAAGTAGGGACCGGGTTAGTGGCAATGGTAGTAATCAAAGAGAAGTGTCCCTTCTGCTCAATGGCGGCACAAGTTCAAGGTGACATTTGTTTTGTTTTGTACTTCCCTATATTCTTTAGCTGTTTTTTGGAGTCCCTCAAAGTTGAGCCTTAGAAAATAAGATCAAGGAAGGTGCCTCAGCAAGAAAGCATTTGATATGCTGTACAAGGACCTGAATTCCATCTCCAAAGCCATTTAAAAAACAGCATCCATGGCATTATATTTGTGATCCCAATGTGAGGAAGTGGAGAAAGATTGATATACATGGGGCTCACTGGCCAGGCAGTCTAGACTACATAATAATGAACTCTGGACCAGTGAGACAATGTGTTAGAGAAAAGAAAGAATGAAGAGAGCAAGAGAGTGGAGGAAGAGCAGGGAGGAATGAACAGAGGGAGAGAAGGAGGGAGGGAAGAAAAATGGATGGTCCTGAACACGTGAGGATGGAATCTTCGATTGATGCTCAGCCTCCACATAGCCTGTTATTGTTTGGCCTCCACATGTCATAGGCAGATCCAAGCAAACCCACATACAATCAAAATATCCCTCACAAAGGCAAGTAAACTCAACTTCAGCCACTTGCAAACATGCCCTTGACCCCATTTCCACATACCCTGCCAGGTGACCCTCATTGCTGCTGCTCATTAAAGGGCTCCAATTTCCCAACCTCAGATCTCCACTTTATGGCTCCCACTAGGCCTTCCAGAGCCTTCCTGAAACTGAGTCAGACAGCAGCAAAGCTCCCAGGCACAGAGGTCAAACCCTCCTTTCAACAGATTTACCCCACCCGAGACCCACAGGACATGAGACTATACAAGCCAACCTCAAGCTCCCACTGGCAAGACCCCTACAACTTCTCAGAATCTGGCTGTAGGTTTACAGGTGTGGCATTAATTCCTTTAGAACTGTTACCTAGGTTATCTAAAACCTGCTTTGAAATGGAGAATCACGTGATACCTATCATCCCTTGGAATCGGTAGAGAGAGACCCCATTCCACTTTCTCAGCCTGTGGCACAGCCCATGTGTAACTGGGAAGATACATGGATTGCTCAGATATCATCAGTGCATAAAATGAAATTTCATATCCTTTTAATATCCGAAAAGGGTTTTATTCCACGACCCCTGTTGAGGAAGCATTTGGTTCAATATAAAGTTCTATCACATTTACTTTTAATGACCTAATTATGGCATTTGGGTGCCCATGGGCCTGACTGCTAAAAATTAATGGCCCTCTGAGTCCCTGGCAGTAATTTCAGGGGTTCACCCTAGCCAGTCTGTATTCTGCAACTCCTACACCGCACTGGGCTTTCTTCCCACCCGGCTCCCACCTGTACACACCTGCTGCTCTTGACTCCTCATCCCGATAATTACTGTTCACCATGGGCTCCCTACACGGCACGCCAGATGCTGTCTGAGTTCCCAGCTCACTCTGCCCATGTCGCAGCTCTGACAAAGGTGGAGGGATAATTTTCTCTGAATGGACACTGACTCTAGTTTTCTCTATGTGGCATGATTTCTGCCCACCCCTGTTATCCCTAAACAAGTCAATTAGTTTCAAACTACCACTCTGTCTTAACATCTTCTGAAATGTTTAATTGGTTCCTTCAGTTACTGCCCCTGCTCTTCTACAGCCAAGGGAGCTCAACTCTAGACCCCTCTGGATGGAACTTCCGTGGTGTGACTTAAAACTCTAATGTTGATCTGGTGGGATGAAGCAACAAACTTGAAAGTGATAGACAATGTGTACATAAGAAGTGATGACTAATCAAATGGTCCTTTCCATATGTAGCACAAATGATTTATGTGGACCCTCACTCTTTCCTTGCACTATTTTAGAAAGGTAAAGATGCTGTGGGACAATGGTCTGTACCCTGTCACTTATATTTTAAATAAATGCTGATTGGCCAGTAGCCAGGTAGGAAGTATAGGAAGGGTGACCAGGCAGGAAGTAGAGGTGGGGCAACAAGAATTCTAGGAAGAGGGAAGCTTACACTGCAGTCATGACCCAGCCACAGAAGGAGAAAGATATGGCTGCCTCGCTGAATAAAGAACCAAGCCACATGGTGATGTAGTATTTAAAGATGTAATCACCCAAGCCAGCTATCTTTAGAATATATATATTTTAATAGATGAAAGAATATAAACAGACTCACAATACAGGATCCCACGCTTTCCAAGAGAGCTCCGGGCAGGAAACAAGAGAGCGAGCACACGTGGGCTGTGTCTTGTATACATAAGGGGGACCTGATGGTCCACCCAAATAATTAGCTAATGGCTAATGGCGGGGCATGGCTATTAGCCTGATTGGCTAAAACCTTTCCCCATCATCATGGCTAACCCAAACAAGAATTATGAGATAATATAAGTTATAAGAGTTAATAAGAAGCCTGAGCTAATGAGCCAATCAATTTATAACTAATGTAGACTTCTATGTGATTTCTTTGGGACTTAACAACTGTAGGAACTGGGCAGGACAGAAACCTCTGTCAACATAAAGACACAAAAACGACCCTTTAAATAGATATTTCACATCTAGGTATGTGAAGACAGAGATTCATAAGGCGTTTGTATTAAGAGTGGGAATATGACAGTGTTTTTTTTATTTCTTTCATGAAATATCTCTGAGAGGGGATGGATGATGCACACAAAAAATCTCCTGTAGGAAGAAGGAACAGAAACATGCTGGTATCCAATCTGACACATCTTGGAGTTGAGATCTTATTCCAGAGCTGCCCTGGAGACTAGGATCAAAGGTATCTTTCCATGGTGTGCATTTTGTTCAAATTTAAGGTGGCAATCTACATATCAGTGATGCTAATGGTCACAAAGATAAGCCTGGTGGATCTTTAACTAATATACAATGGGGATGGGTTTTCTTGAGCCCCAGAGGTCTCTTATATTTTACTTGTTACCATTCCTGTGTTTACTAAGCATCACTTTGTTAGAAGTCCCTCTGTTAGTCACTCTAAGAGTCAAAGTCTGCATGGGGCTGCTTCAAGCTGAAGCCAAGCTACAGTCATTTCAAAAAACTGATTTTTCTCAATTGTAAAACCATTCGCCAATCTTTGGAATCTGCAGGAGAGAGGTGACACTGTTTCTCTTATCATTAGTAAGTCACCCGTTCCTTAGGGAGAAAAACACTTTTATGTACCTAGGTTATAGATAACTCAATGGTATCTATCCCTGGCCTTTTTGAAGCTGGTGGTAACATCAAATGAGATATTCACTACCTAGTCAATAGGGCTTTAAATTTTAAAGCACTAGCCCTTTCCTTACCAAGCAACCTTCAGAGTCTTGAAAGTATTTTGGATCCAGGTGTCCAAATAATGTCTCTTTTTCATATTGACTTCATATGAGCCCTTTTCTCAAGCAGGAATCCTGTGGTTTATCTGAGAAGCATCCTGTACAAAAATACTAGCATCTGGGTCCTGGCTATGACTAAATATGAGCAGACTCAGCCTGAGTGATTGGGCACACCTTTGGTCTTCTTGGTGGAAGTGGGGGGCCTCAGTCTAGGACATGGCCCCTGTAAGCCTGTACTGTTTGTTGTCCATCTCCTCTCCCCAGCTTCCTTTCCTCATTCATATAAGCATCTTCTCCAATCTAGGAAGACCAAACAACATGGCCTAGGCAAGCCATGAAGGGTGAAGGCTCTCTCCATAAATGGGGATCAAAGTTCTATGCAAGGTAGGGAATAAGAAAACCGGATAACTGGACCTTGGTTGGACATTTTGGGGACAACAAAAAAGCACTAGTGTTTGCAGAATATCCATTGCATCAAAACGGGAAGATGTTGTCTCAGCTTTATATAAGAATAATAGAACCGTTTGTACCCAAGATTCATGTCTAACTTCCAACTGCAGCAAATGGAGTTATAACCACAAATATGTTTATGTGATGGTCAGTTTAACGAGCTGCATTAGACTAGAGTCCAAGTTCTCTAATAACACATTCCTGGATTTGACCATGTGCATAATAATTTAGCTTTAGTTTTCTAGGTGGGTTCCGTCTAGGAGTTTGAAAAGCTCTACTCACAGAACTTCTTAAAGGAAAAGAATGTCTGACTATGAACCACAGGTTGGCTCCTTCTTTTCTCCCTTCTTCCTCCCTCCTCCTCTCTACTCTCTGCCTCTTCCTTCTCTTATCCTTTCCTCCTCCCTCACATCTCCTTCCTACCTCTGTCCATTTGTCATTTTTATTTTCTGTGTGTTTGCTGATGTATGTGCATGCCTGTGCTTGTTAATGTGGTTGTGTGTGCATTTAGTGTGTGTGTGTGTGTGTGTGTGTGTGTTTGTGTGTGCGCGCGCATGCGTGCACACACATTCTTGTGCTCATGAGGTCAGCCTCAGGTATCATGTCATTACTCAGTAGCTGTTCACCTTTGTGCTTAATTTTGTTTTGACAGGAACTCTCATTGTCCCAGACTCAATTATTAAGCAATCGGTTGGTCAGCATAGGGGATCCTCCTGTTTCTGCTGGCCTAGACTGAATCCACTGAAGTCTCACTACCATGCACGACTTCATTAAGAGGCTCCTAGGGGATGAACTCTGGTCCTTCACAGAAATCACTTTGCCAAAGGAGTTAATTCATCAACTTTCATCTCTGTTACTGACCTTGTAGAAAAATAAACCCTGAGTGAGAGGGTCTTGACAGATTCCTTTCTATTGCCAAAGAAAGTTCCTCATTGTCAAAGAAGGAACAGCCTAGAACATTCATTGTACTACCTCTTAACTGAAGTCTACTGTAGCTCATACCATGGACAGGACTTTGGCAGCCTATGGCTTGATAAGATAACAAATTATAATTCACCTGCTCTCATATACAACACAGATCTGGACTTCCCTTTGCTCAATTATTGGGGTAGGCAACGTGTTATGGAAATGGAAAAGGGATAGATTCTCAGGGAGGCCGCCGGAAACTTTGAAACACTAACTTTTCGTCAAACAGTTCAATGAGTGCTCTTCACTGGTTAGTTAAAGATAAACGGAAAGAGTAGATCAAGGTCAAATATTCACCCATGGCAGGGTTTTAAACTTACCTAGAGGGTAAGCTGATGATAATAAATATAACTCCCATGCACATTCCTCATTTCTTCTATTGCCAGCTTATCTCCTGACGCTGGCTTAGACAGTCATGACTCGGCAGGGACAGAGTGACCATGTAGCTTATTGTCCAACCTAGATATTCAGAAAGTAAAAAAAATAGAAATGAATAAATAAAATGGGAAACCTATACATCCTTAGGACACAACAGGATGTGGATGTCAGGACAACGCGTGGTACACCTGGATGCAAGTATTCACCCTAAACATGGCCGCACAGTGTAGATAAAAACTTTCCTCTTGGGAACCTCATCGTCATACAGCCCATGGGTCAGATATACCTTGTCTGGTATTAGATACTCATCTTTAATCCAAAAATGCCCTCTAAGATTTTGCTATGTAAACTGCATAGTTGTTGCCAAAGGAAAGATGCGTAGCAGGATTAAGAGGTCGTTATTGCGTGTCAGAGGGCTTCAAGTGTGATGCCTCATTAGGATTATGTAACTTTGCCTTGGGAAAGTGTAAACAATTTGTGCAAGTGTGTTCAGCTGCGAGGCAAGAAGCTGATGAGGTAACAGCAACCGCAGTCAACTTCCTGAGACCTACCTGTAAGTCCAGCATCTCCTTCTGTTACCATGGAGATCCTCTTCGGTCCTAAGTCTGCTATTGCAGATAAGATGGATGGACTCCAGGTAGCGAGAGGGTTCAGAATGTGCTGGAGATGTGTGCACTGCTCAGGAGAATGAGTGCCTCCAGCTACAATAAATGTAAACAATTATCACAGCCTTCTTCAAATGTGAGGCAAAGGTCAGCAGGTTGTGTCTATAGGAAGCCATGAAGTAAATACTTTAGCTTCTCAAGGACACATGGTCTCTAGGGTAACCATTTGATTCTGCTGTTAGCCTGGAAGCTCCCCAGGGAGGGGCTGAATGCCAATGAAACTTTATCCACAAACTTTCATACCACCTAATTAACTGAGGCAATCAAACCAGACAGTTGGCTGTCCAGGACCTAGTCTCCTCCAATTGGTTCTTCAAGGCACAATTGACCCTAAAAATTCTGGGAAGTGTTTGTGAGGCAGCTACCCTGCTACCAACGTGATAACCTGCAGGGAAGCCAGACTTCTGAGCCCTGGGATAAAGAAGTAAACTCTCCCTGCACTGAGAGGATGGCTCAGTGGGTAAAGTACTTGTCTCACATGCATGAGGACCTGAGTTCAAATCCCCCAGAGGCTGCCTAAAGCCAAACATGTTACCACCTGACTGTAATCCCAGTGCATGGTGGGATGGGAGGTGTGGCTTGGACAATCTACAGATGCTCACAGCTTAGCTATTCTACAACAAATAGATTCTGCCTCACAAAAGACGGTGATAAGTGAGGTTCTCTGCTGGTCCCCACACATGCCACAGTGTGCATGTACCCGCACTCATATCATACAAACACTATCCAAAAACATACAGTCCCTTCTTCAATAGTCTCCCCATTTCCATTTCCTTCCTTTGACCTTGATGTAGAAATTCAAAAACCAAGATGAAGCTGGCTTTTGTGAGTAAGTAAACTTGTTAATTTATTACCAGTAAACTAACAAAGTTTCAGAAATTTTCTCCGGGACTTCCCTTGTTAATTTCAAACATTTCAGCTACCATGTTAGGAAGTCTACTGCCACGAAAACAGCAGTCACGTAAGCTTAGCAATTAAACATAAGAAATTCAGACCTGTTAACGTTATTTTTCCTCACCGAGACACAGAGGTTTTGAGTGAATTTAGAGGCATAAAATAGAGAAAACGTCACGAGAGTAAAAAATACATGAGTATTATAAATTCATAAATATTTAGTCCTAAGGTTGAGGGCAGAGTTTTGCAGAAAACTGGAGGTCAAAGAAAGATCAGTTGCTCCCCTCTTCCTATCAGGCTGTTGAGAAAGTCTAAGAGTTGCAACACAGAACCCCACTCCTGGGAACCCCCCGCCAAAAGCAAGTCCTGAGCTAAGGAGAAAAGCATCATTACAGGGGCATCCAGAGGGGAGGGAGGTTAGAAGATCACCACCCACCGTCTTAAAGCTGTTGGGAAACCTGGTGACACTGGTCACTGCGGGAGGCATTCAACAATTCTACCTGGACAGCCAAAGCTGGAAAGGAAGATGATGGAGAGAATAGGGGTTTCTCTTCAAACCTTTGTGGCCTTGTTAACTGAGTAAGAGGGAACTTTCTTGCTCATCGAAATGTTCCTTAGGCACATCCAGGTGTCAGTTAATTACAAGGGACATTCTGAGAACGGCATTAATCAGTGTCGTCTTGGTTTGAACATCACACTCCGTCCACACATCCCCGGAGGAAGTCAAGAAACAGAGAAAACATAAACAGGACAGGCCTCGGTCGGTGTATCATTGTTTTATTTTTATTTTTTCAGATACACTTCTTAATAAATGGGAGAATATTCCAAAAGCATTGTCTGCTCACATGCAAGCTAGACCAGAGTCAGTCAAGTTTTGTCCACTGTCTGTGACTTCATGGGACACTTCAGCACACCTCAAAGAATGGCCAACAGCACTTCAGAGTGTGCTCGGTCATGCTTCGTTAGGAGGAAGCTCCACCTGGGCACACCCTGTCTCTCTCTCCAAACCCTGGCTCCTTCCGAAAAGGCTTGCCAAGAGGTGGCTCTTCCTCAGGAGCTGCTCAAGACCGGGCCCACTGGGTATTTAAACTGCTCTCTAAGAGCTGCCACATGGTTTTTTCCCGTCTCCTCTCCCTGTCTCATCTCTGCAGGAACCAAAAATCACCCAGGAGCATTTTACTCGTTAAAACTGGACTTTTAGTACTTAATTCAGTTTCCTTTGGATCACTGTGTCAGGGGAGAGGGTTAACATCAGGTACAGAAACCTTTCGCCGCTGTCTGTGACTTCTCAGTGGCTTCCTTGCAGGAAACAATGAGAAACCCTCCTCTGCGCTTTGATTTAGTGCTTGCCCCACTATGCAATGTTCTGTTATTGCTCGAATGCTCTTAGGTAGCAGGTATCTGAATTATTTCAGGACTAAAGCATGGAACAGAACATCTGTCACCCTGCTCATTGTCCGCTGCTTCTCACCAAATGTAACTACTTGGGCTGGTTGCTGTTTACATGTCGTATTAGTCTCGGAATCTATCTCTGCAGCTTTATGCTTCTTAAATCAGAAACAGTAGTGTTTTTTAAACAAACATTTTTCTACTCCTTTTTTGCATTTAATGATATTGCTTGGCTGTCTCTCATAGAGTTTATGGAGAATGATCCTTTTCTTTTTTCCCTTTTCTTTTATAGTATTCAATTGTAAAACAGTATTATCATTTATCTTCGCCTGTTCATAGACATTTTAGAATTTAATAAACCTTTACTATCAAATTATTGTTTCATGAATATCTTTGTGTGCACATAATTTCCCATGTGACTTTGTCAGCAGTATGAATTTCATAGAAGTAAAACTGCCAAGTCAAGAAAATGTCCAGTTTCAAAATTTAATAGTAATTTCCCCATATTTTCATAGACATATGCCGGTTTAGATCCCTATCGTTGAAGTAGGAGAGGGTATCATTTTCTTCCCGCTCCAAACTGATCTTTCCCAACACGGAACGCGTGCTGCGACCCAGTTTAGTTTGTGTCTCTCTTACGCTACAACTTTTCTCAGTAGCTCCTTCACATCTCAACACCAAGAGCATCCAATGCCCTCTTAGTAGCCTGAATGATCATTATTCTAGACTGTTGCACGAGTTCTAATTGGTTTTAATAATAAAAAAATGCAGAGACAGATATTGGGGTAAATGCTGAAAGATCAGAGAAGGAAAGGAGCAAGTCACAGCCAGCTCTTACCTTGTTAACTCTTCAGCCAAAAAAGGACCGAACTACTGTCTCCTCCTGCTGTATATTCTTCTCTCGGACCAGCCATATCACTTCCTGTCTGTCTGCGCAGACCTCCAGACCTCTGTGGTTAACTAGTGGCTAGCTCTACCCTCTGATCTCAGGCAAGCTTTATTTGTTAGAATACAAACAAGATCTCACTACACTTGGCTTTACAGAGCTCCTTACCAAGCCATGTATTATGGCAAGGGGCCAGGAGCCATTTGGTACAAGTTTTACAGCTTTGCATATTTTCCCAAGTTTTCATTTGCATTTTCAGTGTCTGATCTTTCACTTTCTGCAGTGAACTAATTGCTAGCTCTTATCTACCTGAGTTTACCCATTCTCCTGAATTCCTGAGGATGTTTCTCCACTTCTAAAAATATATCCCCATATAATGTCTCTTTAATGTTTTCAATATTTGTGTTTGAAATACTTTACAAAATTAGCATGCATTTTGATAAGCAACAGAAAACAGATTCAACCTTTTTCTTTTAATCAAATTAGGAATCTCTTTTCAGTTCACAAGTTAATACTCTCACATATATGTATTTTAACATATATCTTCTATATGCACTTGTGTTATTGCCAGATTTTTGTATTTTTGACATTTTTCTCTGTTATTGTTTTTAGTTTTCAGGAAGAAGTCTATTTTATTATTATTGATTTAGACAATGTTCTTCTGTGGGCTGTCTGGCCTGGAATTGACTATGCAAACCAGCAGGTCTCACACTCCAAATCTACCTACATTTGCCTCCTTAGTCCTGGGATTACATGAATATGCCTCTGTTCCCAGATTATTTATTATATTTTTGCATGGAAATTCTGTTCATTTTTTTCCTGTATGAAACTTTAATTTTCTTTAGGGAAGAATTCATAGTGACTTATTTTCCTTATTATAGACTGTATGGATGTCTTTTTATCTTATGTTTATAATTTAATACCTGTATAAACTATTAGATTCTTATTTTTTCCCTAGCAAAGACCACTTGTATCCAAATTTCTTGAGCCATTGAAATCTTTTTGTTTTGTTTTGTTTTTTGAGACAGGGTTTCTCTGTAGCTTTGGAGCTTGTCCTGGAACTAGCTCTTGTAGACCAGGTTGGCTTCAAACTCACAGAAATCCTCTTGTCTTTGCCTTCGAAGTGCTGGGGTTAAAGACATGCACCACCTCCACCTGGCAAGTCATTGAAATCTTAATCTCTCTCTTCCCTTGTGTGTATGTTGTGTGTCTGTGTGTGTGTGTGTGTACTTTTCTATATTCTTATAACATTTATAGTGCACAGGCACCTCTTTTCTTCTTCTTCTTCTTCTTCTTCTTCTTCTTCTTTTGTAAATACCAATAATATAAGGCTGGATTTCATTCATGAATCATTTATATCTCTTTTTTCTCTGATGATATTAACATTTTCAGATTCTCTTTAATTTTGCCTGTTTCAATCTTTCATTATGTCCTTAAGTTTTGAACAAAACATCTTTCCATATATAGAAAGAGATATGATATTGTTTAAACTGATTTTTCCTATCCTTTCATAGCAATATATTTTGTCAAAATATTCATCTGTTCTGTAGAAACATTTTTCTCGGTCAGAAATAATATGGGCTGGTTAAGGAAAAGGCAAAATGTTTGTCCTATAAACAGGAGGACTGGAGCTCAAATTCCTCCCTAGAAACCACATGACAAGTCAGGTTGCCTGTCTTCCCAGCACTTGAAATGCATGAAATGGATCCCTGGGGCAAACTGACTAGCTAAACTGCCAAGTCATGGAGCTCTGGGTGCAATGGGAGACATTGCCTCAATAAAATGAGAGGGAGAACAATCAAGGAAAGCATCCAACATCAACAAAACATTAGCTTCTTTCATACATAGGCATGCATGCGCAGTAACACACATACAAACACACATATTCACACACCGTATACAGATACACAAAGAAGAAGGAAAACAGAAGACAACAGAGTTACTTTGTCATTTTTATTCATCATTGGAATTTCCCTTCATATCTTTGCATGTTAGTTTCCTTGACAAATATCTGAGCATGGACTTTGTGGTAGACATTGAGTCAATTGTTTAAAGAAATTACTATCTATAAAGCCAGGTAAGACTCCTGACCTCATGGACCATACATCCTGCCTCATGTTATTTGTCAATGATTTAAATTAAAAGTAAAACTGTTCACTTATGTTATATTATCTATAAGTGGTTTTCTAACATGAGGACAAAATCCCTAAGATAGTCATCTAACTAAGGAGGAACAGTTAGTTATTTTACCTTTTGGTTTAATTACATGGCTACTTGACATACTGTCTTTTTAGGCAGTTGCAGCCTGTTCATTTTAGGTGGCTGAGAATCAGAGAGGCAGGCAGGGGCCAGGAGTCAGGACCTGGGGGCCCAATATTCCACTCAAGGACACACACTAAGCAGCGTAATATTCTTTCACTACGATCCACTTCCCAAGGAGCCTAGCACCATCTGTATCAGAAACGAGTGACAACCCAGGACTCTGTAGGAGCCACCTCCCCCAATCACGGCAAATTTTATTCAAATCTCTGATGACTTCTCTCCTTTCCCTAGGTCTCTGTTGGGCACAGTCAATTCCCACTTTCCAGGGATAACCATTACCAAATTAGCATTATTTGTCAACTGTAGAAGAAAACGTGAGTAACTTATGACTTGTATGTCAGGCCAGTAAAAGTGTCCAGGACACACTGAGGCCCTGTTCGGGTCTGCCATTTGCCTCCTTATCGAGCGTACACTAGCGTTCAACTTCACCCGCAATAATCACCTTTTCATTACTGTCACAAAGGGAGTTACCCTGGAAAACATCTGTAAAATCCCCACTGTGCGTCATGTACTGATTGCAGACTGTATACAACAGAAACAAGGAAACCTTTCTGTCATTCTCTGGCCTCCTATCAACAGAACTGTTTTAGTTTGAGATTTACCCCCAGACTTCGGGTAACAAAGGCAGTGTTTCACTATGTCTCACAGAAATAAGCTATGGCACCATTACCACAAAATACGGAGGCCGACTTTGAGCAGAAAGGACTTGCCCTATTAAATGTATGCAACTAGCCGGACACACTGGCAATTTATCGAAAAAATTAATAGGCCCTCTCTGTGACATTAAATAGCCTTTTAACAGCGGTGCACTTAGATCCCACACCAACTTACACAAAATAAATAGCACTGAATTGCCTAACAATCAAATAAGGATTTGTCTTCCATTTCAATTTAAATTACTCTGAAAGATAAGCAAACCTAAAAAGCTAATGGAAGAGTAAATCCCTATCTGTTATGTGCTATTTGACACATATGTAACCCCAGTTGTCTTTGGGAAAATAAAGTTACATAATTTATTTTGTTTTTTCCGTACACCAGTCATTAGGGCATCTTCAGTAAGTAGCATTAAATGGAGTGCAATAAGGTTGTGATATTGTCAGTGATCACAAAGGGAGAGAAATAGGATGTGTGTGAGAGAGAAAGAGAGAGGGGGAAAGAGAGAGAGAGTTTTCAACAAACTTGCTTTGTGCTGTGAAGAATGAAAGAGAATACAAGCATGAGTATGGCAATTCATACTCATACAATATTTGGAGAGAGCAAGGAAGAAGATTAATGGAACTCAAATATGAAACATGTCCTATAACTCAAGACCCATTTATTCCCTGAAATTAATGTGCTCACAGTGGGAGATCTACAAAGAGAGAAGGCTATTAAAATGCTTCCATAAGACGTACACCACGAAGTTGAGGTCCTAACAAATTTATAAGCCCATACTGGACTCAACATGTTTTGTATTCCCCTTTATTTATCAGCTCACGGCCTTGGGATAAAGAGAGAAAGGCAATTTAGAGGAGGAGCATTTGCATATGGCAATGACAGCTAAGCCAGTGGGTGAGAATTAGCAAGCGCTGTGTTTGAACATGTTGACCCGAAGGCCAGGTAGACCCAGTGGTGAGACTAGAATAGGAACGTCAGGGGTACAGGTTAGGGCCACTAGTGTGGCTGCCAGTCCTACCTCTTTGTCTATACTTTCTCTGTGATAATTGCTCTTTACTTCTTGCTTTGTCCTTTCTGGTGGACCTTTGATACTTACCTGCTATAAGTACAGACCCAGCCACCTGACACAGGCCTGACAATGGGTCCAGATGACATGAGCGAGTTTAATGCACAACCAATAGGAATCATAAGACTCTCCCCTCATTAAACTCTTAAACATTCCTCTCTGCCATGATAAAGAAACATTTCAGGACATAATCCAAATACGTATTGCTTACTACCTGCATTCTAGAATGGAATACGTGAAAGAGAGCCACCACCATCAACTCCCAACAGAGAAAGAGGAATGAAAAGTATCCAAAGACAGGATCATGAGAATGGCCTTCTGTTTTAGGATAGACCCTGGATTAGAGGTACTTAAGATGCATCTGTAGCCCTTGTAAGATGAGTTCCAGCCAATGCAAGATGAGACCAGAGCATCCCGTTCGTATCTGGGAGTTGATTATTCCAGTGGCTTTAGTCATGGCAGCTTGAGTGTAGGGAGTCAAGTCACAAGGACACAGCAGCACACAGCAGGGTGGGTGGTACTAGGATGGCACTGTGCCTCACACTTCTTGAGAAGTTGGCCTATGAAAACGTGACTCATGGAATATTAGTAGCTAAAGTGATTCTGGATTCAGGGAAGGCTTCCATGTGCCATGCCTATTATTTCACCTGTGCCCATATCCTCTTCCCTGAGAATGTAAATGTTGAGCACATTTGAATGTGGATGCTAATGGTGAGAGAGTGAGACAGGTGCTTAAGATAGAAGCTAAATGGGAAAGTGGTACAGATGCTGGGAGATGGTGCCTCCTGGAGGATGGATAGCAGCTGTAATGACCAGAGACTTTAGAAAGAAAGAGGGACAGCTCTGATGGGGAAGTGTGATGGAGAACAATTACGTCTCATACCCAGTTCAGGCCACGGTGTCTTCACACTGTCAGAGAACGCCTACTAGTTTCCTCAGTCACTACTTTCCCTGCTATATCTTGTGTTGCTAAGAAGTTCCAAGAGTCCCCTGTCACTCTCTCCAGCTGAAGCAGATGTGACCAATGGATCTGGTCTCTCACCATAAACAACCTCCGTGGTATTCTCAGTCCAGGGTTGTATAAAACGTTTGGGATCCATCACCACCATTCCTTCTGGCCCCTTAAATCTTTTTCCCAGATTAGTACCTGAGTATGCAGTGCCTTGAATAGAAGGAATTTTTCTACGGTCACTGTGCTGAAGAAGCAACTTAGTTTTGATTAAAGTTGCCATTTCCAGGCTTCAAATCCAGATACTGAGATTCAGAAAGGCTAACTGCTAAAAGAGAATCAGTATCTTTCACCAGCCCCTCAGATGCATGGATCACTCTTTGATAAAGTCAAAAGCAAATAATTGATTCGAGTTTCGACTGACCACTAATGCAGTCTGAGCCCCATCATCTCAAATCCAAGACTTCTCGTTCATTTGCTTGCTACACAGTGGTTAGACACTGATGTTCTTTTGTTATCAGGAACTCCCAAAGCAACTGTTCTTAGAGCTTTAGTTTACAGCATAGCATTGGAATACAAAGTAGGGTTGCTACTGTTTGAATCTGAAATGTCCCTCGTAGACTCATCGTTAAAGTTTTGATCCTGCTAGCACTGCATGGAGACGTTCTAGCAATGGTAGAAGGTCTTTAAACACCTGGAATCTGAGAGTTTGTCTTTGGAGGCTACCAAGTCCCTGACTGCTACCCTGAATTACTTACTATTATGAGTTAAATGGCTCTTAGAAAACTAGATGTATCAGTGACTTTTCTATTACTTATTAAATTCCATGACCAAGGCAATTTATAGAAGAAACTGTTTATTTGGGTCTAGGGTTCCAGAGGAACAAAAGTCACCCCCAGGGTGAGGTAAGATGTCACTAAGGATGCATGCCAGCTGGAACAGCTCTGAATTCACATCTAGAATGGCAAGCCAGAAACAGAGAGTAAAGTGGAAATGCTATAAGTCTTCAAATTCTCAAATCCTGTCCCTAATGACATACTTCTTCCAGCAAAGCCACATCTTTTAAGTTTTCCCAAACAGTGCCACCAAGTAGAGACCAGGCATACAGATGACAGAGCCTATTGGGGACATCCTCAAACCAACACAGTAAGTAAGAACTTTACCATTCAGCTGTACCTGTAACTCTCATTTTCATTGTGTAATTTGAGATGTGGTCTTATTATTGTGCTTAGTGGGTCTTGAACTTGCTATCTTCCTTCCTCAGTTTTCCAATTAGCAGTATTATATAGGCCTGCAATAGTAGTCCCAACCCTCTCTTTTAAGAACCGGCTGTCCTGCCATCTGAAGTAATAATTCTACATATGCTGTTAGGTGAGAGACATTTCCTGGGGAGATGTAACATATGTATCTACTCACCCTAGAGAGGGAATGCCTGACAGATCAAAATAAGCATTGCATCCAAATCCAGCCAATGAGTTATTAGGGTTACTAGCAGGAATGTATGGGAGGGGTTACTTACAGAAGCAAGTATAGCACCATGTCACCAAAAAAACCAACCCCCAAATGGGTGATGACTCATGAAAGCTATCATCCTGGATCTCTCTTCATAACTTGTCCAAGATCAACAGGTTCAAGAATTACCTCTCACTGCTGGTCTGGCCAGTTGGTCAGTCTCCTTTTCCAGAAGTTGGCCTACAACAATTTACAAAGCTGGGAAGGTACCTCCGAGAACCTTCCAAGCTTTTGCTTTTCCAGACACATCATTTTTTTAACTACCCGAGACTCATGAGCCTCCCCTTGCCTCCAGGAAGGAATGTTTCAGCTAAGAGGAACATAAGAAATACAGGTGCAGAGCAGCTAAGAATGTGACAAAGGTTTTCAGGGAGCCAAGTAGCTGGTCAACAGTTTAAATTCTTCTACTGAAGAGAAACAGGAATTGTGAGTCTAGTCACTTCTGCCTCTGGGCAATGCCAGCTGTGTTACTTTGTTAGAACTACTATTACAGTAGATATCAGGGTTTGTGATTTGGTTGAGAGATGCAATTTTTTTGCAGTTCTAAGAGATATAAGAGACAGAGGTGCTGGTATGTTTAATTTATTTTGAGGCATCTGTTGTGTAATTTTAGCTTAAAATGAGTTACATTTGTTTGTGCTGTGGAGCATTTGGTTAATGATGCACAGACATGTTATATTCTTTTATGTTGCATTTGTTTAACTCTGTGAAGCTCTGTTACTTTACCTGTCTAAAACATCTGATTGGTCTAATAAAGAGCTAAATATCCAATAGCTAGGCAGTAGAGAGAAATAGTAGGGATGTCAGGCAGGGAGAATAAATAGGAGGAAAAATCTAGAGATAAGGAGGAATGAGAAAAGGAAAAAAGAAGAGGATGTTAGGGGCCAGCTAAACAGCAACACAGCCAGCCATGGATTAAGAAGGGAAGAAAGACATATAGAAAAAAGAAAGGTAAAAAGCCCAGAATCACCTACCCCCTCCCCCAATCCCTACCTCCACCCCCATCCCCGCTCCCGT
>JAQHUG010000073.1:5297455-5308281 GCA_028555095.1 Dicrostonyx torquatus
TCTGTCTATCTATCTATCTATCTTAAAGCTTAATTAGAGTTGCTTGTATAAGTATAGGTGTAAGATTATTAGCTGGATCATGGGCAACTTGCCAATAGCTACACCTCTGAAGAATGTGAATCCCTCTTCCCCTACCAGCCAATAGCTCTTTTTGGAGAGGTGAGGACAATGAGCCCTACTTTGTTTATATACAGACACCACCAAGCCAAGTGGATTTTGGGATAGTTATAATGGCTTCATCTTAACTTGGATATCTGTCAGACTCTTAAACCCCCACCTCCCCTCAAAAAGATTACATTCACAAGTGTGCAGGGGTCTCACATTGGGGTGATATCTGTCGAGGTCCAGCCTCGCGACGTTGACCCATTCCAGGTTAGGGCTATGAGGATTAGAAATAGTAGATAGAAGGAACAGAGATGTGAAAGAAAAGTAACAGAGATATAGGATAGAGCTGGAAGGGCAATGCAGTGAATACTGAGTTCACCTGCATTTACTTTTCTTATGCTTGTAGACTCCATTCCAAAATGGGGAAAGAAGGCAAAAGACTGCCTTAACATCCTACAAAGAACCAACAGTGAAATTACCTACTTCAATACCTGGAACATAAAACTACTATATCCTGAGTTAAACATTCTGTTGTTTAGGAAGGAAATGCAATGGTCAAATCTCCTGTCATATCCTTGAAGGAACAGGAATAAGCTTGAATTCTCTGACCTTTGGTCAAGGTGGAACAGATCTACCTCTGTGGGCCATCTCAATACCTAAAACACGAAGAAACCACACCGTAGGTCAAAATATCTTGTTAATAACCTTGAAAGAGCAAGAGTAGGCTTAAACTCTTTATCCTTCAGTCAAGGTGGAGCAGATCCACTCCTGTGGGCCCTTACACAAGTACCCTGTAAGGACTTCATGGTCTTCAGATTTGGAACAGAAATAAATCAACTAATTATCACTTTGTAATTATGAATATAATGAATATTTATGAAAAACCATTACAAAAGTCAACCTCTGTTTTCTAAATGGTCAGCTCTATGTGTCTGTACCACTCCCTGGTCCATCCTTTATCCTTCACCCCTGCTGGCTCCCATCTCTAAATCCTGGCTCTTATTACAGGAGGCTGGTGTCTTCCTCCTCCGTTCCCTCTGTGTCCACTGCGCTGGGTTCAGCTTGGCTTCTGCTCGTACCCAGTTCTCCACCTGCTTCAATACACTACTGAGTCCTAGAACACGTCAGCCAGCTGAACTTTCTGCCTCTCCACCTCCACCTTTGCCTCACCTTCTAGCCATGACATTAATTAACTCAGATGTGCAATTGGAATTTCAGTCTAATGATGCCAGTAGCTGAAAGTCCGTTCATCTGGCTCCTACCCAGAGAATCTCAGAACATGTCATTCAAGGCTGCATGAGACTCTCATTATTAGGCAGGGATTTTAAATCTTTAGTTTGCAACTGATAAAATATCTCCAACTTGAAATTAGAAAAATAACAAGTTGCCTGTGGCTGCTCAAATTGGCTTCTGGGGCGGATGATGCTGTTTCAAACAACAGAGGGTAGGACTTCAGGAGCAATGTACTCCTCAGAAGTCAGCATCCAGGGTAGAGTCAAGCTGCTTCAGGAAACGAGGGATTAGAAGGGGAACAGGGGAGCAGGGAGAATGTGGGCAGGAAGTCACGACTCCAATGGAAATGTTTCTCAGAATTTTCCAGAAGGCATCAGTAGCTTGTTAAATATTAAGTAGAGAAATCTCTCTCTGACTGTTACAGGCACATAGCAAGGGGAGACAGGGCTGTTTTATAATCTCCGACATGGTGGGATGGGGATAAGGGGCCACAAAGCTGGGCTAATTTGTCAGGGAAAAAAAAAAAGACAGTGGCTTCCAGCAAAAGGTTCACAGATGCTGCCTTCTAATTAAAATTTTTTAATTTTCAAGCACAACTTTACAGATTTTTATACCTGCAAATGAGTGCTTTGCACCACATGGCATCTCCCAGTGTACTGTGAAGGGAGAAGCCAGGGCAGCCTTCAATGGCTCCCACTCCACTCTGTGCCTCTCTATCTTCTGCTTTCTGTTGCGAGAAACCAACAAAGGGGAGACTCAAATGAAAACAAAACACTAGGTGTCCACCCTGCATCTGAACTTGTCTGGGACAAGAAAATGTGTGTCTTTCGTTTGTTTTTTGTTTTTTTTTTTTATTTTGTTCTGTTTCGTTTTGTTTTATCAAGAAGACAGAAATTTAACTGGCTATGCCTAGTGCTTCTAAGAAACCAGGAGTTAGAATGTGAAAAGTCTCTTAGCCGGAAGCCTATGAAGCGGTTCAGCCTAGCAGCTGCAGTCTCGTCTTGGTGAAGGCTGTAACAGGAACTGCAAAGGAACCTTACTGACCCCTGACTGCACTCCAGCAATCCCTGCCAGCTGGTGAGCATGGGTAACCCAAGTCTAATTTAGAGCAGGACTGTTCCATGCACCTTTATGTTCAGTATAAGGAAAGACAGGTTTTAATCAATTTGAAATTATATGTAATAAAACATATAATTTAATATAATAATATAATTTTATTATACACACACACACACACATATATATAACAGGAGGCTGGTGTCCTCCTCCTCCATTCCCTCTGTGTCCACTGCACTGGGTTCACCTTGGCTTCTGCTTGTACCCAGCTCTCCACCCGCTTCAATACACGATGAAGTCCTAGAACACGTCAGCCATCTGAACTTTCTAGTCCTCTCCACCCTTGTTTCACCTTCCGGCCATGAGACTAACAGGCTCAAAATGTGCAATTACTTTTGGTTCAATGATGCCACTAGTTGAAACTCACTTCACTCAACTCCTGCCCAGAGCACCTCAAGAAAAGAAGTAAGCACTCCTAAGGTGTCTCTTTAGGCCCCAATTTGCACAAAGATGTGCATGTGTATGTGCACCCGTGCGCGTGCGTGCATGTGTGTATGTATGTATGTGCGTGCCCTTGTGTGCACATGTGTGAGTGTGTGTGCTTTGCATTCTAATTGCTCTTATCCCTCACCTACTCCTTACTTTAAAAATTATTTTTATTTATGATCCTTTTCACCCAAGAAATCATTTACATGTCTTAGGGAGTAGAGGTGCTTTGGTTCCTTTTCCCAATGCTCTGATACAATAACTTGAGAAAAGCAACTTGAGGCAGAGAGGATTGAGTTGAGTCTACCTCATAGTTTGAAGGGATCTTTTCTTCACAGTCTGGAAGGCAGGGCTTCAGGCAGGGAAGTCATGCTGGGCAAGGCCAAAGGCAGACTGATGACATTCTGTCTGAACCCAGGAAACAGAATAAACAGATGTGGGTCTGGGATATAAAGCTCCAAAGCCCACCCTCAGTGACATATTTTGTGACACCTTGCTTCCTAAGGGTCCCACATCCTTCCCAAAGTGGCTGGAATAAAGTGTCCACACGTAGCAGCTTATGAGAGATGTTGCACAGTGAAACCACAGTAGTAGACACACAAAATAGGTAAGCAAATCAAATGTTTACCGACAATAAATCGTAAGGAAACTTAACGTACTTCTGGTAGGCATACAAGTTTATTATTTATTATGGTTGAAAGCAAATTTACATACTAATGAGATGAATGTGCTTGTTTATTTTTACTTAAAGAATATTTGATACTACATGATATAGACAACATATTTTAGAATTGATCAATATTTTGATTTTATAATCATTAATGCCAAGAACGCCACTTTGCATAAATGCATAATATAAAAATGACAGAAGTAGGTTTAGGACCATTTTAGAAATCGTTGGAAATTCTGTCATATTTTTAAGCCAAAATTCATTTAGTATTATTTATAAAACTCGTGTCAACAACTCAAGCAGCAATTTTTAAAACCAAATATTTGAACATGGTACAATCCAAAGACATACTAATTTTAAACTTACATTCTGATGAATGATGTTAGGAAAGTATTAAAATTCTTTGTTTTTCATAATTAGACCAATATGTTTCTATAAGAACAGAAAGGTTCATATGTACAATTTAAAACTGCCCTGCAGTTCAGGTCCTGGAGGGATGGCTCATCAGATAAAGTGCTGACTGCCCTTCCAGAGGACACTTTCCCGGCACCCACATCAGACAGCTTACAGCACACCTAACTCCAGGGAATTCAACACCATCTTCTAACCCTAGAAGCCACACACACATGTGGTATATGTTCAAATGAATTCCCACATACACATCCATTTTTTTCCAATTGCCAATTGTAAGATATATTAGTCTCAAGCCTGAGCTGCGGTGTCTCAGGCAGCAGCTGCCTGCTTGCAGCTGTGTCATGACAGCGCACACAGTGCAAAGTGGGCGTGCTGTATGTTCAGAACCAAGAGTTCCGTGATGCTCTCGGGACAACAGGGACAGGAACTCTCCCAAACACCTTCAGTTCACTAAGCATTTGCTTTGGAAAACACGTATTGTTGGTCATTCACAAACCTTTTTGGTCCCAGGAAACTCTGCCAGCGAGTTCATCTCAGGGAGTGTTTGCCTACCTACTCCCTGGCTGTTTCTTTCTCTGGATGAAAGCAGAAACCCAACTTGGTTCGCATAACATTTTCAGACTCGCCGGTTTCCATTTCAGGTTCTTTAGGAACCTCTTCGTGCTCTGCTTCAAGGCTGCACAAAAGGGCTTGTCACTTTTCACTACACAGCCAGCGCCGTTCTGGGGTAGGGAATAAAATGCCCTCTTATGGAACCGCGAGCTCCAACAGAAACTCTTAAATAACAGAGAAAACGCCTTCTACCTCCTGCTTGATGCTGTCGGATAGTTACCATAAGGGTTTCATTTGATAAACCAAAGCCTTAGCTTTGAAAGTTAGTTTAACGTTCTGATTTGTCTCTGGTTATCCTTGAATATAACCTCAAAAGCTGAATAGCAATGTGTTAAATATTTAATAAACTCTCTTCCTCCAAATGTCCCAACAATCACCCAACTTGCAGAAAAGATTAAAAACCTGGCATCTGTTCTCATGATACTAGAAAATTCTATGCTACCAGATTTCCTGGGTGACAGTGTCTCATGGGAGGCTGATATTCCCAAAACAGACTTGTAAGGGAAAACCCCAAGTGTAAACAATGAAGACCCTGAGGTCAGTAAATCACTTGACTTTAGAAAAAAATATGTCCTATAAATTAATGAACATCAAATGTTCCATATATAACAGATAAAATAGAAACATTGCATACACAAAGTTAATTAACTTTCTCATTTCATGTACAAAATAAATATCAGAGGTACACAGGGTCCACATCATATCATATGGATGTTAGTCAATAAAATCAACCTGAAAATAATTTTAAGTTAGACATCAGCTAAGAAAAGGTCGTGTCACTTTGATTTAGGACGGCATGGACACAACATATGCGACATGCTTTTCTAGTCCAGATAAATGCAACATCAATCTAGCATAAATTTGAGTTCTCAACTATTCATTAAAAATACAGAGTAAGATGGCATAAGGACCTATTTTGTTGACAATTAAAAAATATTGGCCACCATGTATCTACAGAAAATAATGTTATTTTGATTTTTTCTGATAAACTGGTCAATATATGTATACTTCAATCTATTTTGTTGACAATTAAAAAATATCAGCCACCATGTATCTACAGAAAATAATGTTATTTTTATTTTTTTCTGATAAACTGGTCAAAATATGTGTGCTTCAATCAATTTGGCCTGAATGATTTTTTAATAATAAATTATATATTTGCTCTTAATTACCAGATGTAAGGATCAAGTAAATTCTTAGAGGCAGGTTCATGTTTGACAAAAGGCTTCAAAGCTTTCCTATAGTAAACTCAGTTACTTGTTTCCTTTAATGCTGTCTTTAATGTTTATTTTCACCCATAAAGTATTGATCAGCAGTCTACTTTTATTTCTACTTCAGTTAAAATTAAATTGGACTCTCATAAGCCAAGATTCATCCCTTCATCAATCTGCGAATATAGGCACACACATATGCATATATATAGTTTATATATGTGTATATATTATATATTTATATCATATAATTTATATGTGTTTGAGTTCTTAATACTGAGAGTTTACCACTAGGTTTTTTAGTATAAACAATTCTATAAACATTATCTCATATTGTGAGGTAGAATAGACTGGTATACTTTTATGGCTAAAGACGTGGAGTTTGGAAATGAGGACCAAGGCTCCTAATGATGACCAGAGGCCCACCCAGACTTATGTGGCTATTTCAATGCCAAGTTCCAGTTATTGTCATGCGAATCTGCATACTGACTTCTTTCCCACCAGTCAAGAGGATGGACCTCAGGGTCTCTCTAGAACTCTCTAGAACTAACATGGGTTGAGAACAGAAATCATTTCCTGAGATTCCCTAACACAAGACAGATGATAATGAGGAGGTAGCCAACAGCCAGTGTGAGAATTTTCCTAAGGTGAGTTGACGATGGACTTCTCACTTACAAAGCAAATTCAAGGTGTAATAGTTACTCCCCTGTTGTGATAAAGTATCATGACCAAGGCAATGTACGTAAGAAAGAGTTTATATTGATTTGAAGAGAAGAAGAATCCCTCAAGGGAGAGAGGCAGAGTAGCAAGCGGCACGCCTGCGGGGGGGGGGGGCAGGAACAGGAGCTGAGAGCTCGCGTCTTCCAAATGCGATCACAAAGCAGTGAAGAAGCTGAAAAGGTGCCAGGCTTCCAGAAATCAAGAATCCCCGCCTCCAGAGACACACTTCCTGCAGGAAGCTGCACCTCTTACCTCCACCCCCACAATGGCACCACTAGCTGTGAACCAAGCGTTCAAATGCTCCAACCAGAGACAGAGAAGCTCGCTCACTCAAACCACCCATGAGTTATAGGAACCTCATGATCTCCTTCTAGAAAATTTCAAAGGTACAAGAATCAAATACATTAAGCTCACACTTCCTTCCATGGTCTGGAAAACATGATGGTGTATTAGAGATCACTAATTTCTAACACTTATATTTTCATGTTTCAAAACTGTGATCATAAACTATAGACAGCTGTATGTGAGAGATCTTATTACAATAGTCCCATGTTTCAAAAAACTTTCCTGTTTTAGTGATACACTGATATAATACTTTTAGGGATACAACATCAATTAATCTTTAATTACCCATAAATTTATGTTAACGAACTGCCCTGTCTCAGAATTTGAATCATAAAGATATATCTAAAAGGAAGACGTTATCTCCAAATATGAACCTTGTATTTTACTAGCCAAATAGTACTGAGAAAGGTGACCTCAGACTGGAACCACCAGCATGAATTCATAACTTAACAGGTAACAACTGCCAGGGTTATTTGGTGTTTGTGGTAGAATTTATCTGCTTGTGGCAATGAGGAAGTGAGGGGAAATGGTTGGATTGAGACCATGACTGAGGAAGCCAGCTGTTCTGGGAGACATGATGGTCAAAGGGAGTAGGCTTAGGTGTCACACAAAAGCCTTCTGACTGAACTGAGGAGCCAAAGTGGGATTAGTGGAGGTAAGAGAATATAAAAATTAAGAATGGTGTCCAAAATAGTTTTTAGCATGACTGGCATGAAACCAACTAAATAGTGGGGACACATTCACCTAGAATTGGGGATTTGTCAGTCAGATGAGAAAAAGACAAGAGAGTTCCATGGTCAACACCCTTACAAAGCGAAATCGAGAGAGTAGAAGTGCATGCCTATGACCCAGCACTTTCAAGGTGGAAGCAAAAGGATCTGAAGTTCAAGGCCATCCTTGACTAAATGGCAAGTTCAAGATGTTTTATGTGATACTCTGCTTCAAAAATAATTAATGAAATGGTGAATCTTGATATCTACTTGAAATTATGACGAGAGAAAAACAATTCCTTATTGTTAAGTCTCCAACTTCTACCCTTTCTATTTACTCGCTGTTAGAGTTGGAATGTGAAATGCCGCCCACAGGTTCATGTGCTTGCACACTTGGTCCCCAGCTAGTTTTAGAAGGCTGCAGGACCTTAGGAGGTAGAGCTTCACTGGAAGAATTGAGTCAGTGAGGAAGACTTGCAATTTAATAGGCAGGCCCCATTTCCTGGGTCTCCTCTGCACCATGGCTCAGCAGATTAGCCACCTCACACTCCTTCTGCCACGCCTTTCCTCCTCAAGCAGGAGCCTAAACAAACCCTTCCTTCTTTAAAATGCTTCATGTCAAGGTAAATGATAAACACACCCATGTTTCTTTGAATCTCCTTACATAGAAATGCTCTCCATTCACTGGTTAAATCCTCAAAGTGTGTCACATAAAATGGAAAGTCAAGGGACACAAGTTTTCTGAAGTTTTATATGTGGAGCCACTTTTTTTATAAGATTATGACATTAATATGTTATTATTATAGCATTTATTATTATACACATATTATCATAATATTTATTATTATACACATATTATCATAATATTTATGTATTATGTTATTTTTATCTTAGCTTTTTGGTTATGTGTAACTCACCAAATAACATTTAAGTTTTATGATTTGGAGCCTTTCCATGACATTGCAATTTATGTTTTGTATTTCTTTGATTAGGAGCATTGTTGATAAAAAGGCAATGAGACTTGAGGAAATAGTCTTTTCTATGCATTTACATTGAAACAATGTGTGCAAATTTTTCTCTAAAAGTTGTTTTCTCCACTCAGGAAGATAAGATTGATTTGTTTTTTTTAATATCTATTTATTTATTATGTATACAATATTCTGTCTGTGTATATGCCTGCGGCCAGAAGAGGGTACCAGACCCCATTACAGATGGTTGTGAGCCACCATGTGGTTGCTGGGAATTGAATTCAGGACCTTTGGAAGAGCAGGCAATGCTCTTGATAACATTGATTTGTAAACTAAATTTTATTTCAACTCTGTCATATACAGTTACAAAGTATTTTTCTATATTTTTATTTGTTAGTTTCTTCAAATAGAATGTAGATGTTATGTGGTCAACCCTCTGAGTATTTTTTTCTTTTAATTAAATTATTGGAATATTTTCTACTATCCAGAGAATTTTACAAACCATTGTTCTCATTCTTGTCTAGTATTTACAGATTTCTGTACATTCTATTTATTCCATCTGAAATTTCTTTGGATGGTGGCAGGCTGTCAGGATCCGGCATTTCTCCAAACACTTTTCATTAGTAGATACCTTTTGATTTCTGCTTAGGACCCTTTGTCCTCTTCACTGGGTAATTTTGCAGATTGTCCCTGCTTTGCCAGCCACCGCTAATGTCACAGAGTAAGTCCTTCAGAATCCAGCTCTAGGATTTACATGCGCCACCATGCCTGGCTTACCCCTAAAACCAAGAAGCCAAATCACAGCCCTTTTCATGAAGGAAATGTTATAGTATTGAACATGGACCTACTGATATCCTGATAAAGAGAGAAAGACATGCTGCAGTGGGCAAATGCAGATCTGTCATGCAGAGGAAGAACTGAGGTTGGGGTTGGAAAAAGTTGTTGGCAGGTGCTTGGCACTCTCTTGTACTATTCTAGTTTCTGAGTTTTATTTACGGATACTGAAAATTTCCTTCAATTCACACCTTTTCTTTTTAATGGAAAACATTATGCTTCCGTTAAGGTTTCACTTTGTGTTCAAAAGTCCACTTGCCTCGTGTGTGTGTGTGTGTGTGTATTTTGTTTATTATGAATCAATTTTATTTGTACTGTTCTCCAAGTTAATTACTCTCATTAAACAAAACTTTAACCTTTTTGGCTATATATGTTGCATTTCTTTATAGCTTGGGTTTTTTTATGTAGGGAATATTCTTCCTGCTTTAAGCTGTGTTCTTTTGTATTTTTGTCAATATAGTAGAAAAGTTTGAATAACATAGAAAACTGGGACTAGTAGGGGAGCTATTTCCATGGTTACCTGGCCATGTAGCTAAGAAGCCTTTGGAACTGAGTCATGAGAAGTTGGAATGTATGGGAAGAGAAGCTTAATAAGCCTTCGATGCTTAAATAAGACTTAATATGTGATTCTAATGGAGCTCAGAGACCAGAATGGAGAAAAAAAAAAGGTGAACTATACATTTTGTGCTCACAAGGTTTCAAAAGAGATTTTCAAGTCTATTGGGGATTATATTAGATGCTATTCTTTTTATAGTTTGACAAAACCTCATTGATACATTTTCATGCTATGAACTTCCTAGGAAGTTGAAATTGAAGGTGGTAGATAAATAAACTTTGTGCAGAGAATTCATCATAACCCAACATTCAGGCATGGATCATAGGTATTGCTGGCATCTTTTAGATAAGCTTAAAGCAACAATGGAAAGCAGAAGTAATTTAGGAAATTTATACTTTTGAGGCAGGCTGTTCCAGCATCCCTGCATTGGATCCTCCAATCTACAAGTCCCACTCTGCTCCCAAACCCACCCATTCCCTGTGTCCTCAGTGGCTCTATGGGACAGAGACTGTAACTTCACAGAGTAGACCAAGACATGGGTGACCAGGCCACCAGATGGACAGCCCAGTCTCTAGGCTTGCGGTTCCAGGCCAAAACCCTGGGCCTCTTCCCCACCCACATCAGCCTGCACTAGCCTGCCAGCTGGCAAGCCTCCTCAAGTCAGGCTGCTCCAACACCTCTGCACTGAACCCTGTAATCTAAAAGTCCCACTCTACCTCCATACTCACCCATCCCTGGAGACCTAAGAGGCTCCCTGAGACACTGACAGAGACTACAAAGAGTGGAGCAAGAGCAGCCTCCTGAGACACAGACAGCAATGATTGGTCCAAGAGAGGATTCCTGAGACACAGACACCAACTGCAAGGATTGGACTAAAAGGCAAAGACACTGCCTGCATCAATTAGA
>JAQHUG010000073.1:5319642-5377069 GCA_028555095.1 Dicrostonyx torquatus
TTCCTCCACTGGAAGTCTTTCCGGGTGCTAGGAGATGTTTGGTTCTGGCTCTGTAACTCCCATTGCCATGAATCTTAGCTAGGATCACCCTCATAGATTTCTGGGAGCTTCCATTGTCCTAGGTGTATAACTATCCCAGAGATGCCCCTGAATCCAGTTTTCTTTCCCTGCACTCTCTCACTCCATCTCCCCCTCATATGAACTTTCCCGTTCCTATACCCATCCTCATTCATACCTTTCCCTCCATTCACCCATGATATCTGTTCTATTTTCTTTTCACAGTGAGATTAATGTGTCACCCACTTGAGCCTTCCTTGTTAGTTAGTTTCTTTGGGTCTTTTGATTGTATCGTAGTTAGTTATCCATTACATTACAGTTAATGTCCACTTATAAGTAAGTACATACCATGTTTTTCTTTCTCAGTTTGGGTTACCTCACTCAGGATGATCTTTTTAGCTCCATCCTTTTGCCAGCAAATTTCAAGATACCATTTTTTTTAACAGATGAGTAATACTCCATTGTGTAAATGGACCACATTTTCTTTATCCAAACTGACTCTAAGATTTCATCTTACTCCTGTTATAGTGCTTAAGATCAAAATCAAAAGTGACAGTTCATGCTGGCAAGGATGTGGAGCAAAAGAGACACTTGCTATTTTTGATGGGATTGTAAACTTGTACAGCCACTTTGGAAATCAATACGATGGTTTATCAGAAAATTGGAAATCAATCTACCTCAAGGCCCAGTTATAACTGGCATTTATCCAAAGGATGCTCTACCATACCACAGGGACACTTGCTCAACTGTTCATAGCAGCTTTATTTGTAATAGCCAGAAACTGGAAACAAAACTAGATGCCCATCAACCAAAGAATGGATAAAGAAAGGTCATTCATTTACACAATAGAGAACACTATAGTTAATTGTTAATGAAGGATCTCTGACTGACATGTTCATCTGCCTTATCAAAATATTGGTTCTGTGAATGAAGGTCCACATGCCTCTAGTTCTTTTCTTTTATATATGCCCGGCACCCAGAATATTTCTCAGAGAAGAGAGTAGGCATGTGAGCTACTCCATGCCTCAAAGTCCAAGGCTTTACATTGTTTGATATTCATCCTTGAAGTTTGAAAACAAATGTGTCATTATCTCAACTGATTTTTTAGTTGTGTAGGTAAAAGCATATTGACAGAGGTGATAACTGAGGGTGTTTTATGGAGGTTCACTTCCAGTTGAACCAAAATAGATCTTTATGAAGTCTCTGCTAGATTGTGGCCTGATGTCATTCATGTAACTGGAAGTCTTTCTGCTGTGTTGACTGATACAACTTTCCAATGTGATAATATATGAATTGTATATATGTAGGTGTAGATGATGAAAACTACTTGGAATTCTAAGTAGGCTTCAGAGAGTACTGATGCTTTGGGACAAAAAATGAAAGTACAGGCACTGGAGGGAAGCAGCTGGGAAATCAATGAGGCTCTATCCACTCCATTGTCTTGACTTGCTAGAGAAATATCTGAGTGTCTAAGGCCAATGGGCTTTCATATCATCCTTTTCTCTTCCTTTACTATCCATAAACACACCCATTTCATGCATTTTGTCATTTCTTATAAATGAAGCTGGACACAAAGGCTACGAAATGTGGCACCGTTCTACAGGTTGCCTTAGAAGACCCACCACACCCATCTATAGACAAGAACTCAGTAGTAAGGGTGAGAGAGTAAATTCTGCATAAACCAGGGGACTGTTCAGTTTTTTATAAAGAAGCTAAATCTTAGCAAACATACGTCATTCTTCCAACTAAGGAACAATATCCGTGATATATAGAACCAAACAATATCTATTTAAAATCCATCAATTATTAATAAGTACATAAAAGAGGTAGAAAGATAAGAACCATCCTGGTTGCTTGCTTTCTACATAAAAAATGGATTTGTTCTTATAAGCAATTTTGAGTCCTTTTGAAATTTCAAAACAGGCAGAATCAAAATTTTATTTGATTCTGTAGGTATCTCAGAATTCTATAAATTCAATGTGAGTATAATCAAAGTCACCTTTTTTTAAAATTCCAAGAAGATGAAAGAGGAAATTATGGAGAGAAGAGAGAGAAAAAACACAAAAATGCATGGCTATATGTTATATGATATTACATAAAGTATTATAAATAAATATCTATTTGCCCCAGAAAAAATGCTCTCAACAGAACAAGACATTTCAACCCAAGCCTAGCTTAGGGAACCAAATAGTTTATCGGGGGTTATATCAACAATGTTGGTGACTTAAAGGCAGGTGGTACCACCAAATATCCACCCCAGTGCAGGTTTTGTTAACCATGGAAGTTTCAGTCTTCAAACACCTTTCTAATTTGCAGGTGACTCCACCAGAGAGACTATCATCACTCCAGAAATGTCTTGTTGATTACATACTTTGGATAAGGAGCTTATAAATTTTGTAACTTTTGCGAACTTCCTAACCCTTGTAAGTTTCCTTAGCTTTCTGAATCTCAAGATCCTTACCTGGAGGAACAAATTTTATTCCTAGGAAGTAGCTATATAACAAAGTAGTTTAAAAAGAAATATGGATTTCTGGTATGACAGAAATTGCCCTCCTTCTCAGTAATATAGATAATTTGCTGTTGAATGCCTTCAGTGATGTGTGTAATTCATTGGGTTTTAATCTTCCTCCATCACTGACAGCAGACCTGGTCTTTGTCCTACTCTTAGACCTTAGTTCTTGCCATTAGATTACTTCAGTGATGTCCCACTACATTAATAGCATTCAAGAATCTTCCCACAAGCTCTATCATAGCATTCAAAAGATACCCATCACTCTTCTAATCTAATACTCCTTGCAAGTAGTTTCTATCCAATAGGAAATAGAAATTAGAATATAGACACTCTGAATCTCTCATTCAATTTTCAAGTTACATAACAAGATGAAAATCTAGTTCCCATAATATTTTGCTCATTATTTATTTATTTATTTATTTGCCTGGTCTTTTCTGTCTATTCCCAAATTTACCTGTGTGTGCTCTTGGGAAAACCACACAATCCTTACCTCAGGATCTGCTTGTAGGAGATCCAAACTCAAAAAAATAAATCTAGACAAAGGAACTGAGTAAGGAGCTTTTTGTTTCTTTCATAATAAGTACTGACTTTTGACAAAGCAAGTTCTTTGAGTAGAACATGACTTCAAGCACCTCTGAGGCAATGAGGCAGTGGGAATAGATCTCTCCTCTCTCAGTTCTTTTAGCCTGCTTATGAGGTCATAAATACACTGTTTGAACAGCCCTGTGGTATTCTCCTTCCTCTCACAACACTGTAGGGTTAAAAATATGTTTAAGTTTTCAGAAATGCAGTTTGTGTGGCTTAGTTAGAATATAGCCACTGTATTTAAAGAAATAGCAAATCTTATTGAGAACCCTATCTTTTGTGAGCCAAAAATCTGCAGGGTAAGAAAAAGAGAAATATCAATGGACATAATAATGCAGAACACACTATAAGAAACTTTATCTTTCAGTAATATTCCTACAGGCAATTCTTGTTTCCTAGGACAGTCAAGAAAGTTAATTATTCAAAATTAAACATAGCCTTCCTTCTAAAATAATTCCCAGAAGCAGTTATACTATGAGGTAGAATTTTCTTAAGTTTAGTCTCCTTATGTTTGGATATTGCCTTTGTTGCCTTCTGTTGTCCATTCTAGAATTAAATGCAGCATGGATTATAGTTTAGTATTTTATGTTTCAATTTTTATTTGTGTAGGGTTAGTGGCATATAACACCATTTAAGGGACTAGGATGTAATGGCAGACACAAGTTTTGTTTCTTTTGCTGTATTTATAGTAATGGTAATGAAAATACTATATATGTAATATATAAATTAGCTAGATCTTCTTCAGTAATAAGGACTAGGGAGAAATTTTTCTGGTAATACAGAAAATAACTAGGGGTATAAGTAACTTACATTAACCTAACTTACATTAAAGAGCTTCAATGAAGAGAAAGTATTTAAGCCCACAGCCAAATGATTAGAAATATCCTATCACATTAAGCTTTGGAAATAATCATTTTTCTAGGGAGACAGTAGAATAAGTAGAAAGATAAATCACCTACTTGTGCTGTTCAGTGAGTTTCGGGTTAGATCAGTCCTTGCCATGTTTATTTGCTAGCGAAATCATCCATTCTCCTGTACCCTTAGCCATTTAGGATGTGCCTGTACCCCTCCACTCTGATCTTAGGTGTGCCTTCTTTTCTTCCCACCTTTCTACTATAGCATTTATTCTCACCACAATACCTTCTTCCGAGGTCTATCATGAAGAGGGCTTTTCCCTAGGGTCTTCCTAGCTAGCCATCCCCCAACTCATCTAGTTCTCTGACTTTTTTATATTGCCTCTCAGGTCTAGTGTCATGGCTTCCAGTGTTTCCAGCACAATCTTACTTCTGCTTGGCTTTAGCATCACTAGCCCAGTGAGCTCACAGTTAAACTCATGCCTCCTATGTCCTCCAACCTGAGTGTAGACTCACTCTGATACCCCCTGAGCTACTGGAAATCATCACATGTATCTGCGGTACAAGTCATCAGTGTAGACCTCCCCCCTTTGTACCCCACATCCAGCCATCTAATATTTCTTGTGTTTTAAATTCGAAAAGCGTTTCATCCACTTACTTTCTGTTTCATCATCTTACAAGGTCGAATTGCGTTTGATTGACTTGTAGCATCAGCTGCTTTAGTTCCTGCTTGGCTTGGGTTCTTGTCACCCTTTCCATTACACCCTGCCAGGACGGATGAAATGACCCTCACCCAATCCTGGACTTTCCAATACCTTGAAGGCAAAGTCCAGACTCCCTGGTACTTACTCCCAGGCCAGTAATTGCCTGGCCTTTCGAGCACCATAGGGAGAAAAGTTTGACAAAAGACATTTGATTTCTCTTTCCTTTTCCCAAAATTCTCTTTCTGCACTCCTCATTCCCTCCTCTCCTATTCATACCCTGTCTTCTTTTTAATCAGTAATGTTTTGTTTCATTACCTGTCTAATTTCCACCTTCCTGCCATGCCTCACAGTTCACTCCTTTTTCGAGCCTTTCTTTGATCTGTCAGCACTGACATAGGAGCTCCTTCAACATCAAAGTTTCCTTATTAAATGCCATACTATGTTTTGTTACTATGTGTTTTTTTTTTTAGTCTAGTGGTGGGCAAAGTCTGTCTACGTTGTTACATCTCCTTACCCAGCAGTTTCTGGATCAGTGGAATATATTAAATCATATTAAGAGAAGACACTCAACATGTCTCTGAAATATGTGAATTAACACTTTTCTTCTCACACCAAGGCTATGAGGAGTGTCTCCATTTCCAGCAAGCTACCCCTAGACACACAGAGGTGAAAGTGATAAAGGGGAGAGCTGGGATTTAGATCTCAATGTCTTGGTCCAGAGACACAGTTTTCATATTCCTGGCCGACTAAGAGAAAGTTGGAATTGATCTATATGTGGCCACATATCTGGGAAGTACCAGACCTAGGGATTTAGCCTGAGACTTCTGGCTCCAGAGTGTATGCATTTGGATCCACCCTGTTCCTTATAGCTTTAATTGTTTTAAAAGCAAATGCTTTTGTGCTCTCTGTGGACACAGTTTTAATAAGGCCGTTTAAATATTCATAATTCAAATGGAAATTCCCCTGCTACAGCCTTTTGTGGTTCACAGACGTTAGTGAATGTCCTCTGCTCTGGGTGGCAAGGACCCCATGAACTGACCTGCCCCAAGTTTATCCCACTTCCTGTGAGATCAGACACTCAGAACAGACTGCTGAGTCAAGAGGTTAGAGTAATCTGTCAGAGCTTCCAAAATATTAATTGGATAGTAATATTTCTGCTCTATAGGCAGTTGGTTCATAACCTCACTGGGAAAGTACTAAATGGAGATTAAAAACCGTCTTAATTCTAGAAGTAATGATAAAGCTTCAGAATGTCCTGGGAGTTCACTGAGCTGATCATTTTTTTTTTAATTTTCCCAAATTCATGTTCACCAAGCATCTGAGCTTTAGTGCTCTCCTAATAATACAGACCAAGCCTGTCATTGTCCGGTCTTTCTGTTTTCTCTGGCCCTATCAAATTCAAAACCTACTTTTAACGACTATGCTTTCTTATTCTTTAATTGAAGTTTTCCTCAATTACTTCAGGTTGTGAGAGAAATTGTATTAAATCTTATATTCTCCGTGCCAAAATTATTGTCACTTCCATACATTTTTAATTATTTTTCCTTAGTGAATGGGAGCCTGAGTTATCAGCCTTCACTCTGCCCTCTGTTCTTTAGAGTAGAATTTCTAGACATGTCTGACTTGGTATACAAGGATCCTCCTGTTTTCCACATTTGTTTGTGCAGCAGGTCTTCAGAAGTCATGATTCTATTTGTGAAAAACAATGAAAGTTACAATGTGAAGATCTATTACCACGCACTTTTACCGTGTTGTTATTACACATATGGATGACCAACTCTTTTGTTATGCTTCTCAAAATGTTGAATAGTCCTCCTTGCTCTGCATAACTAGTTGGTTTGGGTTTCACTGTTTTCCTGTGCTGGAAGTTTCTTTGGTCCTTTCTGTCTTCTTTCTTTCACCATAATTCAATCACTTTCCACATATTCGTTTATCCTCAGTTTTCACCTTCTTCCCTAAACTGTTCAATTAACACCACCCTCATTTATACAATGGGGCACAAGCTTTACTTCTGGAGTTCATCAAATCAGCAAGTAGCCATTCCTGGAGGAACAATCCCAAGAATAAGGCTAACAAGCCGGAGGATAGTCTGAGAGTTCACAGAGAGATGCTTTGCTAAAAGCATTGTAGGAGAGGAAGACTAACTCATCTGTATAAGCGCCTAATCTAGGAGCAACGCTCTCTATTTCCTGTGCTAGGACTATCAATATAACCAACCTGTCACCGAGTCATAGTCGGTGCTTCATGCTTCTAAATCAACTGGCAGAGAAGTGTCCGTGGCTGTCTAGAATGACTAACCATGGTTAGAAGGTGAAATTGGGTTCTATTCCACAACAGATATAAGAAGATTATGACTGCATCATAGCAGATCCCTTAAGCATCTCTTGCACTATCAGGTTCTATGATAACAATAAATGAAAACCTACAGCAACCCAAATGTGGCAAAATTGCTAATAGTTAAGAATCATCATGAAACCTGGCACAATCAGGAATCTATAAGGATAGCCCAAGCTAAGACTCCTAATAACAGTGGATACTTAGTCTGAACTGGCCATCTTCTGAGACCAGATTGGTGCCTAGCCCAAGTGTCATCAGAGAGACTTCATCCAACAACTAATGGAACAGACGCAGCCCCACAATCAATCACTTAGGTGGAGTTCAGGAAATTCTGCAAAAGAGAAGGAGAAAGGATTGTAAGAGTCAGAGGGGTCAAGAAACCTCACAGAATCAACTAACCTAGGCTCATCGGAGCTTACAGAGACTGAACCAACAACCAGGGAACCTTCATGTGACTGATCTAGGCACCCTGCGTGTGTGTTACAGTTATGTAACTTGGTCCTCTTGTGGGACTCCCAAGAGACATGGGGGCTGTCTCCAACTCTTTTACTGGATGTTGGGATGTTACTGTTTGTGCTGGGTTGCCTTTCCCAGCTTAAAACAAGGGGAGATGCTTATTCTTAATGCAACTTGATATGCCATATTTTGTTGATATTCATGGTGTTCTTTCCTGGATGGTGGCAAAGGAGTGGATTGGAGGGGGGACAGAGTGAGGATAGGGAAGGAGATGAGAGAAACTGTGGAACTGTGGCCAGGATGTAAAACAAATAAATAAATAAATTTATCCAGGCAAATTTGGAATTAAAAAAAAAAGAGTCACCATTTGGGAAAACAGATATGGTTCATTCAATTACAAGCATCTGAGAGACATCACCTAATGACAATGGAAATGTCAAAGCACAGCAGAAAAAGGTAGTTGTTGTGCTGTGGGTATAAAAATTGGCTATCAGAAAGGCTCAAGTGCAGACGTCTTGGTTCCTAGGACAGTGTCATTGAGAAGCCATCTGATCAAAAGAGTGCTAATTTTATCAGTAGGTCACACGGTTATGAGGACATACAGAATGGGCTGTTAGGAGTCATGGACTAACTGAAAGCAGATCATGGCGTGGGGGGATGAGTTGGCAGGTACATGTTGTCCTGTGTCTCTCTCTACCTCTACCTCCACCCCCACACCTCTGACCTCCATGAGGCAATCAGCTTTGTCTATCCCTTACTCTCTGCCCTGATGTTCCATATCTTATAGCTGAAAACCAAAGGAGCCTGCCAACTACAGATGGAAAACTCTGAAGCTATGACTCAAAACAAACATCTCCTCCTCTACTTGATGTATCTTGAGTATCTTGTCACTGTGTCTAAAAGCCAAATAAAAAAAGTACTTATAAATGCTAAGTGGTGGTGGGGTGGGCAGGTGACTCCTCAGATAAGAGTGTTTGCTATGCAAGTATAAGGCTGTGAACTCAACAGCACAGCACTCATATAAAAAGACTTGTGTAGCCATGATTATGTATGTAATACCAGTACTGGGAGAGTGTAGAGACAGTGGGATTGCTGGGACTTAGTGGCTACCAGTCTAGCTTTAGGTTCAGTGATGCTATCTCAAGGGGATCCTTTTCAGGCTTCCAAATGCATGTTTATATGCACACACATAAACCACTCACATAAAAGATAATAATAAATGTTAACTGTGGTCAAACAATCATTTGTGGGGATGTAGATATGGTTCACGAGTCAAGAGTACCTGTTTCCCTTCTAGAAGACAGGCTTAGTTCTCAGTTCTTACACGGTGGCTCACAAACCATCTGGAACTCTAGTTTTAGAAGCTCTGACACCCCTTTCTGGGTCTCTGTGGGCACTGTGCACACATACTGCACCTGCGTACATGGAAGCAAACATTTATCCACATAAATACCAAACAGGAGAGCTTGGTAACTATGTGTATTCATTCCTTGCTTTGTTGTGAATACGCATGTTCATGGAGCTTCCAAATGGTTTTGTTTCTCCTCTCATTTATTTATCATCTATCATAAGTCAGGTTAATGATAGTTAATTTTCTATTTTAATATTCAGCAGGGATTAGCAAAGGAAAGGAATATCCATTTCCTGGGACTTCATCATCATTTGAGAAGAGGCGTGGCGTGCCTTTTAACCATATCGGCATCCTCACAATCGATCTGTTATCACAGTTAGCGTTTATTGTCTTTTATGTGAGTCGAGCTTTTAGGAGGGGGGTACAGTGTTATGGGAAAGAGTAGCTTTGAATCTTTGATAGAGTTTAAATATGTCCTAAAGATATTTATGGTTACCATGCTGAGAAGACTTGGATTATCATGATCGTTCTAATGTGTTCGTTTGACTGTGAGACAGTTTGCAGTTACTCAGTCTACCCTAATCTTGCTTGTTGCAAAAGCATTGGGTGAGTTGCTTAAACTCCATAATCCACAGACAAGAAAGAGTAGAGACTCTTTAGGCAATCTGCTTTTGAGTGGCTATAAACTCGGTGATTCTGATTTAGTCAGATGGAAGGCTCAAAACAGAGACGGGGTTTTCTTGATGGAAATTTTACTTGTGAGAGGAACTTTAGCTGTTGGTGAAAGAATCGCTGTCCTGAATGCCAAGCCTCTGAACTCTAATTTCTGGAAGATTTTTCAGGTAAGTTTTCTGGTGATATCTCTAGCTAAATCCCCACTGATTTGCTCAACTTCACAACCCAACCTTGAGTTGGAATTACTTCTTCTCCATCCATACCACCCTATGGAAGTCTCCTACCTCTATAACATGTGAGTCACTCATGGCCGCCGTAGTTCAGCCAATGATTTAGCATGAACTAAGTCAGTTTTCTATTTCAGATTCATAAATGTTTCCTCAATATGTTCTCAGTTATCTCCAGACTCAAATAGTTTTAACCCATTTTCCCCCTCTGCACCAGTATTTGTATCTTTGTACTCTCAAAAACTGATAACCCATCCAAACAAGAGCAGCTAAGCCCGACACCCTAAAAAAACTTTTTACATGAGATGTATTTATCAATGTTACTATACCAAATATTGAAGCCAATCACTTTAAGAAGCAGTTATTGCTGGGTGGTAGTGACATATGCCTTTAATCCCAGCACTCGGGAGGCAGAGGCAGGCGGATCTCTGTGGGTTCGAGACCAGCCTGGTCTACAAGAGCTAATTCCAGCACAGGCTCCAAAGCCACAGAGAAACCCTGTCTCGAAAAACCAAAAAAAAAAAAAGAGAAGCAGTTATTGAAAGCTATGCATGAAAAAGGAATAATTGATCATCATTACTATGTTTTAAATGATTAGTGAAGAAATTAAAATCACAGTTGCCTTTGATATCCTTAATATCTGAATTAATAGAAGACAGCAGAGATCTGGTTTGGGTTTTTGTCGTTGCTGCTGCTGTTAGATAATAATGTACTTCTTTGAATGAAGTACATAAAGACGGTTTACCATGTATTTCATAAAGGGAAGAAGTTTACAGAGCATCTTTAGTAGTTCTTAAAATATCGACTAATGGTTGCTTTGTAAACATGAGTTGCAATGTGGAACCTGCTGCTGCATGAATGAATGCAAAAAATCATTTCTTTTAGATTTTACTAAATATTTACCTATGCTTGATTCTGCAATATCTTGCTTTGTCTTTTAAAAAATGTTAGTTCAATATATTGGAAAACATTTCATATCTTGGCATGTTTCATAAACAAACTAAAATGTTACATTTGCTCACTAACAGCATAACTCCCATCATAATGATATCCAATCATTCATAATGAAAGATACATGTTTTCTGGAATTTCGTTGTCTTTTTGAGCTATTTTTTATTATAAATAAAAATGCTATTTCCTTTAATGGCAAGTTTGGAAAGTAACTCAAACCACAAGTGCTTTCTTAAAATAACTATTATATTTAAACATGGAACAGGAAAAAAAGCACTGTTGTCAACTTCTCATTTTAGTATCAGAAGATCATAATTATTAAAAATTAATACTTTTTTTCTTAAGTGAAATTTCTTTCTGATATTTTATCAATAATACAAGGAGGTAATAAGAGCAATGTTTGGTGGTATTTAATTGATGTGTATAACAGTTTACCTGCCATTATTTTGTGAGCTTTGCACAAATGTCAACGCAAGGAAATAATCAAAATTCTTAGATTTTTATGGTGTTAATTTTGACTTTATGGACTTTTTAGAACATCTCAGTGCCTTCAAGATGCCCAAAGACTACTATTGGAGAACCTCCTCTAAGATCCACTTAGATCTGTATCTCTACCCCTACTGTGTTTTGAATTCCATGAAAAACCTAGCCATTTGTAAACCAAAAAAAGAAGGACTATGTTGCAAGAGGGGGAGCTGTGTCCCACCACCGAGACGTGGGGCCATTTTAGGACCCTCCTACATAAGGACTATGTCATGCTGATTCCACTGTGCTCAGATACAGACATCTAAGTGTAGTCTGTCTTCTAATTGTTGACCATAAGTAAATGCTATGTTCTCTATAGATTACTTTTGCTGTATTTCCTCTATAGCTCTGTAACGCACTGGACAGTGTATTTCTCCTATTGTAATAACATAATGGCTACCAAAAAAGGGAACTGAATTGACTCAAGTATGTGGCTCGCACATGGTGGTGACTTTCTTGCTGGTCAGAGCCCTAAAGCATCAGAGAGAAGAGAAAGGACAAGTTAATGTGTGTGTGGTGTGTGTGCACATGTGTGCCCTCTGCTCTCTCTCCCCTCTTACAAAGATTTCTGGATTTAATCACTGGTTTCTGCCCTATAGACCTCACCTAATCCTGTCTCCTCTCAAAGGCCCAACCTCTAAATACAACGTGGGGACTATATGTCAACACTTGGAGCCCACACTCACACCTTGTCAAAAATCATAGCAGACTGTGTATTAATCAGAGGTCTCCAGAGGATAGGGAGCTTGTGTGCTTCTCTGTGCTTATGTATTAAAAGATCTATTCTAAAATCATTGGCTCACACAGTTTTGAAGATTGGCAAATGCAAACCTGTGCTGGGTGGGCAGACAGCAGAAGCCTAGGAAAAGTCGATGTAGTTCAAGTTCCTGAGCCTCTGCCAGCACAATATCACCTGATTCCAAGGTGGGAATCTGTTCTGGGAAGGCCTTCAGCTGATCAGGTTAAGAATCCCCCTCTGCCAGCAGTGCTTCCAAGCCCACTAAAGTAAACGCCAATCTCATCCAAAAGCATCCTCCTAGAAATATCCTGGAGGGAGTTTGAGCATCCATCTGTGTCTTAACCAAATTGATGCAACAAATATGTCACTGTCCATCTCTTTGTCAGAACTTTAGACCATGACCACAGTTTTAAATGGAGTCATTGTATCAGATCATCGTAGTTGGCTGCAATCGCTGGTGATAGAGGTAGACATTTGGGGTGGTAAGTCTTAAGCCAAGGGATGTCTGTGTTTGCCAGTAATACCCAAAGCTAAGAGGAAAATCTTTGAACCAGTTTTCTATGATGGTGGTTGGGGGAGGTTAGGGGGCAGAGAGAGAGGGAGGGGACCTGAAATTGAGGACATCATAATTTTGGACAACAACTTAGTTCTATAATTTCTGAGGGAACTGACTTTTGTTGTTTTATTCCATCTAGTTTGTAGCCAATAATTGTGGAATGCCTGATAAATGAATATACGGTTGTATATTACCATATGTTTTAAAAGTTTGCAAACGAACAAGTCAATTTCTTTTCCTTGGGTACAAATAAATAAGCAACGGGGACTTTTCCCAAAAGGGTTGGAAAGCAGGGAGGAGGCCCCTGACTGGGATGTACTCAGTGACCTGAAGTATGAAAAGAGAGAGACAAAGCTGGGGACTGAGCAAGAAGCCTGGAGAACACGGAGGACAGCAGTGATATTGAACAGAAGCAGCTGGAGACGCCAACAAAACAGAGGATGCCAATCCAGGGCACAGGGTGGAAGGGTCGGCTACGCTTTAGTAAGCTTCCTTTTTGTGACTCAGGTATGTGTCCTGGTGAGCTTTTCAGAAAGATATCTAAGAGTCACTCAGAGGGTCCTAATGTTCCCTCCTGTAAAATTAGGAGTAAGAAAGAGAAGAGAAAGGAAAGCCGGGGGGGCGGCGAGAAGAGCCAGTCCCGCTGTCTCTAGAAGGGAAAGGAAAGTGTCAGGTCGCAGCTGGTAAATAAGATGTTACAGTGAAGCTTGAAAAGCCAGGCTCTTTCTCCTTTATAAAGGCTCTACCTGTGTAACATGAAGGAGCTCAGTGACAGACACATTAAAACACCATTAAACTGTGAAATAGAACACAGTGTGAAAATAGATTTAACCTTCACAGCGTATCGATCTCTCCCCCGCGCCGTGCCCAAGTTCTCGGACAACTGTTTTATAATAGGTTTTACTTATTTTCCTGTTGCTATTCTGACTTCCTCAGAGGAGGGTGTTATTTCTAAAAGCCCCTGACAGCTGAAAGAAGCAAGCTTGCTTCTCAGGGAGCGCCTGGCCTTGGAATGCTCCTGCCAGCTGCTCCATAAACAGAAATCAGTTTTGTGAAAGTGAGGAATGATTTTTTTTTTGTGTGTGCTGGCTGCTGGGATGACAGACACCCAAGGATGCAGGGGAGACTACTGCCAGGTTCTCAGGGAGTGTGGAGGAGAGCAGGCTGCTTCTGTGCAACTCTAGATAATGCCATAGTTGGGTACATTAGCGTCGTGGCTCTGTTTAGGCAGCAAGGGACAGAAAGTGCGGCCCTTTCCTGAGATGGAGCTTAGGTCTCATTCCGTCCTTCAGTGTGGACACACATACACAATCAAAATAGAGCAATAGGGAACTAAAGACGTTGAGTTCTCTACACCAAAAACATGTGAGAGGAAATAGCCATCATAAGAAATGTGTAGAACATACATGGGTAGCACTGCAAAACATTGCTTCTCATGTTAAGAGACTTATTACTCTGAATTGTGAAGGTAGCAGATTATACAAAAATATTTCATGAATGCAATAAAGTTCCAACTGGGTGCTTTTAGGGTATGTAAAAAAGTCTTTCTATATTATGTAAGGGAATAAAAAACCTATTTTCTATAAAAGGAAAAGAATCTTCCCAAAGTTTATGTTCACAACAATTGTATAGAAGCTGAGCAGATGTCACAATAGGTAAAGGTACTTATGCAGCGAGAGTGGAGACTTGAGTTTGAAACACCAGCATCACCATTAAGATGCCAAGCTTGGCTGCACATGCGTGGAAATGCAGTATTGTGGGGCAGAGGCAGATGGATGTCAAGAGTTCCCTGGCTACACAGCCTAGCAAAGTGGTTCACTAAGATGCTCTGGAGATGGGCAGTGCTGGGGAGCCTGCAGGGGTTAACAACAATGAGGGAAAGCTGGTGGACAGACCAACCTAGCTAACTCCTAGGCCCAGAACCAGGGTGAGGAGTTGGCTCACTCCAACATCAACCCCATCTATGAACATCTATGAAAGAGCATGTGAAGGGAGTGAACACACAGGTTCAGAGCAGCGGGCTCTCCATGATACAGGACAGCAATAGGATAGCCCAGAGGAGCCCCACGGAGAGCCCAGTATCAGTACTGGAGCAGAAGTCAGAGGCCTTGAGCCAGAGGAAGGACTCATGGCAATAAACCCTTGCAAAAAATATAAGTGGGCCAAAGGGTAAGGGTAAACTGTGACTCAATGGGCCACACTGCATCTTCCATGACAGGATTCTTCTCTCTCTCTCTCTCTCTCTCTCTCTCTCTCTCTCTCTCTCTCTCTCTCTCTCTTGTTTTGTTTTTGCTTCTGTTTTGTTTGTTTTTTTCTTTTAAATTTGGTTTTGTTTTGAGGGGGAGATTGAAAGGGCAGAGGGCAGATGTGAGGGGAAGGGGAGATAAATAGGATCGGAATGCGTGATGTGAAATCAACAGAGAATCAATAAAACTTAAAAAATAGAATAAGAAATATATTTTTAAGAATATATTTTTATATTTAATAATAACAAGTCGGTTTCTCAAGACAATAGGCCAAAAATGATGAATCAAGACTTCTGGTGTCCTGTTCTGGCAATGTTATCAAAGAAAGCTATGGGTTATGGAGAAGCAGTGCCTTGCATGGCAAGCGATTCTTTGTCCAAATGCAAGGATATCATTCACACTGACAAGCATATAGATGGCACCTTTTATGAGGAGTGAGTCTTAAGGAGGGGTCAGTGAGAGAAGGGATAAGAGAGCTCTCAACAGATAATGGACTAAGGAATCCTATAACAGGAAGATCTTGTTAGTTAGAGAAGAAAAAGGAACCCCGTGTTGACATGGAACTCCAAAGGAAGGATAAGTGATTAGAGTGGAGGGTAGGGTAGATGAAAGCCCCAGAAATGCGAAGAAGGACAGTCCTGCGCTAACCACAGAACGACTCTCTCTAAGGACTCCCAACAAGGAAGTGACAGAACGAACTTGGAGGTTTTCCCCTGGTGCACAGAGATAGATCTGTCAGGTATAAGTGTGGACACAAGCAGAATAGTGGGCCTGGTGGCACTTCAGGAGTGTGGCTATCGAGGCTGCAGGCACTGGAGAAAGAAAGCAAGGCATCTGAAAAGGGATTCTGAAACAGAATTGTTGAGAATTGGGGACATACGGAGTGGGAAACAATAGATCTAAAAAGCTGACATAGTTTCATTCTTAATATAAAAACAGATATTTCTATCATGAGGAGAGAAAAAAACACCAGAAATATATCTATATATATTATCATGAAATAAAATAGCTTTCTACAATGGTAGGAGAGAATGGATTATTCATGAATTCTATTTAGATAATTGACTAACTTCATCACAACTTATAACAAATCAAAATTAAGTATTAAAAGTACCATGAGACTTTGTAAGTCTATGATTTTATTTTATTTCACTTTTTGTTCTTTTCGGATGTCATTTATATTGAATTTAAATAGAAAATATTCTGCATACTTGGCTTTCCCGATTGGTGCGATAGGCTATCTTATCATTTCATTTGTTTGTTTCCCAATTCATTACTTCCACCTCTCTCTTATTATAGTCTTGTTATAAGCTCTAATGTTTGTGGTGATACTACTATTTGGGGTTAATGAGAGATTTAAATGTTAATACATGGTGTTGTTCTTTTTATTTGGGTTCAGTGTATAACCCAGATATTTGGGTACCAAAATCCTAGTATCAGTGGAGTGATGGTGATAGACATAAGAACTCTTGAGACTTGGGCCCTGGTAGAAAATAATTAGGCCATTGGAGGCCTCATCATCAGAATAGAACATATTTCTTCAAGAACTGAATGAGCTATTACACAAAGAGCAAGCTTAGACCCCAGGTACCTAGCTTTCTGCAATTTTGTGTGATTTCCAGTTTCAAGATCTTCTGTCATGATGTCTGCCAGGTTGTGGCACAGCTAGAAGGCCCTCAGCCAAGCACTGGGCTGCCTAATCATACAGTTTCATAGTCTAGAACTGTGTGAGCTTAAATAGACTTCGACGTTAAAATATACTACCCAACCTTAAACGTGACAGCAACCAAAAATAAAGTAATACATGACAAGCCCTTCAGAGCGCCAGACATTCTGTGGACATCCAACGGATATCAGTCAATATTAGTTCATGATTTAGCTCTTCATCCATCAAAGAAGTCCCTATTCATTTAATCAGACACTCCTTCTGCCCTTTCCTTTTTTTCAAAATCCAGGTGCACTCAATGTTAGGCCAAACACATAGTTTGTAGTCTTTTTCTATTTTTTTAAATTTATTTTTGTTTCTCCATTTGAATTATTATTCCCAGTAGAGACAGATGCTTTTGATTTTTAAGTTTTATTTTGAACACTGAATTTTAAACACTTCTGGATTAGGAAGTGCACTTTGAAGCAGAAAGCCAAAAAGCAGTATGCACAAGGAAAACATGTGTTTGCTAAGGAAACCTGTCACAGTCAAAGGATGCATGACAGTCTGGGAAAAAATATTTGTTGTGTATATGGCATTTAAAAAGGCTAGTATTCTAAATATATAAAAAGTTACTGTAAAACAAAAAATAAAAATTGTCAAATATGAGCAAATACCACAAAGGAAAAGTTTAAAAGAGAAGAAATAGTCATATCCAACAAACATAAATATGTCTTCAGCCTTTTATACAACCAAGGACTAATAAATTAGTAGAAAGAAGCAGTTTCGTATGATCTAATGTGTTAATTAGAATTCCACTGTGTGGAAGGGAAGTCAACACAGTGTAAATTACGCAGAAGGAGAGTTTACTGGATCAGTTCACAGGGATATCTTGGAAGGGATTTTACTCCAGTGCCAGGCAGCCCTAAGAACTCTAATCTCAGGCCCTGTCTCTGTTGGTTTGCATCCCATATGCTGATTCTCTTCACTTGGCAGGCAAGGCCGCTGTGAGTAGCTCCTTCCAGTCTTGCAAGTTGAATGCAAACCAGTCAGCTCTCTCCAGTGTCTATGTGTGAAACTCTGAAAGGCTCTGGTCTCATTTGTATTTCTTGCTTATGTGGATCCAATCATGGTAGCTGAGAGTTTGACACATGAGCATGGCTTAGCTTAGGTCAAAAGGTCAAACTGGCCCTGTGGCTGTTTGCCAACCCCAGTCTTCAGTGATGCCATTGCTCATTTTAAAATCTAATTTTCAGTTCCTGGAGATTTTCCCATCACCTTTTATTCTTTCAATACCAGCACTCAGCCCCACCCATTACCCCCTGCATCATCAGCCTCACTCACCTTGTCCCCAATTTTCGTTAAGATTTCTAATCACTCATCAAATGCAGATGATAAATAGTCGTACTCTAACATATGTGGGTAGAAATGTAGTAGTCTTCCCTCTCATGGAGGCCACAGTTAAAATGTCTGGAAGGGCAAGCTAACCACGGAAAAGCTTGGCACACTTCCGTAATCATAATTTATATGAAGAGGTACCTTAATCACATTGCTATTGCTGTGAAAAGGCAACTCTTATAAAGGTAAACATTTAATTAGGGCTTCCTTACAGTTTCAGAGGTGAGTCCATTGCCATCATGGCAGGGAACATGGTGGCATGTGTGGCATGTATGGCAGGCATGGTGCTGGAGAAGAGATAGTGAGCTACATACCAATCCACAAGGACAGAGGGGGCATCAAGGCATGGGATTTTGAAACCTCAAAGTCATCCCCTGATGGCACGTTTCTTCCAGCCAAGCCACCCCTCCTATTTGTTCTAATCTTTTCAAAGAGTTCCACTCCCTGGTTTTAGTTTTCTGAGGTTTCATGAAATAAAACTATATAAATGAAAAAATGTGCATTAGAAAAATAAAATGTTATAATCATTTATTATTTACTAAGGTTTCAATATGAGAGCCATTTTCAAATACAGGGGCCATTCTTATTCAATCGCCACGCATGGGAACCTTCTAAATGAAGACAAGAGGCACAAGACAGTACATGTTTTATGCTTAAATTGTTTGAAGGAGAGACAACCACACATGAATATGCTTAGCAAAAAAGGAGTTTGTTTTTATAGTCCTGTGTGGGTACATCTGGAGGGTGTTCTGCGGTCAGTTTCTTCCTGCCCTTTCAGTTGGGACATTTCCTGTCTCTGAGTTAAGGGGTAAGGCCTTGCTGAGATAGATAATGCAGTCTACAGAAAAAGATGAGTAGAACTTCGTTAGGGTCAGCTTCTAGATAAAAGGCATAGATGGGGCGTATGTAGGCTGGCGCAAGAGCGCTAATTCCAATGGCTGGTTTGAATGGAAAGGAGGCCGAATGTCTATAGCCAAATCACATCAAGCGATAATAAAGGAGGGACAGCATAATCTTCATTTTGGAGCTTATTTATGCCCTTTAGTTGGGAGCACTCTGCGTACTAAAATGTAATACCAGCAATACCTTTGTCTGATCCTGGAGTACTCCTTTCCTCTGGCAAGAGGACTCACATTTTTTTAGAATGTCAGATTTGCATTCTGAACATGGAGCTCTTCTTTGCTCCTTTCAAATGTCACTTCGTCAGGCATGGGCCACAGTTGAGCAAATAACAACAAGAGCTTATTTTTTTTTTCCTAAAATTTGGTTTGATTCAGGTTTCATTTTAGGATATGCAGTTACCTCCAGAAACTGCGTTTGTTTTATCAAGGCTACGACAACTGAAGTAAGAACTCTCTGTGCAGTTGAAAGCCGGTGTGTCAATGTTTAAGGAACCTTCTGAAACGGAATGGCCACCTTTGTTGCCAAAGTTTCCTTGCAAACTCTGACACCCTGAGATCACTGGGACCAAGTGGAGTTAGAAGGATAGGACATGACTGGAGAAGTGGGAGGGGCTGTGAGCCCCGCTTCTAACAGATCTCTGGACAGGAGTGTCTGAGTATCAGCAGAACTTAAAAGGAAGTAGGGGTAGAGCCCAGTGAAAATGGAAAAACAATTAAAAATATATTGAAAGTAGAAAGAGAAAGAAATCATTCCTAATTAATTCTGGTGCCCTGCTCAACCCCAGCTTCTTTGTAATCCTACTGGGAACATCTTTATTGATCCTTGGGTCCTACAGCAAGCTCTTGATGCTTATCTCAGCATAAAAAGAGGCTCTCATGATGAGAAGTGATTTAATTACATGACAATCACTGCTAACAATGCATGGCAAATACCAGAAACATATGCATAGCAAGACTGGCATTGATAAATGCACAGGAGTGGCATTGACTGTCAGAAAAGCTCCTAGCTAACACTCCTGACATTTCCAGCATAGGAAGCCCTATCCAGGGTCCTGAATATCTAAGCGCTCACTTTGTTGCCTTATATTTGAGTGTTAATAGGAAACGTTCAAAATTTAACTTTCTTTTTAGAAACATTCCTTTCTAAAACCGAAGAAACATATTGATAAGGTTTCCCACAAGTATTGTGAGAGAACTTGTCTTGGGTACCCTGGATTCCTTCAGTGTGCATGTCAGGGTCAATATGAGATAATTATGGAAGACAATCATGAAAATCTATCACATCTCAAAGTAAGATTCTTCCAGAACAAAATTTAAAACTAGTTCACATATGTTTTGTATAGTTTTTTCTATATGTAGAGAAATACAAATTTAATTCTAGGCATATTGAAAGTAATAAATTAATTGCAATCTTTACCACTAGACTAAGAGGGAGCAGTTGAAATGGGGACTTCATTTAAAAGGATATGTCACAAAGTTAAATGGCCTATGTTGCTTTAAAACACTGGAGTGGAAAGTAAGGGAATATAGGCTGCAAATTGCACTTAGTTTGGATTTCTTAAAATCCCGCTAACTTAGCATGGTAGTTCTCTACTTTGTCATGAGAAGTCACTAAATGGCAGGATTATGTGAAGGAGAATATAAGAGGACAAAATGAGAGCAGGCACAGGCAGAACCTCTAAAGAAGGGCAAGGATGGATGGAGCACACAGAAGCAGTGCAGGCTGAGGTGGAGCAGCAAGCTGCTTTGCTTGTAATGACCCTTGAATGTCTTAAGCCTGAACTCAGTGGAGGATGAGAAGGGAATGGTTAAGACAAGGAAGAGTCACCAATACTTCACATGGAGGCATGTAGCTAATGAGACCCCAGTTTATAAAACTATAGGTCACTTCTTTTGAAAATGTCAATGGCATTTTTGAAGAGAGTTGCAGCAGAATTGGAAGGTCAAGTGCACAGGGATAGCCTGGTTAGCTTCAGAGCTCAGCTCTGCTACTCAACCATGTAAGGCCTTGAATAGCTCGCTTAAGCATTTTGTCTTGTTACCATGTTTGTAAATTGGAAGGGATGTAATAATGGTATGATTTGCAATAGCTCTATTTGGTGAAATAATGATTTTTCAGTTTCATTAAGGTATAACTGACGAGCAAAAATTATGTCATGATGTTTTCAATTGTAAATACTCCATAAAATTATTGTCATAGTCTATATAAGTAACATATAAACAAATTCATAACTCTGTGTGTGAACATGGCAAGATGACAGTACTTAGTATCTACTTCATTAACAGATTTCAAATATCCAATACATTATTGTGAACTATAGGTACAACACTATATGTTAGGCTCTCTGTACCTCATTAATATTATAATGGAAAGTTTCTGTGCCCTTTACTTACATTTCTTATTTCCCCAAACCTCAGTCATATCTCCCCTCCTCATCTTTGCATCTCTGATGACCACTCCATACTCCAAATTTGTATTTTTCTAAATTCTACATATTAAATTCATCACACCTTGATTGTTATTCTCTTTTTGACTTATTTCACTTATCTTAATGTTCTCCCAGATTATTTGTGTTCTCACAAATGGCAGATTTCTATCTTTGTGGGCAAATAATAGTCTATATCTTCATCTGTTCATCTCTGAACAGCAAAAGACACTGACGTTGATAGCATCTTGCTTTGCCTCTCTTCCATTTTGTATGTGTGCAGGTGGCTTACTCTAAGGTCATATGTGTGTGTGTTGAGCACCCTTTCTCACTTCAAAAACTCTCAGCCTCTCCACACTGGACTCTGATTGATGTAGCTATAAGGAACATGTAGAGTGATTGCTCTAGTTTCATATGAGATGGATGTCTGGATGTTTTGCCAGAAATGGGATTGCTAGGTCCTGTGAGGGTGCTATTTTATTTCCATGACAAACCCACATGCCAGTTTTACATAATGACTCTCCATTTTTATACCCACAGTGATGGGCAAGAGTTCCCTTTCCTCTTCATGAAAGCAATGTTTAATATCTTTTGGTTTTTTTCATAACACCTTTCTGTAAGTGCCAACTGATACCTGGCTATTGACTTGCATTTCCCTGATTATTACTGAAGCTGGGTAATATTTCATTCACCAGGTCTGTACTTGTCTGCGCTTATTAGGAAAATGTCTTTTCAAGTCCATTTGACAATTTCCTTTTTTTTTGGGGGGGGAAACTTAGTAGCACAGTGTATTAAGCGGAAACAAGAGTAAAGAGTACAAACAAGTGGATGACATATAAAGGAGTTCAGATAGAAAACACACGACACTAAATTAGACAAGGTTTCTCTGTGTAACAATCCTAACTGTCCTGGAACTAGCTCTTGTAGACCAGCCTGGCCTCAAACTCACAGAGATCCACCTACCACTGCCTCCTGAGATTAAAGGTGTCGGCACCACCATCTGGCTCCTTCGACAATTTTTAAATGGGCCCTTTCATTTGCCTGAGTGATTGGCTATATTAGTTACTTTTCTTATTACCATAGCAAAATCAAGTTACAGAAGGAAGGGTACATTCTGACTAATGGTTTCTGAGGACATGGTCCATCATGGAGGGGAGGCATGAAAGCATCCGTGTGAGTAGCTGGTCACATTACATCCTCAACCAGGTTGAGTACCATTGCTTGCCTCTCTTCCTAGGTCCAGGATCCCAGCCCATGGGATGATGGTACGCCCCACAGAATGGTCTCCCTCAGTTATGTCTTTCCTCACTGATTCCAAATCTAGTCTAGTCAACTTTGAAGATTAAACATCACAAATTCCTCACGTCATGAAAAATTAACACCTTTGTGATTTAGAAAATCACCTATTTCTTTTCCTGGCTTGCATTCCAATGTTGATGGTTTCTAGTGTTTAAAATTTTTAACTTGATTTTATCTATTTTCTTTATTTTTAAAATGATTCATAACCCCCCCTTTAATTAACCATAACTAGATTAATTTTACTTATGGCACTGGTTTGTTTGTTTGTTTGTTTTCATGACAAAAACCAAAATCTACTCCCACCACCAGGGCACCGAGCTCTGTCTTGGGAGCTCTTTCCTGCTAAGTGTTCTAAAGTTTCAAGTGTTGAACGCAAACACCTAACTCATTTTAGTTTATGTTTTGGCAAAAAAAAGGTTTTTTTTTTTTTTTGTTTTGCACGTGATAGACAATTTTCCTGGCACCATTTGTTGGAGAGAATTCCTTATTCTTTGCATAACCTTAGAGGTTTCTGCAAAGCCTCATCATATGTGTTGGGTTTATATCTAAGTTGTCTATTGTCCCATGTCTCCATGTATTTGTTTGCAATAATGTCATACATACAGTTTATTAGTATTACTCCATAGTATACTTCAAAATACAGAAATCCACAGCTTTGGTCTTGTTCAAACTGCTTTAGACATTTAGGGACTTTGATGATTTGCTAAAATTTTGTGATTATTTTTATTTCTTTGAAAACTCTGTTACAATTTTAATAGTGCATACATTAAACCTGTATACTGGTTTCAATTGTATGGCTATTTTAATAAAAAATAAATAGAATTTCCAATTTGTGAAAGCATACTTTCTTCCTCAATATCTTTTCTCAGTGTTTTAAAATTTGTTCTGTATTTTGACTTAATTTTTATTATGAACATAAATGTATATACATATATACACATATAGCATATACACATATAGGAACATATATTCACATATATAATATATGCACATAGGAACATATATGTATGTACATATATAACATGTGTGTATATATGTATATTGAACATAAATACATAAGTACAACTTGTTCAGTCTGTATGTTATTAATATGTATTTTTTTAAGGCTGATATTGGATATTAGATACTAATTGGTGTGCTCTTCTCTAGGGAAGACTCACTATCAGCATTTCTTAGTTTCCTATAGATTTGTTGTTGTTGTTGTTGTTATTGTTGCTGGTGTGTGTGTGTGTGTGTGTGTGTGTGTGTGCGTGTGCACACTGTGGGACAAAGGTCCATAACCTGTCACTTGTATTTTAAATAAATGCTGATTGGCCAGTAGCCAGACAGGAAGTATAGGTGGGGCGACCAGGCAGGAAGTAGAGGAGGGGCAACAAGAACAGGAGAATTCTGGGAAGAGAAAAGATTTAGTCTGCAGTCATCATCCAGACACAGAGGAAGCAAGATGAGAATGCCTCACTGAAAAATGTAGCAAGCCACATGGCTAACACAGACAAGAATTATGGGTAGATATAAGTTATAAGTGTTAATGAGAAGCCTGAACTAATAGGTCAATCAGTTTATAAACCTCAGCCAATGTGCATGTGTGTGTGAGTGTGCGTGCACGTGCACATGTATATGACTGAGGCCACTTGGGCTGTCTCCCATTCATGTTCTTTTGTCTTTGTTGTCCTTTTTCAAGTCATTTTTGGGCTATATTAATGATGAGACTTTATGGCTGTATTTTTTGATATTTCAAAAAGACACAATCTCTCAGCAAACTCCCTGATCCCTCTGGCACTCAAAGTCTTTCCACCAACTCTTTTGAAATGATCCCTAAACCCTAGGTGCAGGGGTTATTTTATACTTGTATCCATTGGGACTGAGCTCCACAATTCTGCATTTTGATTGGTTATGAGTTTGGTAATGGTCTCTGTCCGATGCAAAGAGAAGTTTCCTTGAGAGAGATGATGACTACACTTAGCTGTGGTTGTAAGGACAAATATTGAAACTGTAGCTATGGATTGTACTGGTTTAGTAAAGTGCCAGTTTTTGGTTATCTTACAAAATCCATGACTTGGTTAATCCAGAAAGCTGTTCAGATTTCCAGTATCAGACATTATTTCCCACCTTGTTAAGTGACTCTTAAATCCAATTACGAAGCAGTTGATCATTTTCAAATGATTTTTGATATTTTTTCCCAATTGGTAGCTTTGAACAATTGATTATTAGTGTTTTAGTGATGTCTTTGGAATTTTATATATGTAGGAGTGCATCATCTGCAAACAGAGACAATTTAACTGCCTTCTTGTTTTGATTTGTACACTTATTGCTTTATCATGCCTAATTTTTTCTTTCTAGGTCTTTTGACTATAAAGTTAAGTAGAATTTTATTGGCCCTTCTGCTTTATAGTTGCATCAAGGGTGTAGAGGGCCTTGTTAGACTAATTTGTATGTAATATATATCTCTTTCCTTGCTGCTTTTAATTTTTTTCTTGTATTTGATTTTTGATAATTTTGTTATAATATATCATGCTGGAGACTTCTTTATGTTGAAGCTGATTAAAGACCTTTAAGATGGATTTGTCTAAATATACCTACCTGTCCCTACAATGGGAAAGGTTTCAGCTACTTTTACCTTAAATAATCACTTTTACTCTTGATGTGGGATTCAACTCTCTCTGTTGTAAATAGCATTGGTTAATAAAGAAACTGTCATGAGCCTATAGCAGAGCAGGGCAGAGCAGAGTTAGGCAGGGAAAACTAAACTGAATGCTTGGAGAAGAAAGGCAGAGTTGAGGAAAGCCATGAAACTGCCACTAGAAACAGACATGCTGGAACCTTGCTGAGAGGCCACGAGCCTCATGGTAAAATATAAAATAATGGAAATGGGTTAAATAAAGATGCAAAAGCTAGCCAATAAGATTTTAGAGCTAATAGGCCAAGTAGTGATTTAATTAATACAGTTTCTGTGTGGTTATTTTGGGAGTCTGGGCAGCCGGGAAACAAACAGCATCCTAAAACATACTCTCTTCCTTTCATCCTCTTCACGTCCCTCTCTCTCAAACATCCTTTTTTTTTTTCCATCCTTAAACCTTCTGCAACATTCATTTTCTGGATTGTATTCCATAAATTGTATATGTTTTAGTCATTAAATTTTACTCATTTTTCTTTATTTCTCCTTTAATGTTTTATATCTGAATGACCTGTCCTTGCATTTACAAACTCTTTCTTCTACTTTTAATTTGGTCACTGGTACTTTCAATGACACTTTCATTCCACCTATTTAATTCCTTAGCTCTTGATGTTCTGTTTGTGTTTTCTGGTCCTATTTTTCTGCTGAATTTGTAGATTTGTTCATTTATTTTTAATCCTAATTTCATTATTGCCTGTCTATGCTAACACAGCTATCTTGTCTTGGATCTTTACTTCTTTTGGGTCAATCACTGAACCCCTTTGGTGATATATTGATTTTCATTATTTTCACATTTTGCTTAGCAGCAATGCATACACAGATGGACTTGCCCCCCCTAAAGCACAATAAGGAAAATACAGACATTTACGATTGGGTAATGGTACAAGAGCGACACCTCCATGTACCTCTGACAGCTGAACTGGCAAAGTATATAGGAATCTTTAACCAAAGCTTTTGTGTCTACAGCAATTATGAGGGTCACCAGAGACCTTTGGAATAAAATCTGGGGACTATATATACAATTTTTCTTTCACATGCAGATTCACAGGTAAAATGATCTCTCTTGATATTGGGTTCAGGAGAGAGCAAGCTGTAATAGTGGCCTCTGAAACATAGTGAACCTGGTATAGTTCCACAGCCAGGGCACAGACATATGTAGGATGGCTCACTGAGATGTCCTTTAAATTAGATTCTTGATCCTGTTTGAAACATTTGTGTTCATGGTTAACTTCCAACCTTTTATATAAGATAAACATTAGAACCTTACCCACCAGTTTTCAATATATTCAAGGATGAATTATCTTATGATTATTTGTTATTTATTATTATTATTATAGTTACTTGTAATGAATAACTTGCTCAATGTGGTATAGACAACTTGAAATCTTTTTTTTCTAATATTAGGAAGAACACACACTCAGAAACAGCCTTATCTATTCTACCAATGTGCACACTTTCAAGGGTACACCCTTCTTTCTTCTTTAGCATCTGCCCATCCTGACCATAGTTAGTTACATATCAGCAGAGAAAACTCATGGTTCTTGTCTAGAACAATCCATTCTTTTTACCAAAACACTCAAACTTAAAAATGTGTCTATACAACTTTGAGGAAAATAAGCACCGTGAATGAGCAGACAAGGAAATAAATAGATAATCAAAAAATGAAGACAATTAAACATAAAAGAAAGTCACCCTTTGTAGAATTCCCCTCTGTATGCTGTGAATGTGTTTTATTACCATTGGTTAATAAAGAAGCTGCTTTGGTTAGGGTTAGGGTTTGGGTTAGGGTTTGGGTTAGGGACAAGAGGCAGAGTCAGGGAGACATCATTTAGCTGCCAAAGGAGACAGAAGCCCGGGAACCTTGCTGGTAAGCCACCTTGTGGTAAAATACAAAATAATAGGAATGGGTTAATTTAAGATCTAAGCGTTAGTTAATAAAAACACAGAGCTAATAGGCCAAGCGGTTTTTTAATTTAAAAAAAAGAAAACTACCTTTATGTTCAGACTTAGATGGTGGTCTAAAGGAAAAGTTGTGCTGTAACTGGCTGAGAAATTTGAATTCCATTTGCTCAAATTAAATAGTTACTAGAAAGATTGAAAAAGAAATTTCTCAGACCAAAGAGAAAATAAGAGAAACAAAAGCAAAACTTGATTTAAAAGCACAATTATTTAAGGATGCCTGATTTCTGTCTACAGTCATTAATAAAGAGAGAAAAGAAAATGTAAGAAAACACCTGTATATTTTACAGACAACTATATCCTGGCCTAAATGTAGACCAGGAAAATTAGCCTGTTGATTAACTTCTCATCGGCCACTAGACATTCTGCAGTCCTACCTTCAAGGGGAAGTACTGAGGAACTCACACAGAGCTAAATACAGTTTTTGTAGTGAGCGCTAAGTAGCTTTTTAGGTATAAAGAAACTCAGGTACTTTTCTTTCTATAGATTCATTCTTGACAAGGCATTTTAGGTATAGCTGAGCATAATTAGAATTTTTTTTTAAAAAAGCTGAGATAGATGGCTCCTAAACTCAGAAAGTGAGAGGGAATAGATGGGATCTTGGGTATGACAAAACAGAGAGACAGTTGGAATATTGGGAATAAACAGGGCAATGGTATTCTGACCTTAGATGCATACAGAAGTGATAAAACATGATTAAAATTAATGACTTGAAATAGAAGAATAAAAAATTTCTTCTCTGACCTGCAATGACATCTTGTGCAGCAGTGTGCATGTTAAGGAATGTACCTTAATGTAATTGGCAAACATCAACTTTTTCTCATTAAATAATAGTAATAGTGGAGGATGTCAAAATATCTTGCCTTAATGTGCCCAAACAACTAAAATTTATTGTCTCCTTTACTTTTAATTTGTATTAAAATGTTATATTTTACATACAAAAATACCGCACCTCTTCACTGATCAAAAAAGCAAACACCGGTGATATTATTTGAGTCAAGATTGCACAGTAAAGAAATTAAGACTTTATATCATATTTAAAAAAATTTCTACAAACTTGAACCTGGCTTAATCCATGCACTTGAAGACACTAGGTGTGCAGACATATCGCCAGCATTGGACCATCTATCCAACAAAGATTAAAACACAAAGCTGGTGTCAATTATACCCACTCATGGTTAAGGAGGAAAATGACTAACAAGACCGCTCTGTATGACAGCGACAAAGCCAGCGAAGATTATGCATTGCTCAGGTAAGGACTTCTTATTTGTTTGCTTGATATTAATTTGCTAAAAGCTTATATGCACTTCAAGTATACAAGTCTGATATCTCCCAGGCAGATGTTAGAAAAAGAAGGAGCAGTCTGTGTGTGAGGGAAAGAGGGGTCATGATCTGAAGCACTAAAGTATTTAAACCACCTTTAGCATTGTTCCTGGGAACATAGATTTGTTCAGGAACTACAGAAATCAGTGTATAGGTATTCTCAACACAACTGGATATAAAATTACCACAGGACCCATCCGTCTCTCTTTTGTCTAGATTAAGGCAGAACTGAGCTTACTACCTCAGAAAGATGTCAACACTCTTATGCTCAATTGTCAAATTAATGACAGCACAGAAAAAGGAAATCACTGAAGTGGATGAATGAGTAAAAAGAAAAACAAAAATACAAACATTGCAATGGTATATTATTCAACCTTTATTAGAGATACCCATTGCTGGGGTAAGATACACACACAAGCATGCACAATTTGGCAGTGCTTCAGTTATTCGTGGAATCAAAAATAGAAAAAAAGGAAAGAAAAAATGAGCAGAGAGGAAAGCCAGGGTATCCCAATGGTGTGGGAAGGTAAAAATGCTGGCTGTGGGGTGTTGGTACACATTCTTCCTTATTTTGAGTTACATTCATTCTATACCTAATTTGCTAAAAAGATTTTTACGATCAAGGGATGGTACCACATTGTTTTCTCGTCTATTAAAATGACCATATGTGTTGGTCTTTATTCTAGGGATGTGTTGTATCATGTTGATTGACTCACATATGGTGAAATAGCCTCACATCCTTGGAATGAAACCCACACGATCATGTCATATTCCTTATGTGCTGTAGAATTTCGTTTGCTAGAATATTAAGAAATTTTCCATCTGTGTTCATCACAAGTTTTTATATCTTTGTAATTTCTCTGGGTTGAGTATCAGGATAATTTCTGGCTCATACAAAAGAGTTCAGTTTTGACCCTAAAATAATATAGGCACAAATAACACTAAAAGATTGTATATATGTATTTGGAGAAATGTGTATGTGTAGGTGTTCATGTATATATGTGTACATGTATATGTTTGCATGTGTTCATGTGTGCATGAGTATGAAATGTAACTGTGTATGTTCTCATGTTATCGCTGAATCCATTCTTAATGCTATGCTAGATGACAGTCTTTATTCTTTTTACAGTTTTTCCCTTGGAATATTTTTTATCTGAGTATTTATCTACTTCTGCTTTCTTTCAGCTTTAGATGGATGATGTTAACTCAGTCTGTATGTATGTGCATTAGGGAAGTGAGTTTCTTAAATGCAGCAAGTAGTTGGGTCTGCGCTTCTTTTTATTCATTCAGACAGTATTTATATTTGATTCGTGGATTTAATAATTTCTTTTGTATATTATTGTTGTTAGCAGGAGCATCTTTCTGTCATTTTATAAATTGCTTCTCTTTATTTTGTATGTTTTGTGAAAATATTTTTATCTTTTTCTCTCCTCCTGGAGTTTGCTTCTCTTTCTCCTTTGTGTGTCCATTCTAGTGAATTTTGTATATTGATATGTTTTCAAGGTGATGAAAAGGCTCTGTTTAAGATTCTCTTAAGCTTCATAGATGGTTGGGAGGTAACTAATTTATTTAGTTCTGCTTATCTGTGTAATACTATACTTTTTACTTCAATTCTTACTGGCATTTTTTTTTCTGGGCCAGGTAGTCGTTTTTTTTTTTCCTCACCATTTTAATTATTTCATCCCATTTTTTTCTGGCTTGTGTGAATTTGGTTGAAAAATCTGCAAGAAGTCTAAGAACATTCCTTTTTACATGACTAGCTATTTTTCGTTTGTTTTTAGGGCTTTCAATGTGTCTTGTACCTTCAGAATCATTTGTGCTGCACCATCAAGGATGATGTTTGGTTTACTACAGTATTCATTATTAGACTTTCCTGTTTCTAAGGATGCCTAATTCTAAAAATTTGGTAAGTTATTGGTTATAATGTTTAATAATGGTTTCAAAAGTCTCTCCCTTTTTCCTTTTTGCATTTTGCTTTGTTTTTCAAGACAGGGGTTCTCTGTGTGACAACCCTGGCTGTACTGGAACTCACTCTATAGACCAGGCTGGCCTCGTACTCATAGAGATTCACCTGCCTCTGTCTCCCAAAACTGGGATTAAAAGCGTGTGCCCCCACTGTCGGGCCCTTTTCTTTTCCTTAACCATCTGGAATTTTTGTTGTGTGAATACGTAGTTAGGCTTTCTTTCTCTCTCCACCCCTTCCTCCTCCCTTCTTCCTACCCTTCCATCATCACCTTTTACATATCTTCCTGTTCAGAAATTTTTTGATCATTTTGGTATTTTGGGGAATGACTTTATTTTGTTAACAGATGTTTCTTTATATATCTTATTAGTCCATTTTAAAAATGTTTCTCTCTTGTGAATTTTTGTTAGTTTTTATTTAATTGAAATTTTGCATACCAATCTCAGTTCCCACTCCCTCCCCTCCTCCTGTTCCCTCTACCGCCTCCCTACTCTACTCCCCCTCCACTTATTTTTTTAAAATATTTATTTATTATGTATACAATATTCTGTCTGTGTGTATATGCCTGCAGGCCAGAAGAGGGCACCGGACCTCATTACAGATGTTTGTGAGCCACCATGTGGTAGCTGGGAATTGAACTCAGGACCTTTGGAAGAGCAGGCAATGCTCTTAACCACTGAGCCATCTCTCCAGCCCCCTCACCCCCCCACTTCTTAGAGAAGGTAAGGCTTCCCATGGGGAGTCAACAAAGTCTAGCACATGAATTTGAGACAGCACCAAAATCCTCCCCCACTATATCTAGGCTAAGTAAGATATCCCTCCAAAGAAAAAGGGCTCAAAAAAGAGTTCAAGCAATAGGGATAAATCCTGACTGCACTGCCAGCAGCCCCACACACTGCCCCAGTCATACAACTGTCACCCACATTCAGAGGGCCTAGTTTGGTCTTGTACTTGTTCCCAAACTATCAGCCCAGAGCCAGTAAGCTTTCATTAGTTCAAGCAAGTTGTTTCAGTGGGTATACCCATCATGGTCTTGACTACTTTGCTCATATTTTCACTCCTCCCTCTCTTCAACTCGACTTTGGGTGCTCTGCCCAGTACCTCAATGTGGATATCTGCATCTGCTTCCATCAGTTGCTGAATGAAGGTTCTATGATGACAATTTAGGAAGTCATCAATCTGATTACAGGGAAGGCATGTTCAGGCGACCTCTCTTAGCTGGGGTCGTCCTTGTGGATTCCTGGGACTTTCCCTAGTGCCATGTATCTTGGAAGCCCCATAAAGGCTTCCTCAATCAAGATAACTCTTTTCTTGTTCTTTCTCTCTCTGTCCTTCCCCATCTCAACCATCCTGTTCCCTCACATTCTTCTCCCACCTCTCCTTCTCCCCTCCTCCTCTTACCCTCATTTTCCCCACTTTTCTCTATTGTTTGTATTTTCTTGTATCTCGTTGAGTTTCTTTTGGATCATTATTTGTCATTGGTTTTCAGGCATTTCGCTTGTTTCTTTAAAATTGGGATGCATGTCTGTATAGATACTCTTTGGAGGGCTTCTAATGTCTCTTTTTCTAAAAATTATACCTATTCATCTAGTTTGCTATTTACCCTTTTCACATTTATGAAATAGTTTCTGCATTCTTTTACATGAATATAGTAAGTCAGTATGGGTAGACACTTTGAGGTTGGTTTGAGGCAACTGAAAAATCATAGTCTTCCGTTTCTTTGATGAATGCCAGCAGTACCCATGTTTGCATAAGCAGTTCATGAAGGTGCTTGTGTGACCTTCCCATTATGTGTCAGTAGACTCCACAGAGGTGAGCACTGATGACATCAGATGCTGGGATGGGGTATGGAAAGGGGATCTGTCCTTTGGGGGGAAAGTAAGGAATTCCAGACATGTGCTACCCACAGCAGTGTAGCTGAGCTACAAAATGTGAATAAGACATTGCCAGGACTGTCAGATTAGATCTATGAGATCCTGGAATCCTTAGCATCAGAAACCACTCTCGCGGAGACACGAGATAGAATGAGACCTTCTCTGAGACCCAGGGCATCTACAAAGGAGCTGCTTGGGTCTGTAGAACTGGGTTAATCCTGAACTTTAGGGTGTAGAATACAAAAGAGAGCATTCTCTGGGATAACTATGATTAGTTTGGGGAGCCTTTGATATTATTAGGCACTCTTTGGGGACAGTGAGATTTCAATGCTAATTTCTTAGTACCCTAGTGAATTAAAACAAGCAGTTTAACCATTTTGGCTTTCAGCAGCAATGGTCCTATGTTGAAAAGCTGAGGAGGAACTTTAACTAGTCCCCTATGGCAGATGCAGGTATTCAGACCGGTGGTGCTGGCACACAGTCTCTTGGGGCACACAATGTGGAGGATGCATTACATAAGTCCTCTGGGTTAAGCATCAGTGAAGCAGTGTGGTTTTGGTAACTATGGCTCTAGAGCTGACGAATGAATGAAAACTTTCCCGAAGGCACTCAGGAAAATCTCTGTCTAGTAACCATAGCCTGGAATTGCAACTTCTGGGTGGGATTTTCCCTGGCTCCTGGAGACGAATTTAGCTGATGTTGCAGTGTTATGTATCAGCTGCTGCAATACTACCCATGAGCTACAAAGAGACCTATCCCACTGCAGACAATAACGTAACACAGTTACAACAGGACCTGGATTCCTATTACAACAGAAACTGGATTTCAATCCTCAAGGACTGAGCAGTTCTCTTGAATTCATGACTATGTATCTCCTTCTCTGATTGGATTTCTAATGTATTCCCTCCTAACTTTTCCTGGCAATGTGCCTCTACACCCACACCAGGAGCTGAAGATAAATTTGTGATTTGCTTTGTTCTCTTTTCTGGGCTGCCTTTTGGGCTCTCCATGCTGTTTAAGGTTTGTCTGACTTTCTTGACAATTTTTAGAGTTCTTGTTCAACCAGGTTCCTAGAAATAATTTTGTATTGTTGCCCTAGTTGTTCTTTGTGGCAGAACCATAGGAAAAGAAGCACATCCTATCCAGGGTAGTGCTCTAAAGTGCAGACGGTGGTGGTGATTTGACAATAAGGAGGCAGAAAGGATTGACAGCTTAAATAGACTCTTCCACTTGAACTTCAAACGTCTCAACAGGAAAAGTTTTCCTTACTACTTCTGGGTTTCCCTTTGACTCACCAGTCCATGAGGAAGAATGGACAGAAGCAATGACAGAGAGCCTTGGATGGCATGTGAACACTGAGGAAATAGCTTTCCATGATTTGACATCAGTGAGACAGCTCAACTTTATTCCAGAGTATATACACACATATATATGATATATAGCCACACAGACCCACCATTGGGCCTTTGGTTGGTCCATCTTAACATCTACCTCATCTAGGACCTGCTGTAGCCCCTGAAGGGATTGGTCCAGTGAAATAAAACCTGAAGGATCCCTTAGACTCAGGGCCGTCACAGGCTATCCCAGAGGAGTTCCAGTGAGGATCCAGTGATGATGGTGTACCAGAAACCAGAGTTCTTCAGCCAGACCAGTGACTCACTGCCATGAACACTTGCTAGCAAAGCTGATAGGACAAAAGGGTATATACTATGTAACATATAGAATCCCCATTGCTACCAGAACAAAGGAAGAGGTGATGGAGAGGCAGGAAAGAAGGGGAAGCAAAGAGGATTTTGGTTTATTTTTTTGTTTGCATTATTTTGTTTTCTTTAGTGGGGGGACTGCAAGGGCGAGGGGAGATTATGGGGTGCCAGGAAGTGAGAAGAATTGGGGTACATGATGTGAAATTCCCAAAGAATTAATAAAAAAAAGTTAAATTTTAAAAAAGACAAGATTGGGGTGGTAGCTGGGGCATACCATAATTTGTATTAGGTGGCATGCTTCAGTGAAAATAGGTAGACCGTGTTCTTTCATTTCTATGTGGGCCTCAAAGGAAGAGCATTTCCAGGGACCTGAGCACCCTTGAGATAAGCTAAGCACCCAGGCCTAGAGACATCTTCCAGATAAGGTTAACTAGAGAGCAGAAATCAGCCACTGAGGCAGGGGTAGGAATCCTCCATGTTGTGCTGAGCCTAGGGAGAGCTGCTAAGCTCTGGTAGACTGCAACCTGACCAGCAGGGCCTCCCAACAACCACTCACATAACTGTATTGCTGGGAACATGCAGCAGTGTTTGGAGGTTGGGGTCAGGGCTTAGTAGAGGAAATATCATTTGCTTCTGATGAGTAGTGATCAGGGCTCCCAGTATACTGTTTTCTTCTATTTATTCACAAAAAAAGATTTATCGATAAAAATGTCTCTATTTAGGCAGCTTAAATAAATTATCCTAAACCATATGGTTTGTACGCAATGAATACTTATTTAACACAGTTCTTCAGACTGTAGACTCTGTGATCAAGGCACCTGAGAGTGCAGTGTCTGCTGAGGGCTCTCTTCCTCCGGGGTAGCCCACTTTCCACTCCAACTTCGCATGGTAGAAAAGACAAGGGAAATGTTTCTTATATTTACTAATCTTATTTCTAAGAACTCCATTTCATGACCTTGTCACACTAATTCCATGAGAATGAATTTTTTTTAAATATTTGAGGAAGATTTCTTATTTTAATTCACCATATGATGTGTACATGCATGCATCTACATATATTTATAAATATTTACGCATATTACAGTTCCACAGAAGGAAAAAATGTGCATGCCAGTGTCTTGAGCCATTCCATCATCCAGTGCTACAGTTTCCACTCTAGATATGAAGAAGCTGGGGCTTTGGGAAGTTAACTCTGCTGTTGGAATTAAAGCCTGGACAGGAGGAAAGCTTTACTCTTTTGGCTCCTGGTTTTTGTGGTCAGCCAGACTCCTAGGAGTAACAGTGAACTACTAATGCATGACAGTTGGAGATGCAAAACTTTCCATTGCTCATAAGCCTAATTTGGTGTCAACCATAGCTCTGAGACTCTCTTCTTTAAACTGCCCCTTTAGGACGTGCAAAGGATCTGTTGTCTGACTACAGAGAACACAGTGGAAAAAGACAAATCGGTGGAAGAGATGAAGTAACAGTGAAATTTTACAGAGCATTGGGCTATTTGGAAAGATGTAAAAGACAAAGTTTAAAATATAATGGAAAGTTTTAAGAACATGTGTGAATTATATTCATAGTACTTCCACTGAACTATGAATTATCAAAATCCCTCATGAAAACTAAGGGTTTGGAGAACAGGCATTCATTATTAGCAAGAATGAGATTCTATTTGTTTTGGAAATATTTCACAAACAGGCAGTATAAATACCTGATAGAAGTAGAAAGCTCAACCAGTTTGTAAGAAGCCATTGATGAGAAGGAAGGGAAAAGACTATCAGGAAAAGTCATCATTAAAATGTCAGTCATTATAAAAGCACCCAAATCTGAGAGCATTCTTCCACTCCTATGATGCTCATGAAAGCAAACTCAAATTCCTTAGTTTAGTCAGAAAATGCTAATGATTCAAAAATATTTTTGTAATTTATTACAACTATGATTCAAAATCCCAACATAAATGACCATTACTAAGTGGTAATTATTCAGGTGACTATAACAGGACCCTCACTCTGGAAAGTGAATTGTGAAGCTGAGCTAGGTAAATGGCCCAGTTGGTAGAGTGTATGTATGCTCCTTAGGTGTAGGAACCTGAGTTTGAATCTACAAATTACACAGACAACAGAGTATAAAAATCAAACCTGAAACCTCAGTATTTATACGGCAAGATGGGAGACAGGCAGGAAGATCCTTGGGAGTTCCCAATACTCTTAAGCTGTCCTCTGATCTCCACACTTCCACCTGGGCACCCCCACACACTTACACACATGGTCGCAGATACAAGCACTCACATACCATACACAAGCACAAGTAAATTGTGAAGCCTGAGGTCAGTGAGTGGGGAAGTCGGGTGAGAAGGCAGACGCTCAAACAAGCATATCTCCGTGTTATTTCAAATAAAGTAGATTTAATGATGTCACACTAATTTATAGATCTTTACTGAAATAAAAAGAGAATGTGATGGGCTGAAAAGTATTCATATATGTAAGGTGGTACTAAGGGTGAATGCTAGTGAATCTAGAAAAAGAGGGCCTGAGGTTATGAGCTAACCTTATTCAACATCATGATTAATGACTGCAAAGACAGAATAAGACACAGATGTGCTTTTTGTATATATTCACACATATACATATATAGACATAAAATACCTATGTTACAGTCTATGATGAGATAATAGAGAATCAGAAGAATCCTTATATGTTTACAGGCCAATTAGCCTGGTGTACATGATAGAGAGACAGAGACAGACAGACGGACAGACAGACAGGCAGGCAGGCACACACACACGTGCGAGCACACATACACACAGACAAAGAAAGACACAGAAAGAGATAGAGAATGGGAAATTGATGGGAGAAAGATTCTTAGCAGAGACTCTTTGCCTGTGTAGTAGCCTAGTCCTATGTACAATACTTGCTGCACCTGACAGTGACGATATGCACATCCAAGGACTGTGGAGCCTGGGACAACACAGGCACTGAGATGCACCACCTGCACAGAGAACTCCTCTGTCAAACAGTCACAGACACCATCTTCCACCTGCTATGACAAATCCCGTTGCAGAGACCTCCTGTCTAGACCTGGCCTACCAATGTGAATAAAATGGATGGAGCTCAGCAACCTATGAGTTCACTCAACAATGCAAAGAATATCCCACTTGCTCTCAGTAATTCAGCCTTTCAGAGGAAGGAGTTAAATTAACAATTAAAACCAAATATTTAGCAGTATTCAGCACATAGCTGACACCATGGAGTGGCTGCATTCTTTTTATGCTATTCACTTAAGCAAATGTCATGTGGTTTTTATTTTGTGAACCAATAGTTCCGATGTAATAATGTAAACATATGAAGGAGACAAGATTGTATTCCAATGAATTAAATGAATGAAAATCTGAAATCTCAGACTTTGTCAGGCATAGCGAGTATCATATAATAAAGTCTTCCCCGAGAGAGAGAAGCTGGCTGGAATAATGATGCGTTGCCTTCTGCCATTGAGTGCCTAGTGAGGTTGAGCTGCGGGTAAGATTTGGAAGGCAACAAAAGGCAAACTGCATATTTCTTCAGAAAACTTAGATTCTTGATATTTCTATTTGTAGTCTTGGATTCAATTTTTTGGAAATGTGTAAAATATAAAAAATGATGATCATATGTGTAGAAACAAATAGGTGCCTCTTGTGCATGTTTATATGCATGTGTGTCTACCTATTTGTCCTGTGTAACCTATTTTTTCCTAAATACATAGTCTTCCTCAGGAGCTCAACAGGTTTTAAAGCCTTGTTACTGGACAAACTTTAGTTTGTGAAAGGTGGGGAAGGGATGAAAGGAACCACACATGTGAGAGATAAAACCCCAATGATGTCACGCCATGAGAAAGTTTCTGGAACACATTAGATCCTTTCTGTGGGACAATGATCTTGTACCCTGTAAAGATTTATCAGTTGTATTGCTTTAATAAAATGCTGATTGGCCAGTAGCCAAGCAGGAAATATAGTAGTAGTATAGTACCAGGTAGGTAGTAGAGGCAGGGCAATGAGAACAGGAGAATTGTGGGAAGAGAAAGATTCAGTCTGCAATCATCATCCAAACACAGAGAACGCAAGATGAGAATGCCTCGCTGATAGAAGGTATCAAACCACATGGCTAACATAGCCAAGAATTATGGGCTAATGTAAGTTATAAGAGTTAATAAGAAGCCTGAGCTAATAGACCAACCAGTTTATAATTAATGTAGGCCTCTGTATGTTTATTTGTGACTGAACCACTGCAGAACCAGGCAGGACAGAAACGTCTGTCAACAGATCCTGAAGTTCTATTTGCCCATTTGCTTCTGCTAATCAGCAGCAAACTGTATCCTCAGACCAAGAAAGGATTTTTGCATTTCAGTCCTGGCCATGGGACCTGCTAGGTGAGCGCTGTGTCACTAAGCTACATCAGAATCCCTCCCCAGCCCACCCCACCCACCCCTGCCAAGCAATTTTAAATGGTATACTGGGTGCCCAGTTAGGGGAAGTCACTTTTATGATCTCGGTAGTAAATATCTTAGAATGAAAAATAATTTCTGTTTGTAGTTGAATTAAATATCCTAGTTGTAGGATAAGTCTGTCTGAGAACCCTCTGGTTTGTGAAAATGACTCCCATAACTCTCTCAGAAAATTAAAGTGTCTTTACATGTGCATTTGCCTTGGCCACTGGAAATACATTCCAAATATAAGAGCTAGAACTGGCTCTTTTCATATCCTGAATACTGATGACTGACCCCAGTTCGTCTGTGAAATGGAATAACACTGTCCTATAACTTTTCTTGAAATAAAACTAGAAGTGCAGACATTATGTCCTAAGTGTGCAGGTCAACCATTTTATAAAGTAAATAAGCTTATGTAACTAGAATGGGAACCAAAATATTAGAACAATGAATACCCAGAAGCCAGAGAGTGGACTCCATCAGTCAGGACTGTCTTAGCCTACCAACTCTGCTTTCCAACTTCCATGCTCTGGGCTGTGTTTTGCCTGTATCTTAACTTTGCTGAACTGAAATCATACTTTGTAGCTCCCTATCTTTGAGCCTTCTGGGCTGGTAGTTGAGAAGCCAATTCATAGTGCTACATGTAACAACAGTACAGTTAATTTCTGCCTATTCCATTTAACAGTTACAATCTCTGCCTCAGCACAGATAATAAAGGAAATAGGCTTTCTCATTTATGAAGAAGGAAAATAGTAGCACTGTGAATGGCTGAACAGACACATGCCTGTGTAGTTATGTGCCAAACGATAACCTTGTGGGAATGGGCACAGGGCATGTGTGATCAACTGTAATAGGAATTTTTGAACAGCTTACCAAAGAAGTAGCATCAATTAAATTCTCAGGTAACTGTTTTTATAGCTGTGTTTGATATTTTAAATTTTATTTATGAGATAACTAAAAGTGTTTGCGAATTTTTATGCTTTTTAGCCATTTGGATAGGCACTTTCCAGAAAATACCTATTCACATATTTATTCTGAAATACTTGACTTTTCAAGATATCCCGTATACAAATCATTTATTAGTCCATATAGAAAAATAATATCAGTAATAGCATATGGCATATAATAACAAATAAATAATAGAACATAAAGATAACCACTCTTACATGTATAAATCTTTTCATTCTTTAGTCAATTTTTGAAGAAAAGTTTAATTTTACTCTTATCCAAAGCACTACTGTATTCCCTTTGAATTGACATTTTGTTTATAGCTTAAGACATTTTTGCTTCTATTACATGGTATAAAGATATTTTCTTATGTGTCTTTCTGGAGTTTTTTTTTCCTTCCACTTTTATATATGATAAATTGATATTGGTCTATGAGATAAGGAAAGGGGTTAATATTTTACTCATATTAATACTAAGATAACCCAGCACCATTTTACACAAAGATTTTTTTCTATGTACTGAAAAGATACAGCCTAAGGCAAAGTGTTTACCACGTATGTGGGTATCAGCAGCATCCAGGTTTTGACTTCTTTATTTTTCACTTCTTGTGACCATGACACGTTATCTTAGTTACAGTGGGCTTATCGGTTAGCATTCACTTTTACAATACTGACTTATCTGTTCTTGAAATCCTGCATTCCCATATAGTCTTGAAATTGGTTAATAAGTTTCTGTATTTTTTTATGAGAATTACATTCAATCTTTTGACACCTACATATACTCAGTTTTTGAACAAATGAATCCATCATCTCTCTTTCCTCGTGTTTTCTGTGCAGTGGCTTCTATACCGTCCATGTTACATCTATGCTCATTGGGGAGATTGTTGAATACTTTTATATTCACACACACAAACATATATATATATATATACATATATATATATATGTATATATAACATGAAGTGTTGGAAATAAGGATTGTACTCTCTTTATAACTTGTGTGGGTAAATGTTATATTTTTATCTGAGTATAATCTAGATAACCTTATACAAGATTGGTGTTTTTTCATATTCATTTTTAGAAAGAGTTCTGACAGATTTTTGTGTCTATTTTTATTAAAGCACCTCACTGACATTTGATATGTTCCCTAAAATATTAACATTCTATGTCCTGGATTATTCATCATTTCTGAGTAAAGAAAGTTCAGGCAGCTTCATGCAAAGAAGAGCCTGTTGTAACACCACTGCTCTGGAATTTCAGCTTCTATTGAATCATCAATGAGCTGCTCACCATACTTTCAGGGGTTGTTATTTTCAGCCACTGTTTCCATAAGTGTGTGGATATGGTCAGGATGAGCAAACCGTAACAGAGATACTTTCAGATACATTAGCATGGTTAACACTGCCACACGCCTATGGATGCTTTTGTTGTTGTAGAGTTCATGATGCAGCTAGTTATTTTCCTCACAAGAATCATCCTTCATCTAATTACTGCCTCCTCCACCCTCTCTCCCTCCCTCTCTCTCTGTCTCTCTGTCTCTCTGTCTCTCTCTCTCTGTCTCTCTCTCTCTTTGTGTGTGTGTGTGTGTGTGTGGCATATGTACACATGCATGCTCATGTATGTCTGTCTTTGGAGGCCACGTGTCAACATTGGGTGATTTGACCCCTTCTACAGTTTGCCTACATTTCATCTACTTATTCTATGAGTTGGTAGACCAGGAGTGACACAATACAAATGTGAAGGCTTGAGAACAGCTTATAGAAGCTGTTTTTTCTCCTTCTACAAAGTGTGCCCTAGGATTGAATTCAGGCTGCTAGGCTTGGCCACACACACCTTAATTTGTTGAACTATCTCGTTAATCCCACTCACCCTTCCTTTTGGAAACAAGGTCTCTCAATGAATCTGGTGTTTCCAGGAACTGGCTTCCCTGTGAGCTCCCAGGATCCACTTGTCTCTGTCTCCCAGCACTTGTCTTATAGACACGGGTCACCATATCCTACTCAAATGTGGGAGGTGGGACTCGGAATTCTGGTCCTCATGCTGGTACAGCTGGTGCTTTACCAAATATGCCAGCTCCGCTCTCCACACTCTTAATCACCTCATGATTACATGTCTGAATGCTGTCTTCAAGACTCATTTTCTGAGACAGCAAGCCTTTAACTCAGTTTGAGTGATTGTCCTGAAGTGTATTTCTCCTAGGTATAGAATGCTTCTTCTTTGAACACTTTGTACACGCAGTGTTACCCCCTCATTATTTATTATTATTATTACTATTGCTATCATTATTACCTTATTACTCCCATTATAGTCTCTTTAGGCTCCTCAACCTCAACACTGACTCCCATAGTCTACCCATGGTTCCCACACACATTTCTTCCCTACTGGACACTCTACTAATTTCCACAGAAAAAGGCAACACTACTCCCCTAGACTTGGAGACAGACTATAAATTACATACATTTTATTTCCTTGACTCGAACAGCCACCTTTGACCCTGCTCTCTCCCCCCAGTCAAGTAGATGCAGACGCCAATTTCTCCTAATTTTATCTTACGTTTTCCCTATTAGACTTTGATATTTGCTCTCACTGTACAATGCAACCTAAGCCTAGGGCGCCATTAGTCTATTTTAGGAACACTGCAAATGACTTCGAACTATTTGCTATACATTTCCAATTGCTAAGCCACCCACAGCAACTAGAACAAAAGTTGCATAAAACTCTAGTAAGTTGCTCGAAAGTAGCTATTTACTACCTGGTTCTACCAAGGGAATGTTGCCTATTCTGCCCATGTGTATCAATCTGTGTTTAATATGTTAATTACTAAGTTACAAGAAAACAAGGGAAGACTCAAAATGTCATTTTATAGTTCACAAATACTACATCTTTCTATTGCCTTGTAAGAAGGTCTTCAAATATAAGACATTGTATAATTGAATGGCTTGGCATTAACACAGCCAGAAATCATGTATATCATACATACAAAATAAGCTCTCTACTTCATGCAAGTACTTATTATTACTATATAAGTAATAATCTATCCTGATTATTCCTTTTTTTCTAATAGCAACATATGAAAAGACACAAACACAAATGGTCTGTGATTGTGCTGTTAGATGCATGTTTCTGAGTGACTTACATGTTGGCATGTTCTAAAGAGAATACTAGGGACAAGGCCTTTGGGAGCTCTGACCTACAGTAGATGTATAGATTTTTTTGATATTTCAGTGAATCCTCTGGAATTCATTTCTTCAAACCGTGATCTTCAAATTATTGGATATTGGTGCTTGAAGGCAGGGCATTCGGAAGGTAATTTGGATGAAGGTCCTTCAGGATGGCAAGAGTGCTTTCATCAGTGATGTGCATTCTTAACACTGCCAAACTCACTAGCTGATGCCCTCACCATAATGCTGCATTAGGAAGTGAAAACTCACTAGCTCATGCCCTCACCATAATGCTGCATTAGAAAGTGAAAACTCATGTAGCATAAAGACAAAGGCAACATCATCAGAGCAGGAGAACTTTGAGTGGTTTGAAGAACAGAATTTATGTAGTCAGAAATTTTAGGGGAAGAGATCACAAGTGAAAGGGATAATATGTAAGCCTAGCCCAGCCCAATGGGAATGCCACCACTGCCACCACTGGCATGATATGTGGGAAACTGCAGACAGTTCATTTGCAGGGTGGTCATGGCCATCAGGATGGAAACATGACCACATTGACCCTTGAGTGACTAGATTTTATGAGTTTGCAGATGAGAGAAAAGTACAAAGATTAAAAACAAGCATATCCAAAGAGACCCCTGTGTCCGGTCCAGGAGAAAAGCCGTTAAGATATTTTGGGTGGTGGTGGCGCACGCCTTTAATCCCAGCACTCGGGAGACAGAGGCAGGCGGAGCTTTGTGAGTTTGAGACCAGCCTGGTCTACAAGAGCTAGTTCCAGGACAGGCTCGAAAGCCACAGAGAAACCCTATCTCGAAAAACCAAAAAAAAAAAACCACCAAAAAAAAAAGATATTTTGGTAGAGCTATAAATGGGAGTATGGAATTAAAAAGAGAACTGTGAACACTTCACACAACTTTAGTCTTTCCACTTAATTATCTTCAAGCTGAATAGTGTGAATATGCGATTTTCAAATTTCCCTAAGATCATTAAGTGGATGTCACACACTCGGTCTTACTGTTTGCACCTTATCGTCCATCTTTTCCTGAATGTGATTTGACCACCGTTCTGAGGGTCCACACTACGTATGCTACCTGCCTGTTAGTCACAAAGCAGCTGCCGTGCAAAACAACATAGGAAAGACAATGATGCACGAACAAAATAATTTACCAAGACACAGATACATAATTTATTGTAATACACTCCAATTAAACAGTGAGTGAGCTTCTAGAGAGAGAAAATCATGCCACTCAGAGAAGCAGATGGGAGTTACGTTATTGCAAATAAAAGAAAAAATTACTTAGTCTTTTTATCATGGAATTCTTGTGTTGGCCCAAATCTGAGGGGTCAAATGGAGCTCTTGGTACTGCTTCTAAGTAAGTTTTAAAATAAGATTCATGTTCTAAAGACTTGCCAGTAAGGAGCTGAGTCTTTTTCTATCCCACCAATAGCTCCCAAATAATGATCTGAAGGTTTCTTATTAACTATGAAAGCTCAGACAATATTTTTGGCTTGTTCCTAACTAGCTCTTATAACTTAACTTAACACATATTTTTAAATCTCTATTCTGCCCCATGGCATTACCTGTCTTCCATCTGGTGCCCCCTGTTTCCTCTCCATAGCTGACTGGCAACTCTGCCTTTTCCTTCTCAGAGTTCTCTTTGTCCCCAGAGGTCCCCCCTATACCACCTCCCTCGCTATTGGTCATTCAGTTTTTTATTACACCAATCATACCAATACATTTTCACACTGTTTACAAATATCCCACTCCAATGGAATTTTGTGTAACATGCTGTGAGTGTTTAAGGGTTAGGCTCCAGATGTCGGTGTAAGCGTTTAGGGTCACTAGGGAACCAGGCTCCAAACACTCATGTTTGGACTGTTGAAGAGTGGGGATTTTCCTTTCATTTGGCTCTTCTGGTTTTAGAGTGATGATCAGATAGCCAATTCAATGCTGTGGTATTGCTGTGATTCTATTCTAGTAGCATGCATATTATTCAATACTGGTCCCAAAGCACACAACTGTCATGCTGGCAAATCTGCACATGCTACAGGACTGCTTTCTAGAAGTGAAAATTGTCTAAATTCTCAGAAAGAAGAAGAAAAATCTTGAAGAAGTTGGTGAGATCTTGGGTTAGGATAAATCTTCCTTTCGTGTACCAAATAGTGGAAGAAGGAAAAGGAAACTCATGATAGTTTTGGTGTCATGCATACAAGGACAATAGTTCTGCCCACAGTGTGTGACAGGTGCTTCTTCAAGATGGAATAAAGTATTAAATTATAGTGTTTAGCATTTTCTGAGATCCTGAGCTAAGACAGAGTCTGCAAGGATTAGACCTGTACAACTATAATAATTATATAAATCTTAACATTTCACTTCCAACAGACACTCATTTTCTCCCATGCAATGTCAATTTAATCAACTAGCGATTGTCTTCAGTAGAGAGTTTAGGAAAAGTTGGCCCTGTCTTGCTCCCAAATACCAGCTGGTATTTGTGTCCTAAATTTAACGCTGTGAGTTCTATTTGGGCTAGAGAGAAAAGAATTCCCACCAATGATAACTTCTTGTCAAGAAAATTATTTCATTTAGAAAGTCTAAAACAAAAGAACAGTCATGAAGGATGGGATCTACATTTAAATAAATAATGGGTTATTTTGCTCCCAAAAGTTTTCATTCCAATAACTGATCACATCTCACACGTTCGATTAAAGATGTCTGCCTTGGGTCATTACTAAATGACAGACTATGATAAACTGGATGACAGAAACAAGACAATGCAGTATTGTTTACACAGAAGATTGAGTAACTGGTTAGACAAAGAAGTTCTCGAGTAGCTATTGTATGTACAACTAACAGATTTACTGGGGCTTTTAGAATCTCTTCAAGGCTCTTTTCCAGCCAGCTTTATTAACTTGAAGTAAATCAAATCATGCAGGAGTCGGGCTCTGCCATGAAGAAATCAGGAAGAAGAATATGAAGAAGAACAGACGTGAGATGATAAAGTTTAGGATCTTTGGCATTTTTCATAAAACATTTTGTTAGAAGATTATTAAGTTATAATACAGAAACAAAGAAGTAAACATAAGTAAATTCCATCTTTTCACTTCAACTTCTCTTTACAATATATATATGTATATGTATATATATATGTGTATATATATACAAACCTACACATAGCAAGTGTCAATGAAATACAGATTTTAAAGCTTATATATAATTTTAACACTATAATATCTGTATACATTTTCTACATGCACAAAATTAATTGTTTTTTAAATTAGCAGGGTGTGCTGTGGAGCTGCTAGGAGCTAGGACTCATACGCACACTATCTACCAAGGATTATTTGGTGGTTGTTTTGTATGAACAGGGTTTTGAAATAAAATTGTATTGTCTTTATCTTATTTTGACCCTCAGAAAAACGAAAGACAAATTCAGACAGCCAAAAGCATGTCAACTAACTGCTTAAAACATTGGGTAACTGAAATGACTGTATTTCACCAAGACTAAGTAAGTAAGTCCCTTCATAAATTCATATTCTTAAGTGCTTCCTGAATTTACTAATTGGTCTCCCCCAACCCCCATCATCTCTCTAAAGATGCACATTGACATCTGGTTTTGGTAAAAAGTAAAATTAGAGGAAATGGCATTTTCACAGCAACAACATACTATCATCAAATCCTTATTCTTCAATGAGTGACTCACTGGGGCCTTCGGTGACACCCCTGCCAACAACAGCTGAAATGCCATCCAGGCCAGCATCCGATACTGAAGGGTCATCAAAATCGTAACCATGTCTTGAGTAATCATAGCCGATTCCAAAATAGTTGTGTAGACTATTCCAAAAGAGTCTAGAAATCACTAGATTTCTGATTTCTAAATTTCCTAATGCACATCATCTGGATAGATAGATGGTGGCAAAATAATCTGAAACAAGTGGGGGGACTGAGACTGGAAATAACTGCACCTCTGTGGAGTGACGCATTTTATGACAGAGCTTGGTAATAGAGCAGAGGCTGGTGTGTTACAACTCTGGGGCTGGCACGGAGCTTGTGACTGTCCTGCCTTGGCCTCTTCATTGTTGTGATTACAAGTGTGAGCCACCAGCCCCAGATGGAAATCCCTGTATATTAATGAAAATCTGCTGTCGGTATTGGAATAAGTTCGGCATCATCCCGGAATCAGGTGAGTCTCCTGTTTGCTCTCACGGACGGTGTTCCGCATTGTGGACACCTTTTTTTATGTCCTTCCTACAAATGGATGAGAGACTACTCTCACAGTCTTAGACTCGGTGGCTTTTGTTGGGTGGCTGACGGTCCAGGCATCAGGATACCCATGCGTGGGGACATACGTGCAGATGTGTGTGCATCCGTGGGTGTGAAGAGAGGAGAGGATGATGAGAGAGCTGCACAGAGCACTCATTCCAGGACACCTCCATACCGCTGGAGCACGCAGAACAGAGGTCTGATCAGCTACACACGGGAGCCTGGGGTGCTCAGTCAACATGAGCCCTAGACGGTACTCCGCTTTTTCCGAAGTGGGCTGTGGCCGCCACAGAGCTTCAGTTCTGCATACTGCACCTGTGAAAACAAACAGACATGATGCTGGCAGTGAGGTAACCCTAGCTCACCACAGAGTGTGTTAATGGCTCCCCAAGGACACAGCAAGGCAAAGGAAGGAAGGAAGGTTCAAAGGCAATGAATCATTATTTAAACACAGGACCATGGGGGGATTAATTGCAGGAAGGGTTTCAGAAGTCATGCATCATTTCTTGAAACCCAAGTATTAAAAGCAGATTTTTCTAATGGGATGCATGAGTTTCTATGGGCTTCATGACTGCTGCCCCTGATCTTGGTCTTGCTCATAGAAGCTTTCAACCGTAAATAACCTAATAACTGCCTCTTGAGATTGTTGATCATATGTTATGATACAACAGCTTACAACTATGATGGAATATTCAAGCTATTACAGTCATTAATTTTACCTAAGAGGGAGCAATATATTGAAATGGATAGTAGGCCCCAAACTTGTATAGATGTCTTAAAATTAATTTGACTTATAGTGTAATGACTGGAACATCTGTGATAAACATGAGCCCTTGAGGAGTCCCCAGAGGCACACTGTCATTGCCATTAAAAAGCACCAAGGGTGGGGACAGGGGGACTCATGCTAATGCATGGGGAACTCTCTTTCAAATGTCCTGTCATATGTATCTCTCTGTGAATGCTCCAAGTATACCTGGGTGAACACTCCAAGGGCTGTTGCCAGGACCGTGGAGAGACGGAATCGATGAGGAGTGTCTATTCACAGATGCTGTATGAACTCACACTGTAACCCAAGTGATGGTACATTGCAAGCTTAGTGTTTTCATGTGTAGCTCTGGTAGGCTGAGCGTAGAATACATTTATGGTACTGGACACATGTGCTCCCTCATTTTAGCATTTCTGCCAAGTTCCCCAAGGATGGTATACCTATACTTACATTAGCCTAACGCTCTGCCAAAACCAGATAAACAAAAAGACAAATAGATCCTCCCCATCTTGCATTTTGTGAAAGGCCCCAGGATAACAGAAGATACTATAACTGTCGATCTTAAATGCAGAACCAACAAAGGCCAGGTTATTATTTCTCCATTATGCCATGTAAAGCTAGAGAGTAAATATATCTGCAGAACCGATTTTAACAGGTTTATGTCATGAAGTAAAGCTTTTTTGTTGTTGTTTTGTTCATTATCTTTGATTTATTTTTAAAGCGCCACAGAGTCCATTTTAATCTGTAAAATATGGATGAAGGGGAGAGGGACCTTTGAGACCTCCAGCCCCATGTGTCTCTAATCCCCCTGAAGACACTGGGAAAGCAATTATGCGACATTGGCTCCATGATGAAAATCGATACTGGAATTGGGGTTCTCCCAGAAAATAAAAGGCTGTGCCTTTGATCATCTTGATGATGCTTCATGCCACGCTATCCCCCTTTACCTATTCAGTGGTCACTCTTCTCCATTAGTGGAAATGACAGCCTGCCTGCCTTCCTCTGGATTTGGTGCAGGCAAGTTCGCAGGGCCCTGGATGGGGCTGCCATTCTTTGGGACTTTCTTTCACCATTGCCTTTGTTAATCCCTGTGCATCCACAAAATTGGGACGCTGCTGGACTAAGTGAGCATTACCTGTGAATAATACTTGCGATTGATCTCCAATGTGATTTCCCAACACCACTTCTTCTGTGTGTATCAGAGTAAGGAGGGCCTTTGCCCTCAGCATTCCTAAGTCTTTAGAGGAAAAGAGGATAGAGGGCAGGCTGAAGAGATAATTGGGGCAAGAAAGGAATAAAGAGAATAATCCTCTTGTCTCCCCTTTCCCTGAAAATGCCCGCCATCTGGAGAACTAAGAAAATAAGCAGTGCCTCTCGGCACTGGATCTCAGGCACCTCCTCTGAGCTCATCTCAGTCTCTTCAGGGAGGCAAGCGATCAAAAGGGGACCAGTGCTGCAGCCCATAGCTACTCAGTATGAGTTCCAGATTCATTCCTAAGTAGCTCTTTTGCAGGATAATTTCCCCCAGTTGTCATATACTTTGGGCGAAGGGCTGGTTCTTCTCCCCACCACCTCCCAGGAAGAATGCTTTAGGGATTTTCTGATTCCTCATTTCAGTTACTCACACAAGCACAGTCATGTGCCCATCCAAACCTCTAAGGACTGGCAAGAACTCAATTCTGCTTCCCCTGTGGGTGGTGACCAATCATCACCTACCTTTTGAACGTCTGAGGGCACCCTGGAGAGAAAGTCGAGCAGCTCATTATTGTCGATGGAATAAGGATTCCGAAGCTTCTTAGTAAATTTATTTATGCCTACAAAACAAAAATACGATGTATTTATTGTTCATATTTACCCATCTATCTATCTCTCCATCCATCCACCCACCCACCCACCTACCCACCTATCTATCCATCCATCCATCTATTTATCCATCTATCTATCTATCCATCTGCCTGTCCATCCATCTGTCCATCCATCTGTCTGTCTATCTACCTACCTATCCATCCATCCACCTCCTATCTATCTATCTATCTATCTATCTATCTATCTATCTATCTATAATCTATCTGTTCCCTATCCCCCTCTACCTACCAACCATCTATCTTTGAAAATATGCCTGAGTGGGGGAAGGAGAGATATTCATAACTAAAAAATAGTGAGAAAACAATTACTGTACATCTACTCATACACATGTTGCTGTCACACGACATCAGTCACACAAACTTTTCCCTGAACTGATAGAGGGTCGTGCTGTGAAAGGGGGACTCTGCCTTCTTCAGCAGGACAATCCCATTACAACCCCAGCAGCAGGACTGCAGGAACATGCACTGAAACGGGGGAACCGATTGGCTTCTTTGGTAAGCACCGACTAAGAGCCTCCTCTGCTATGGAGACAAATGTCCCAGATGGGCAAAGGTCTTTACTAATCAAAACAAGTCCCTGCATGGACGCCCTGGACAAAACATAGCTGTGGGAAGAAGAGGGTGGGAGCTTCAGTCGGTAGAAAGAAACTACAGCAACCGCTCTCTCTCTACTCCTTTTCCCAGGATCCTCTTCTCTCGCAGAACAGAGCTTGACACATTGATTGCACGTTGCTGGCAGAAACTGTGAAACGTTATTATTGGAAAATTATTGTGCTGTGGTGACTAACTTCATTTACGGACTGCAACACTGGCACACGTGTTTGTCCAAGCACCCGAGTCTGCACTAACTTAGCATGGGGACAGTAGCAATTAGAATGAGGTTCAACGTTCAAGATGCCAAGTGACCATGCAGCCTCTGTCAATCTTTGGCTGTGCATATGGAGTTCCTGGGCATGCCCAGAACATGGATTCCTCTGCAGACAGAGATGCCTCCCAACCTCCTTTTGTCTTCTACTCTGCTCCTTGGGGTGCCTCTGCCTTATCCAGATCTCATAAGCTATAGTCCTTTCACCGAATGTCAACCTTTTTTTTTTTTCATGTTGAGTTTTAGAAGCAGAAAGACTAGGTGGCTTTCTGAAGTTTTGCCACAGGGTGCTTGTTTAACAAGGATCGTATCTGAAGGCCCGCTTGTCCCAATGATGCTGAATGAATGCTCAGCTTGGTTGTGCTCTGAATGGCTCCTACTCAGAAGCCAAGTTCAACAGTCCCCATCACATAAAAGGTTTGATGTTTCCCTCTGTTCATTAAATATGACTTTGCTTTCATCTCAGGACTAGACTTCCTGCATGGCATTGTACCTGACACAATGACAACCTCCAGTCTTTTCTTTGGGGGGTCAGATTTACATCTGCTTTGCAAATGGGAGCAGGCCATTGTTCATGAGTAAATGGTGGCTTGGTGGTTGGGCTAGGGTAGGATCTCAGTAATATTCCCCTTTCCTTCAAGTCAAAGCTGCACTCTGCCTTTCTTCCCACCACCCCCACAGCAAACTCCCCCCCAGCGTTCCTTTAAACTAAAATACTCTCACTGTGTTATTCTAAAGACATTTAATTGTAGCATGCGCTCTTCGGCAAAAGAAAAACAGACAAGGCAAAGTGATGAAGGGAGACAAAGACGTATTGAGAAAAGATGTATCTCCTATTGTTAATTATATATAGTGTGCGCATCTGGAGCCTTTGCAACGAACAGCAAGGCAGGGATAATATCACAGCCGATCAAAACACTGCATTCTTAGTCACTGGGAAGATTACAAACCTGCACGGCGGCTCAGACGGACCCAGAAAGGCAGAAGGAGTCCACAAAGCAGTGAGACTGACTATGTTTGAAAAACTTGGAATAAAAATCACAAGGTATTCAGCTGGCATGCTTCAGAGGCATAGCTTATTTTCTAAGGTATCTTAGGTTTGACAATTTCAGGGATTCTGCTGAATTATCTATTATGTGAGATCAAGTATGAAGAGGACATCACAGACCTCTTGGTTAACTTTACGGGGTAATAGGGCAATAGCAAAGGGTCAGGCATGACCTGGCTTCCCACTCTTAACACTTCATAATGTGTTAATGCAATTGCAGGTGTATCCCTCAGCTCTTCCGGGTCCAAGATTTCTAACAACACAATCTTTATAACAAAATCTTTCCCTCTAGTTTCCAAGGTTGATGACAGAAACCATGGTGAGTAATAGAGGCAAGGACGTTCTAATCTACAATTAACCAACAATCTAGCAGAACTGGAGTTGGGACTGTAGATTCCACTTAGATAGTACCACAAGGAGACAGTGATAAAAAGGTCTATGTACCACTATGCATCCCAGACATTATTTTGGAAGCACATATCCAAATATGGAAGTTGTGTTTTCATTCAGTGAATACTACTCATAATGCTAGATATGTTTTTGTTTGTTTATTTGTTTTTCAAGACAGGGTTTCTCAGTGTAGCCCTGGCTGTTCCTGTAACTAACTCATGTAGACCAGGTTGGCCTCAGACTTACAGAGATCTGCCTACCTCTGCCTCCCGAGTGCGGGAATTAAAGGCATGCGCCACCACCACCTCTTTTGTTTTTTCAATCAAAATGATACAAATAGTTCTATGTTATTAATATTGTTAGTCAAGGGGAAAAAGGAGTCAAATTTTGGGGTAGAACATTTGGAAATAAAATTATTGGTTAGCGGCCCCAGACCCTACAACACACAGAACAGTTAATGGCACTGAAGCCTCCAATAGGGAAAAAGAAATCACTTGGAGAAATTGTATGTCTGCTTTGCATTTTCAATTACACACACATGTAATACACAGTTACAACCACATGTCACAGAATGTCACTGCCTATCAAGTATAACTGAGTACATTGTACACAGTCCCAACTACAGCACTTTGGTTGAGGGTAAGTCAGAGAAACCATGCTTATCCTCTCAAATCCTGAGTTCCTTTCATGTGATATCATGTTCTTGAATGGGAATACAAGGTGGGTGGGTCATGGTCTCTTCTTACAAGAAGCTGAAAATGTAGCATGAAGAGTTTCTCTCACCTTGCAACAGTGGAAGTGTCTGAGATCGGAACTGATGGATAATTACGGCAACATCCATGACAAAGAACAGAATCAAAGAAATTGGGGGGAACATCTCATAAGGAACAAAAAGCAGGCCTTGGACTGTATAGTGGAAATTGTGTGACCCTCTGGAACTGTATATATCACACAGGTCAGCAGAGTCCCATAGAGACTTCCAGAAATGTGTGTATCTTACAAGTTAGCAAAGACTGGTAGAAAAAGCTTCCTAAGAACAATTTCAGAATTTCTTTACAACTGACCCTTGGTGAGAATTCTCAAAGTTCTGCTTCCAAAATAAAGAAGTTGTGGGTGCCACAGCAGGTGGCTTTTATAGAACACAACTGGTGTAGGAGGTCCTTCTGTTTATGTATTGCTTTCATTGGTTAATCAATAAAGAATTGCTTGGCTTGATAGGGCAGAACTTAGGTAGGCGGGATAAACAGAACTGAATGCTGATCGAAGAAAGGTGGAATAGGAGAACCTCCATGGAGCCGCCAGAATCAGACATGCTGAATCTTTCCTGGTAAGCCATGACCTCGTGGTGCTATATAGATTAATAGAAATGGGTAAAATCAAGATGTGAGAGTTAGCCAATGAGAGGCTAGAGATAATGGGCCAGGCAGTGATTTAATTAATACCATTTCTGTGTGGTTATTTCGGGTGTAAGCTAGCCGGATGGCTGGGACAAACAAAGGGCCACCCTCCTCGTGCAACACATAACTATGAGCATCCAGAGTCAATTGTTCCTGTTTCCAACTGTTTCTTTTGTAGTGTTTACACCCAGATGTCTACACTACATACCACAGAGCCAAAGAACAAGGACAGTGTTTCACCTGTCAAAGCCTCATGGTCCAGCAGTATTTCCCAATTTTCCCATGAGAGTTCTGAAGTTAAGCTGTTTTCATAGGTTTATGTCAAATAATGTACACATTTATAAAAATATTTATTATATAAAATATGCATAAAATTTGGTTAATTTTTCCAAAGGAATGAAGCCATCAATTAGTGTTTGATACTAATTCATCTTGCATAGCAATCAACAAAAATGAACAGGTAACCTTAAGAATAAGCCATTGAAACCTTAACAAAGTTGGAAGGAGCAATGAACGTTTTTAGACGTATATGTGTGTGTGTGTGTGTGTGTGTGTGCATGTGTGTGTATGTGTTTGTGTGTGTAATTTTTTTCTAAGTGACAAGGTGTGAGTCTATTAGAGGATGTAATCATTTAAAGAACATGTAAGAGAGGAGTATTCTCTGAGCTTATGCTAACCAATAACTAACTCATAACTAGTAACTAACTTGAGGAAGGAGAGGTTATAATAGAACTGCAAAATATATTTAAAAATGCAATGTGTGTTTTGCATAAGGAGATGAGGCAAGCAACTGTGCATTGATGTTTAAGCCTTGGAATCCATTATCAATTAGTAAATTCATCAATAGATTATCAACTATTGTCTATTATGTAGAACTAAGCAACCAGAATAAGAGACTAAAAAGGTTTGTTTGGGGCAATGAGAACAGAAAGAACTCTGTACTGTTTAACAATATTACCCACAAACTGAAAACCAGGTAGAGAAATCTTTTATTAAGTTTATGCAAAGAGATGTTAGAAGGCTGCTAAGATACAAGAAGATAAAATCAGAAGTCAACATGATTTGGGAAAATAGAAAGACAATCAGAACTGAAAACTGACAATCAGAAGAGAAAACAGAACCATGCAGTCTGTTCATATCTGAACTCCATCCACAGCCCTGTATTAGAGAGTCAGAGATCAAGAATTTAGCAAAAGAAATGTCCGTGCTGAACCAAGACTGGCTTTTCCTTTGCCTAAAACATGGAGTATGGCAATTATTTGCCATATTTCATATAGTATTATATATTAGTAATCCAGGTGATTACTAAGGTTTTAAAACACAGGGAGAACAAGCATAGGTTAGAGGCCAATACTGTGTTAGTATACATGGGACTTAAACATCGAGAGATGAGGTTATTCACAGGATTCATGCAAGCTATGTCTTCAGGAAATACAGGAAAGACTGTATCAGCCTTCTTCATCAAAGAAAAGGTGCAGAGAAGACTAATCAACTAAGCATAAGGTTTAACAGCTGACCATGGCATTCAACTCAATATGAACAAGACAGTAGCCAAAGGCTTATCATTATCAATCTCTTCTGATAGAAGATATAAACGTGCAAATGGTGAATGGAAATTGAATTCAAAAATGATTATTTAACAACAATGAAGAATACAATTGTGTCTGCTATACAGAGTACCTGTGTTGCAAACTTCACACTTGATCCTCATTCATTCCTAATATTTTTAAGTCAAAACTCCATGAATTAAAGAGAATGAGAATATGTTCTTACTTTGGCTGGCTACAATGGAGAGAGCCTTCTACTAGATCTCATCTCCTAGGACACGAGGAGAGCACATCCTCCAGAGTCAACTAAGCAGGGCTCATGGGGGCTCACAGAGACGGAAGCAGCCATCACACAGCCTGCATGCATCTGTACTAGGTCCTCTGAATATACATTATGGTTCTTGGCTTGATGTTTTGGGGGGACTCTTGAGTGAGAGTAGGGCTGTCTCTGATTTTTTGCCTGTTTGGGGGACCCTTTTCCTCCTACTGGGCTGCATCACTCAGCCTTGACGTGAGGGCCTATGTCTCGTCTTATTGTATCTTGTTATGCCATGTTCAGTTTATATTACAGTTTATATGAATTCTTTTCTGGTGGGAGATTGGGACTGGGGATATTTCTGGGGGAGAAGGGAGGTGAGGGAGGCTGAGAGGAGTTGAGGGAGGGGAAGCTGTGGTTGGGTTGTATGGTATGAGAGAAGAATAAATAAAAATGTTAAAAAAAGAGAAGATTCCATCTCCTAAATAATATAGAGAATGACCATGTTACCCTCTGTACACACACTCCTTGCTGTTCTGTATTCTCACGAGTTATTTCCTTTCTCCAATAACTCCTGTTTCCTAATGTCCACTTTGGCTTTTCTCATCAGCAGGTTCCCTCTACCACCACCATCTCGGTAGCACTGCATGATGGCTCTAGAAAAGGCTACAGCTTTTATCTTCATTTCCCAGCTTTCTGCTGTTGCTTAGGAGCGAATGCATCCCAGCAGTCTCTCATCTTCAGGACTTCCCTGAATGTCTCGATGCGCTAGATCCCAGGAAATGATGAAGGTGGAGGGTGGATTCAGCAACAGGCCTAAGACAAAGGCCCCTGACTTCTCCATCAATGATGTGGGTATGCGCCTAGTAGAGTGTCTTTGTCATCCCAGCAAAGATGGGAAGGTTCACAAAAAGGCTTCCATTTGGTCCTGCTGCTTGCTTGAATGTGAAATCTTGTCATGAAACAGGTGCCAACCTGACCATTTTTCTTGTTGCTTTTTCCAAGTGGCTAAAGTTAACGCAGGCAAGCCAGATCCTCTGCAAACCGTACCTGCCCCCTCTTTCACCCACTGCGTAGGTAGTCACAGACGTCCATCTCTCACCACACTGCTTCTGGATTTAACTATGAGGTTAGCTTATTTCTTCCCTGCAGTCGAAATGAAGTGTATCAGAAGCTGCGAGACAGTGGCCAGAACCATTTTTACTGTCTATAAAGGCAAGATGCAGGTGTTTGCCCACCATTTGAACCACAGAGCTTCTGGAAAGTTACTAGGCCACTGCCATATATTATTCAAGGGGATTTACGACAGGGAAGCCTGAAGGGAAATAGGAAGCCTGATCACAGTTTCATTTGATTGTGATTCTGCACAGGGCTTATAAATATCCATGTCGAGCCCTTACGCAACCGGCCTTTGCGGAAAGGTCCTGGACGTTTTCATTCCCCAAATGTTTTTCTTCATCTCATGTTTAATTGGTAGCAAGAGCGCATTTAAAGTTTATGGTCGTACTCTAAAAATGAATAATTTGTCCTTACCTGGAACTGCCTGCTAGCAAGCAGAACATGTCAGACTTACCCCAGAGCAGAACGATGTACCGCAGAGGAATGAAATACAAAGCCACTGTGGCGATGGCCAGAATCAGACAGGCCAGCAGGGAAAGGAAGGGCACCGTCCAGTTAAACATACTGCGGAGAAACCACGTTAGGGTCAGTTCATCTGAGGCTGAGAAATTGGCACACAGTCATCCTGTCACGTGTATTTCTGGGATAGCTCTAAATTAAGATCAATTTTAAGAGGTTCTTTAAAGCACAGCATATACATACATACATACGTACATGGATACATGCATACACACACACACACAAATCTGCATATGTATATCTCTAATAGATAAAACTTGAAGATGAAATTCTGCTAAACTGACAACATACCCGACTGGGCACCTGTGAGATACTAATGAGGAGACTATCAGAAGATCAATCAGCACTGAACTTGTCAGAAGATCAGCAACACTGGCTTCCTCGAGCCAGCAACCTCCAACAAACCCCTTTCCACGCTGCACCGTGCCTAAGGACGGCATTCCTGCCGTCATGGCTTGGTGCCTATGTCTCTTCAAAATGAGTCACTAGTTAAGTCATTTCTAAGCTGATCCTTCTCTGGGGAACAGACAATGGCTAGGAAATGTGTAGAACAGGGGGAATAGTTATTTCTGGATTTTCATGCTTTTGTGTGCAAATGGGGCCCTAGGGCTTGGGCTGTGGAAGTGAACACAGTGTGACCAGAACTGTGCAGTCCTTAAAACCTGCCTGCTCTGGAGCTCCTGACTGGGCAGAGACTTTCCTACCCCTTGAATCGCCTTCCTGTATAAAGGATTTGTGGATGTACTTCCTTGCAGTAGGAGTAGAAGAACCTACAACTTCTGTGGTTTTTGTTTGGAGGAAATGAGAAGTGTTGGATCATTAGAGAAAGCAAAATAAGCTAGCCCTCAGGTCATTAAACATCATATCTTATGCTCATGTATTTGGACTGTAGCACTCTT
>JAQHUG010000073.1:5379891-5411440 GCA_028555095.1 Dicrostonyx torquatus
ACACAGAGAAACCCTCTCTCAAAACCAAATAAACAACAGTAACAAAAGTCAGTGGTGGTGGTGGTACATGGCGGCCTGCAGGCCTTTAATCCCAGGACTCGGGAAGCAGAAATAGGCAGGTTTCTGTGAGTTCAAGGCCACCCTGGTCTGCAGAGCTCGTTCTAGGACAAGTAAGGATACACAAAGAAACCCTGTCTCAAAAAACAAAATCAAAAAAACCCCACAAAATTTGAATTATATTTATACTGTGCAATATCATATATATTTAGAAAACAATGATACTACACAAAGAGTACCCACTGCATCTCCAAACATGGAGATTCAAAACTAGTAAAACCATCAAAATATGGACATCAACACGCCCATAGAATTATTACTGGACTTACCCATGTGCTGTAGGTTATATTCTAAACAGGTAAAGATAGCTAAATGTGATAGAGTTTAGAAAGGAGGCACAGAGTACAACTGGACACTGTTTCATTGACTAGGCTTGATTCTTACAATGGATACATTGTGAAACAAAATAAAACTAAGTAAAAGAGAATATGGAACTGTAATTCTGAATGCTTTCGGAGAGAGGAAACAAAAGGAGCAGACACCTTACATAGACATCAACAGTTAGGGATGACCCTTTGAACTTTGCAGGTGTGTATTAGTAGTAAAATTAAAAACTGTTTTCTGTTCTAACATTCTTTAGCCAAAAGTAAAACCACAAGCTTCTCTCTGCTTCATTTCCATTTTATAGATGCAAAACTGACAAACTTCATTTGCTTTATAGTGACACTCAGACTAGCCAAAGGGTAGATGAATACAATGCATTTAAAACACTATGTGGGGTAGTAAGTATTTAAAACATTTAGCTACTGCTTGTTTTGCTATCATGCAAACATGGCAGAAATGTGAGAAGAAATCTAATTCTATCTGCTTTCAGTCTGAAGATAATAAAACGTTTTAAAACACATGAATTTATTTTTAGAAAGAGATATAAATCATAATTGTCTTTCTAGCAAAATTATCACATGTTCTTAAAAGAGTAAAATATTACATAGATGATCTGAAAAAAATAGAAACCAACATTCAGTTAACATGGAATTAAGAAAATAATATAACGACAAAAAATAAAATTAATACAAGAATGCTAGGAGTTAACTCAATCCCAAAGTCAATATTCTGCTAATTTTAAACAAACACTGTGAGGTTTTATCTTGTTTCTGTTTCCTGAGTGAGGGACAGGAAGAAAAACCAAAAGCTAGAATTTAATAAAGAATTTAATAGGAAATCATGGCATAAACACACACAGAAGTGTTAGGTGAGAAACAGAACGAATAAAAGGAGGAAGGATAAAGAACTGACAGAAAATCCATGTGAACAGAAAGGGAGGACTAGATAGAGATCCTCAGGACCTGGGGTCCAGGAAGACAGGACTGCCATCTGAAGTTAGCTTACCTGTGCAGGTTGAAAGGATTTGAGAACAATTGAGAAAAACAAGAAAAACCCAAGATTCTCAAGTTGGTATTTGCCCAAGGTGACTCATGGCAAAATTCCCTCCAGAAGTAAGTATGACCAGTCCAGACATCTGATTACCCAAACACAGCGATCCAAGGAACGGAAGTTCACAGCTGATACCAAAGGGCACCTGACTGGTATGCTGGGAGAAGGTATGCTGGGAGAAGATAAATGAACTAACAAAGCAAGGCTGGCATAGCTGTAACCGTGTAAGTAACCAAGATAGTAAAATTGTATTAGTAATAAATAGGTTGCATCTTAATTATTAATAAGATAATTCATAATAGCAGTTTCAATGTGTAAAACAAAGAACAGAGCATCAAGGATATAGAAAGCCCAAAGCAACAAAATTCAAGAAGAGTAGTTTGTAATCATAGTAGACTGTTTTGACAGATCTCTAAGAAACTATTAGAACAAATCCATCAGAAAAACAGAGTACATATAAGACATGACCATACCAATTTGAACTTAGGAAGTACAGTGATATAATGCACCCAATCTCCTCACTAAACTTCCATGAAAAAGTTATGGAAGTAAGCTATTGTTGGGTCAATATTTTCTGAACACAGAGGTATGAATCTATACCACAGAAATGAGTCCTTATCTTATCAGGCTCCCTTTATCTTATCAACTCTCTGAAGCTTTGCTTAGATGCTCAAGGACATGGGTTTGGAACCATCCATCCACAAAGGGATATTCTTAGCTCTTCAAACTATGGCCTGTTCTCTAGGAGAATGTAATGCTGAGCACGAGTTTCAGTGTGCTGCACACACACATTTGAAATTGGCAGATATTACAAAACATAATAAGAGAAAATAAAGCAGGAAGGATAACTACTGCTTCTCCCATGTGTATACAGCGCGGGTGACAATCTTCTGGACATTAGCAGGGAAGCCTTGCTCTAAGAGTTTCATGTAAAGTGCTCCTTGTTGCCACAAGCTGGGTAGAAGTTTCCCGAGTTTGTAAGCACAGAACTACAATAGAATTCCAAGAGCGTGACACACGACATCCCACTTGAATGCCCAGCAGGGACTTTAAGGTCACTGTAATAATGGAATAGGCAAAGAATTAATAGGAGTTGAGCCGATGAGCCTTCCTGTGTTGCAGCTGGGCACAAGAGTGCTCTGTTCATTGCCTGTAAACACGTTCCGGGCATGGCCACCACAGCTGTGCTCGGCACAGCTGCCCCTCAAAAGCACTGTAGAGCTGGGAGCCTGCTTAAGTCACTCCGCCCCTTCTCCCATCAGACGCACTTCCTTTTGCATTGTCAGGGGCACAACAGCAATACTTGTGTTCTAGAGATGTCTAAGAATGAGACAGTTGTACCAAACACCATCTTCCTTCCCCGGCTGTGCCCCCACTCCACATCCTCTTGTCCTCCTGCCTCCCAGTACATTCGTCACTCTTTCTTCTGGTTTTCAATGACCTTTCTTTCCCGTTTACTCCAGGCCTTTTGTGATGTGCCTCATCTCCGAGCATCACCACTTTTTTTCCTAGCCCTTGTACCCTCGTATCCCCTACCTCTTCCTATATTTTCTACAACAGTGGTTCTCAACCTGTAGTTGTGACACCCCCCCCCAAAGACCAGCAGCAAACAGAGGTATTTACATTATGGTCCACAATGGTAGCAAAACTTCAGTTGGAAAGTAGTGATGAAAATAATTCTATAGTTGGGGTCAGCTCAGCATCTGGAACTGTGTTAAAGGGTTGCCACATTCGGAAGGCTGAGAACCACTGTTCCACAGTGTTTGGATCTGGACCTATGCGCAGGGTGAACATCTGCTGCAGCCCCCACCCACCAATTGCTGAACTGTCTTCTTTCATTCCATGAGATGGCTTAGAAGCTTCTTCAGTCTTGCCTTCTAGCACATTCTAAGCCATCTTCAGAGCTTATCGAGCCTCCCCCTGGTAGCAAGCCTCACTTTTATCTAGTAAAGATAAACAATTATATTTGGCTATGACCAATTTTCTCCCCTACTTAGAAAAAGCAATCCTCTTAGAGTGCTATTGCTGTATAACAAACAGTAACAGACGTGGGTTCAAATATGAGCTCCGGGGTTGATTAAGCATGATCCTGGATTACAAATTGAATTCCTCACTTCAGGCGGTACTAGCAAGGCTTACGATGGTCTGCTGCTAAGAGCTCCTCCATTCAGCACTTGGCAAGTCTACAGAACATTCACTGTATAAACGGCTGTGCACAGTAGTCGGCCAGCATGCCACCAGCTGATGCTACTGTTCTCTGTACAGCCGCTACGTGCACACCATCATTCTCAGCAAAATAAGCTAATTATCCACTCTCCTCATTGAATAATACTATTCCATATGATTTGCTTAAACATTTGTGGAGCTAATCTAAGACATGATGTGTTAATCATGCGAAACCTAGGAAAATACATCAGCTAAGATGTCAACATGCGTCAGTGCAAATCCTCACATGCTAATCCCTTTCTCTTAAGATAATAGGAATGACAAATACACTGCATAAATTTAATAAAACCCTGTCTTTTTGAAAGGATTTGGTTTTTAAATTTTACTATTCTTAATCATGTGCGTGTGTGTGTTTGTATGTATGTGGTTGTAGGTATGTTGAAGGGAGTGTAGGTAGGTGGTACACAGAGGTCAGACATGTCAGAATCCCCGGAGCTAGAATTAAAGGCAGTCGTTACCTACCTACTGTGGGTTCCGGGAATTGAACCTGGCTTCTCTAGAAGAACTGCAGAAACCACTGAGCCCTCTCTCCAGCCCCTGAACATTGCTTTGGACTTAGTTTAACCCAAACATGCATACAGCTAGATACACAGCTTATGCTTGCAACTGTAGTATTCTGTAGGCTGAGGCAGGAGAGCTGCTGTGAGTAACAGGCTCACTTGGACTGCATAGTCACGGCTGGCTACCCTGGGTTACATAGTAAGCTCCAATTCCACCAGTGCTACAGAGAAAGGATGTGTCAACAAAGCAACAAGAACAGGAAAAACTACTGTGCTGACAGTAAAATGTTATTCCCTGGCAATGACTTTGAACTTCTAACTGCAAACAAACAGTATTCAGAAAGACATTTATTAGGTATACTCTCTGATGTTAGCCATCACTTGGGATTTACCTGAAGTTTTATGCAGAAACTTTCTCAGGGTATTTAACACTATTTGAAATTTCTTTACTTCTACAATTTCAAAACTACTATCTTCTTTAGGCAACTAGAATGGATTACACAGACATGACCAATAGGATAAACAGTGACTTACAGAACATAGATGCTACGGCTCTGGATCAGAGATGGAACAAAAATCTATTTATAAACTACAGAAAACAGTAAAAACTCATGTCATACCAGATAAAGATGCTCTTATACACATTAATATTACATAAAATAAAACAAAAAAAAAGTGAATCCTATCCTTAACTGAACTTCCATTAGAAGAGCTAAGCCCTTTGGCCCAAAAGTAAAGGGTAGCACCTTCAGGGCTGGATTTGAGGGATAATATTCTGGATTTGAGGCAATTATCCTCTCTCTCTCTCTCTCTCTCTCTCTCTCTCTCTCTCTTTCTTCTGGCTTGTTTTTTGCTTTTGTTTGTTTTTGCTTGCTTTGATAAAGACAATTTTATGGGGCACACATTGTACCCGTTCATTTACATAACAATAGTAAACAACAGAGTAACTGTGTCTTGTTATAGTACACTTGGCCTACTAGGGTGAAGGATGTTCTCTCGGGCATGTTAAAGAAAGTCCTCAACCTGACCCCGAGATATCCATGGAGGCGGTGAGGTAATTTCATGCCACTCCACCTCTGATACTGCTAGCCGTGTACCATTTTTGGGGAAGAAAATTTAATTGAGTTGTTTACTGGATTCTGGGATTCAGATTTGAAAACCCTTCAGAGCGTATTTGCTCCCCTCTGGTTTCTGAATAAGTTGAAAGGGGCATTGTTAATAGCTGTGCTCACAGAGACAGAGGCAGCACACACAGGGACTGCATGGATCAGCACCAGGTCCTCTGCATAGATAAGATGGCTTTCTGCTTAGTGCTTTCTTGGGATTCCTGAGTGTGCAAATGAGGGGCTGGCTAATTCTTGTGTCTTCTCTTAGGATCTTTTCCTCCTGTGGGTTCATTCTTTCCTGTTGGTTCAATGTGAGAGCTTCTGTTTGATCTTATTCTATTTTAGTTTGTCATTTGTGGTTGTTATCTCTCAGTAGCCTGTTCTTTACAAAGGAGAGAAAGAAAGGGCATGCATTCAGGTGGGAGCAGAGATGGGGAAAAAATGGGAGGAGCAGAGGAAGGAGAAGCTGCAAACAGGATACATTATGTGAGAGAGGATTATTTTCAATAACAGAGAAAAACAGTTGTGTTAAGACAACAGTGTAACTGAGCCATTTATTCACCCCAGTTTTGAAGTACCTTGCATCTGAGAACCTGCCAAGCACAAAGGACAAGGCAGATAACATCACACCAGTTTGTGTGATGTCATTACTTTCCTTATTGCTTACAGGATCCCATGCCCTCCCTCCCACACTGTCCTGTGGGTGCCAGATCTAGCTTATACACCACCGTGCATATGCAGAACTTACTTCTTAATCCTTTCTCCAAAAGAAGCGACTTCCTCCAAGATGTTCTGGACAGTGGAAACAATATCCTGTACCATATAGATTCTCTCAATTAATCCCTTTTTCTCAGACTCCTAGGAAACATAAAAAGCAAGATATATATTAGCTATTTAAAACCAAAACAAAACAGTTATTTATAGAGAATAACCACAGTTTCTAAAACTGATTATTGGTTCCAAGATATAAAGGCCAGTTCCCTCTTTTAGTTACTCCCACTCCCACTGTGGGCTCCAGTCAGCTCTTAGGATTCAGAGATGATAAGAGAGGGTCACTGTGACCAGACACTTCAGGTCCCTGCAGAGAATTCTACCATCACTTTAGCATGGCCAGCTGGTGTCCCCTCTGTCCTGAGGGTATCTAAAGTACACCAAAGCCCTCCTCTATGACAGTGATGCAGACATGCCCTACAGTAAGAGAGGTCCTTTTGGAGGGACACACAATGCACTTCTGAGTACTGTGACTGCTTATGCAAACTCCTACATTTTAACGATGTTTCCAACACACTGCAGACTTTCAGAAAACGTCTGTTGTCCTTGGGCAACTGTGTCAGAAACAGAGCAGTGTCAGAGACCTGTTATAGGCAGCTGGACTGCATAGGCCTATTTGTCACAGCTGTACTGTGATTTCTTCATGAAGTTGGAATACTATATAAGCTTATCTTCCTCAGTTTTCAGTTCTTTATGCAAAATGGAATTCTGTTGTCTGACTGTCACCTCTAACTTGTATGTAGAAGATCTTCAATATATTTTACTATGCTCAGAAGCTGTAACAATATAAATACAATTTAATGATCACTCAAATGCCCAAGGAAGGGAAATTCCTACACTGATATTTTTACACTATTTTTTGGCTTAAGTTCTTCTCTTCTTCCCTACTATAGTCCATCTCTCCGCATCGACGCAGCCTATTAGAGTTGCTATATAGAGCAAGGGGCTCTAGAAAACTTTTTCATTGAGAATGTTAATTGGGTTAGAGCTATGATAAATCGTCATGTAGACAATCAGTAGGGGAACACCCCTAGGATATTCTCTATGTTGTAAATGAAAGAAAGAAAATCAAATAAACAAGCTCATTTTCATCTTTCATTTCTGCCTCATTTAAATGAGGCCATGAACACAATGAGGAAGCAAGCACCCCGTGTGATGGTTGCGGGTCCAATAGGGCAGGTATGTGCAACCCACTCACTTTTTACAGTAGTCCCTACCCCACCATTTGGTGAAGAAGGAAACGTCGAGGTTGTTGCTTCTTCTTGCAACGGCAACTTTGCAGGACAGTTTCACTCCCTACCTTAACGTTGGCTCTTTTCCCTAACCACAGTTTTAAGCAGTTTGTGCTAAAGGTCAGAACTGCTGCTAAGCAACCCACAACTCAGCAACCCACAGTGGCCTCAGAATAGGCACAATCGTCAAAACCCATCTCTGTCTGCTGCAGAAGACCCAAGTTTACAAAGGAGCATTTGAAGGTTCTGGAGAGCTTGACCCAAAGGGCAAAGGAGCTTCCCCTTGTAGCAGCATTGACTTTAGGACAAAACAATTTCTTGCAAAATGACTCCAGTTTCCGTGTGGCTCAATTTCCTAAGAAACTTCCCATTTTCATTGCTTGATTTTTTTTCCTTACTATAAAACAACCAAAATGTAACATTCTGTTTAGGAAGAAAGTGTTAATTAGCATACCAAACTAATGAAGGATTGTGACAGCACCCTTTCAGTTTTCACATGAATTTGACGTTTTGCTGTGAGTATTCGCTATCCATGGATAAGACTCAGACTTCCCATTTTGTTTTATGAGTCAGAGTAATCAAAAGCCTGTATTTTCATTTTGATTATAGTAACCAAATTATAAAATGATTTCATTTTATTTTCATAATGTGTAGTTTCAAAGCAAAAATATATAGTATGTATACATTAAAATGAAAAAAAGTCTTCATGTTGATTATGTGAGTATTTCAAAGTGACACATGAAGAATGATCCTTCACAGTCCAAACTCTCAAACACACTCAATAAATACACTTTTTCTGTGGCTCTACTTTCATCTTCTATCATCATGTCACAGATACACATTCTAAGAGGTTTCACCTTCTCATTTCTAAGACCCATAAAGGTGTTCTTAGCTACCTTCAGAGGTGAGGTTCATGGCCATTAAATTGACATCCTAATTGATACCACTGCCGATAAAATTGAGGCTTTCTTAACAAGAGCTTAGATACCTTGAAAACCCACAAGCATGACAGATGGAACATAGTCTCAGGTCTGTACCATAATATCAAATTTATACACTCAGGGTATATTTCATAGCCATTGTTATGAACGTTGTCTCTTAAGCATTTGTAAAGGCAGAGTGCCTCCCATGGGATATTTGCTTATCTGATTATTTCATAGAATGTGTTCTGAATGACCAATGGATTCACTATTTTCCCCCATTTCTAGATATATTTTATGTTCAAATATTTTTATCATAATTTGAATTAAAGTATGGTTACTAAGTGCCTGGCCATTTTCTTTCCTCCATAATGTAATATAGCCAGAAAGCCCCAACAAGGTATCAGTCTTTCCTGGTACCAGCATTGTGAACAACATAGGCCTTTCTATAAAGAACTTCTCATAGCCCTGGATATTTTGTTATAGCAATACCAAGCAATCTAAAATGTAGCCAGCATACAAACAACTACCTTTAGGACTATATTATCACACCCTGTCTATTTATTAACTATATACCTCTGTATCATTCTTTTATTTTTTTCTTGGTTTTTTGAGACAGGGTTTCTCTATGGCTTTGGAGCCTACACTGGAACTAGCTCTTGTAGAACAGGCTGGTCTCGAACTCACAAAGATCTGCCTGCCTCTGCCTTCCAAGTGCTGGGATTAAAGGCATGTGCCACCACTGCCCGGCCTCTGTATCATTCTTATTTAAATACTTAAGTGCATTATCCAAGTTTTTTAAAGTGCAGAAATACTCAATGTACTAGGTGACATAAAATCTTCTATTCCTGTATTCAAGCAGTTTTTCCAACATCTTATCAATGACATGGGTTAAATTCTGAATATATCAACATATATTTTCTCTATAACTTCTTAGTCCTCCTGCTAACCATTCTGAATTTGCAGTTTGGGGATTTTATGTATTTTATAGCCCTGGTGACAGTCATGGAATAGTAGGCTGGCATAACCAGTGGACAATGAGGCAGAGGAATGGGGTGGGTTTCCACCAGTTCCTGAGACAAAAAGAGGCAGGCATTCTGTTCTTCTAGTGATCATTCACAGCCTTAACTCAAGGGGTAGTTAGTTATAGCCCCTTGAAAGAGTCAGGGATGGATAATTTCTGTTTTTCTTCTAGGTTTAACCTACTGTTTGTCTTTGAGAAGTTTACTATTTCAAAGGATACTAGAAAAAAAATCTAAAATATGTAACAACTTGCTCCAGATTGTTTTAGCTCTCAAATGGAGGCTATTAATGAATGGAAGATTTTTGGGAAAACAGGAACATATGATATATTGTTTTCCTCTGAAAGTTATTGGTATAGAAAGGGATCAGTTCTTCCATTCACTGAGATGGGGTGCATGTCTTCATGCGTTCTGATACCCTCTACAGAATCCCCGCACAAGGCACTTGATGTCCATATATGACACAGGATATGTCCAGCTGAAGGACGCATCCTCACAGTTAGGGTCAAGGACACCTTCTGTTCTCTGGATGGCTCTGGTGGTCTTTGAAATGTTTCTCTGTGTTGATCAAAGCATACTAGCCTATACCCTACAGTAAGGTGGTATTTGTATTTTCATAGTTATATATGTGATTAGCATTATCCACACCCTCCAGTTGTGCTGTTCCCTGGTGGAACTTATTATATCAGCAGATAAGACCAGCTCACTCTATCTGACTATATTCTCAGGATCCACAAGATCGCAGCAGGGACTCTTCAGGGCTAAGATGCTTTCTTGGTGGAGAAATGGGTGGATCCAAGGAAAGGGCAGGGCCTCGGGTGTGCAATAATGTCAAAGTACTATTGACACTGACCTCGGAAACTGACAAGTGCACAGACATCAAGCAAAATTCTAGGCATCAGAAATGCACGAAAATGAAAAGTCAAATTCAAATTCCGTGGGATTAGAGAAGCCTCCTCAGGGTGCCTGTCTACACTGACTGCTGCCTGCCTGCTCACATCATGCCATGCTTCCACCCTTTAGTCACCTAGTAACACACTTACTCATCTCCTGCATGTCTGAAGCTATCTTTTAAGTCACTAACCTGCCAATGAGCCTGCCACACAGCTACCAGCACTAATCCTACTTCCTGGAGGCAGTAAAGAATTTGTCTGTTTACAAACAGGTGCCAGTGGAATTAAACCAGGGCTGGCAACTGCTAAGAACCTGGTACTCCATAGAAGAAGTGTCGTATGTTTTGGGTGGCCTTTCTTTTTTAAATAAAATCATTTATTTATTATTCATTCATTCATTCATTCGTCCTACATTCCAGCTGCAGTTTCCCCTCCCTCCTCTAATCCCAGTTCCCTTCCTGCAAAGCCCCTTCTGGTCCCATTCAATACACCACTCCACTTCTGTTTTGGAAAGATCAGGTATCCCACGAGTATCAACAAAACACGGCATATCAAGCCGAAAAGACTAAGCACCTCCTCACATATTAAGGCTGGGCAAGGCAACCCAGTATGAGTAGGGTCCCAATAGCCAGTAAAAGACTCAGAAACAACCCTTGTTCCCACGGTCAGGAGTCCCACGAAAGGACCAAGCTACACAACTGTCACACATATGCAAGTAGCCTTTTTTAAAGTATATATTTATCTGATACTTGTTCTTTCTGCCATTTGCTCTCTGTGTGCCTATGGATAGCTGTTCCCTCTACTTCCCATATGATACACCATTCTGAGAAACTGGCTCTTGCTAAATCTGTCTTTCTTGCATTTCTCCCTGGGATTTTCTTGTGCAGCTTTCATGAGAATGTGTATGATTTGATGCCATTTAAAAATATTCTTGGAGAAATTTTCATTCCATTTTCATCTAAGAAGCTGATAGGTAATCAATGACTTTTAGATCAGCAGATGAAAATTTAGATTAAATGTAAACTAACACTCCTAAGACATACGAACTCAATAGACCTCCACAGTCTGGAAACTCACTAATCTTTATAGTAGCCAACATTTTGCTCACTTGCTACACTGCAAAATTATGTCCAATAAGGTATATCAATTTTAAGGCTTTAAAAGTAACATCTATCCATATAACGATGCATACAAAACCTTTAGTATTACTTGGATTTTTAGGAAAACAAAGGTGTATCTCTGAATAACCATTTATGGAGCTGGGGAGAAGTGGGTGCTTCTCTGGTCCTGCCATACATTAACTCACTTGGATTGCTATGACAGAATGCATGAACCAAGTGATTTATATAGTAAACAGGCTATTTGGCTCACAATTCCATGGCTGGAAGATTTTAATAGCATGGTAACAGCCTTTTGGTGAGCTTCCTCTGGTAGTATCACAACATTACAGAGAAACAGAAAAGGGAACGGACATTTGCAAAAGGGGCCAAGCATGCAGGGTGCTCTCATTTTGTAACAATCCATTTCAGGAGCAAACGCTTCGTTCTGCAAGACCAGCACTAAGCCTCTCCTTTGGTCTTGTGCCTGACATAGTTACAGCTCATTAGCCTTGCTTCTACTCCAGCCCCTAAGGACCAGAACCCGAACCCCAAGGAGTCAAAGATTCACTACAGCCGTGAACACGATGACATTTACCACCGAGTCTCGGTTGTGGTTGTGAAAACTGACTGAAATCAACGTGACCATGACTACAGTGGGAGGCAGGGCTCAGAAGTCTTGGCTGCTTTTCTTTGGCTGTGACAAAGCACCATGACCAAAAGCAGCTTGAAGAAGAAAGGGCCTATGTCTTACAGTTTACAGTCCATCACACTGGAAAGCCAGGGCAGGAACTCACGGCCAGAACTGAAGCAGACACCATGGAAGGACACTGCTTGTGGCTTAGTCAACCTGCTTTCTTATACATCTGAGGACTAAAACCCAAGAATGGCACCACCTACAGTGGGCTGGACCCTCCCACAACAGCCATTCATCAGAAAATGCCCCATAATGTTGCCTACAGACCAATTTTATGGGCATATTGTCTCAATTAAGATCTCCTTTGCCCAGATAAGCCTAGGTTACATAATGTTGACAAAAACCAACCTGGAAAGAAACTTTATCACCTACGTAAATTTCCCAGTAGAGTAATTAACACAAAACCCTTCCATTTTATAGGCAAAAAGACAAAAAGATGAACAGCCTTTTGTCTAGCTTCGAGAATACTGGGGTGAAAATTTAGGTTTCTTAAGAAAGGCTGTTCTGGAACAAGTCTGTTCATGCTCTGAGAGATAGTCTAGCAGCTGGATGTGCACCCCGCTGGCTTTATTTACACATCTCAGATTGAAGCAGGGAATGCGGTGATAACAGCTTAGCAGACACAACATTGCATCTGCCACTGACACCACACTGCCCGCGAAGAGGAAGAGTGATTCATTCAGAAAGACAGACCAAGGCAGCACACCTCTCGTCCTCTCGCCACAGAGGCTCCCGACTCATACAGAGAACTGTGTTTAGAAAAATAGTGATGGCCACTGGCATGGCTGCACAAATGAACAAGATGATTGCAACTGACCGCATAGCCACAGCAGGTCTTCTCTCTGATTATAAACCTGTAAAAGGATAGAGCCCTAAGTGAAATCCTCGTGACTGAGGGTCTCCTTGATGTGTGAGCACCTGTCGTCAACAAGCAGTGTAGGCAAAAAAAAAAAAGGAAGACTTCAAATCCAGAATCCAATTTTACAAGGTTTCTTTTTGTCATATGTGTGCACGTGGTATGCATGTTTGTGTGCATGTTCCCACATGTGTGTACGTGGGGAGGGCATATGAAAGCAGATGCCAGAGGCTAATGTCATTAACTTTATCATTCTCTATCTTATGCATTAGGCAGGCTTTCTCAATTGAGCCCAAGACTTGTTACATGGCTAGTCTAGGTGGTAGCCAGCTTGTTCTTGTGATCCAGTTTCTCTCCCCATGTGGAGGAAATATTATAAGAGGGCCGCCATCCCTTTCTCTTGTCATATGGGGGCTGGGGATTTGAACTCCTCATGCTTGAGTGACCGTAGCCACTTCTACCCTTGGCTCCAGCACACCAGTTCCTGCTGATTTGTGTAATGCGCTGTAAAAATGAGTGTCGATGCTAACAGTAAGTCAAAAACATGATGAGCTCCAACTCTTAAGGGTGCTTAACCTGTAAAGTTGGATGCAAAATCAGCATCTTTCAATTGTGCATTTGTTTATAGGGCACTGGAAGGTTTGAGTCTTTGGCTGAGTTTTGAAGAGAGTTGAATTAAGGATCAATAACGTACCCATGGCATAGCATAGCTGCTCACTCTTTTAAAGCAAGGAAGATACCAGGAGTGCATCATGTGAGTTTTCCTTCCTTAAGGCCTTGCTGCCTAACCTGTGTCTCCAGTGAACACAGCTCTGTAGGTGCAATAAAGGGCTTGGAGCCTCTGGGAGAGAATTAACACCATCAGAATGAATTTACAACTGAGAATTAATTATTTAATCAATGTGTTACTTTAAATCTTTCCTGCTTGTTCTGATTTAGAAAAATCCTTCATTTCTTTATTAATTATCTAAGCAAAACCAAGGAGCTATCATTGAAAATTGACCCTGTCAGAAAAAAAAATACTTTTGACATGCTTAAAAATTGAGTGGTGTTTGTCAAAGAATGCTTACTATCCCCAAAGGATCAAGGCAAAATTTTTATCCCAAGATCCTCCCAGCTAATGTCAGGTACCCAGATGAAAGATGTGAAACTGTGACTTTAGACAAGAGAAAAGCATTGTCTGTTTGAATTCATTGACTATTAGAAGCCTGTAATTTGAAAATTTGAATGATCATCATTAGAAATTGATTGAGTGGCATTTAGTAGGACCAACACCCAAGGTTCTTCTCTGATGTTTGTAAGTGTCTGCTGATGATACACCAGAGTCAAGCATGTATGCACAAGGGTAGTATTTGATTTATCTATTTTTATTTTATATGTAGGGTGTTTTACCCACATCTATGTCTATGCACCACACATCAGAATCCTCTGTACCGGAGTTACACACAGGCATTGCAAACTATCATGCGGATGCAGGGATTGATCCCCCTGGGTCCTCGGAAAGAAAAAGTGGTGCTCTTAACCACTGAGCCATCTCCCCAGCCCCAAAGATTATGTTTTAGTAGGAGGAGAAGGCAATGTATGCTCTTTCTGGAAAGAGCTTTGTCTCAAGTACATTTTCACCTTTGAGAAATGAACACAAAGCTGTTCGAGTTTGAATCAATACTGGTTCTTACCCACTTTATTCTGCTTTAACCTTCTGATCTCGAGAAAGCGCTCTGCCTCAGTGTTTATGGACATGCGCTTTTGCCTAAAACAGGAGTCTGGTCTGGTGTGAAGTGAAAGGATGAGACAAGGAAAGAGCACAGTCCCCAGCATCCTGAGAAACACACACCTCAGAGGGAGGCAGCGGTCCTTCACCCTTGGGTCTCAAAGGCTGGGTGGACTGATGGCTTCATAATGTCTCTAGGCCAGCTGACAAATAAATGTTGCCACAAAGCCAAGACGACCCGTGGCTTCTGGAGCTGGAGCCGGACAGAGTGCACAATCGGTGGTTTCTGGATTTACTGCATGGATCCTTTAACTTCCTCCTAGTTAGGAGAGGGAGGGGACCACTGGGCAAGATGTTCATAGGATTAAGAACAGTAAAAAGTAGAGCCAGGACTAAGGCTAAGTCAATAGGTACTTCTCATGTTGGATTGGGACCCCGAAACAAACCTAAAAGGCCTGGTATGACAGCACTCATTGGAAAGGATTTAGCAAGGTAAGACAGGCAGAGAGCTCCCTGAAGATCACTGGCTCACCTAGCTGAATTGATGAGCTTCAGGTACAGCAAGAAATCTTGTCTTAGAAAATAAAAGATGAGAGTGGGTAGAAAAGACAGTTGATGGTGACCTCTGACCTCCACACTCACATGTGCACACACCCACAAGAGTAAGTATATAATACACATACACAGCGAACTAAAAAGCTAAAGGTAATTCTTATACACGAAAACTCCACCCAAACATCAGCTCCTATTAGCAGGCCTGATTCCCTCAACATTTCCTCCCAATTGCCTCAACTGCACCCAAACTTTGTGCAAGGGTGACTCGTCAAGCTCTGATTTCCATGGGAGCACCTGTGAGACCTTCCTGTTCATAGGGATTCCATAACAGAGAAAAGAATCAGCAATGCTGCTGCTGTTGCTTCGGTGTGGAATAAAAGAAAGAAGGAAAAGAAGGAAGGAAGGAAGGAAGGAAAGAAGGAAGGAAGGAAGGAAAGAAGGAAGGAAGGAAGGAAGGAAGGAAGGAAGGAAGGAAGGAAGGAAGGAAGGATGAACAGCATGCCTATGTCCGTTTCTAAACAATGTAACATAGTTCATAAATAAGATTTTGGCCAGAGTGTCTGGGTTTGAATAGCCCTGTGAATTTGACAGAGAAATCTCAGATGTATTCATTTCTCTTAAGTGAGGTTTGTTAATTAATGCATGGGGAAATTGAGAGCCAGTGGAGTTTCTAAATTCTGAATGAGTTAAAGGACACAGAAGCACGTGATGCCTGAACACTATACAGTTACCAATATATCCATGAGTCTGAATATTTAAATGTCTTGCCTTCTTCTTTTAAATTAATGCAGTTACAGTCTTTTCTACATGCATTACTTACTTTTCAAGTAGGAAAAATGTGGTGATGCTATTTTCTACCAATTGTCTTATGAACTGTCAGTTATCTTATAAAGTATCTCAGATGTGTCTTGTAAACTTGGTGGATAGTTGGGTTACAGGATGAAGGTGGGCCACACTGAAACAACAGGCTTAACTGGGATAGATAAGGGCAACCATTACTACCCCCACCCCCAAAATGAGTCAGAAAAGTTGATCCCTCCAAGCTTTGATGGTTAGTTTCAAATTCAAGGCAACACAGCCAGGCTCAAAATGATTAAGAACAATAAACAAAACCACAATTAACAAACAGAGAAAATGTTTCTAGGGAGTAGAGGCAGGAATGGCAGAGATAGGATGGAAAGAGAAGGGTACCAGGATGCCTAGTTTACTTGTGTGAGGTCAGGAAAGAACAAATGGCCAGTGCATAACCAGGATACAATGTCCAGTTTGTTCTATCATAGCTTCCTGGAATGGTTTTAGACAGTGGGAAAGTAAACAGCTTGATGTAGCACTAACTGTGGAAGAGGCAGAACTCGGGACTCTATGCTTTGAGATAGCAATGTTACTTAATAGCAGCATAGAAGACTTGTGAAGTTTACAACCTGGTGTGTCTTGCTTCATGTTGTTTGAAAGCACATACCAAGAACAACATTTACAAAGTGGGTGTTTTAAAACATCTACAAGAACCAAGCACACTGCTCAGTATCATCACAAGTAGATAATGATCCCAGAACCAGATGAAGAACATTTTCGGATTACTTTGGAAGCAAATGAAGTTCCAACCCTTTGCAGAATGGAGATTGGGTTTTCAAAAAAGGAAATGAACATGAGACAATATGTTAAGGCAGTCTAAGAACTCAGGAATTAGCTCTCTTGTGATTCCAAGCATACATACACTGGTCTTTAAGAATGTAACCCATTCTTCTACTAAAAGCTTAAAGTAACACAGAGTTATAGAAACCCTTAGCAGTAAAATCACCGCATCAATAAAAAGCACATTAAATCCAGCTATCAGAGCTTGGATCAGACTGGCCATTTGAATTACTGCCCAGGAAATTTCCATAATTAGGTTCTCTGCAGTACGTCCTCCACATAGGTCGTGCTTGTTCTGAATCTGTGTGCAGACATGTGCACACATGATTGCATGCCTAAAGCTAACTGTTCAAAGAGGCTTGTTGGAGTTTTTCTTTTCTTAACAACACCATACTCTGTCTGGCACTGTGTCTCCTATAATTAACAAAAATCACTGATTGACCTACAAGGTGTGTGTGTGTGTGTGAGAGAGAGAGAGAGAGAGAGAGAGAGACAGAGACAGAGACAGAGACAGAGAGAGTCACACACACACATGAATTACTGTTGCTATTTATTTTCTTAAGAAGTTAACAAAAGAAAATAAGCAAAACTCCTCCTCCTGATAGACTGTGAGACAGTCAGACTCTCCATGGCCAACAGTATTCTTAGGTTAAGGGAACAAAGGAGTCACTTCTTTAGGAATTAATTTTGGTGGCTTGGGCACCTCATGGAAGTCTTTTGCAGGCTAACTTGGGAGGAAACTCCAAAATTCATGCCACGTGTGCAGATCCGTTTGGAAGATGGAAAGGCATCTTAAATGCCGACAGCGACAGCATTCTATGTTTTATTGTTTGTTTTTGGTTTGAGTTTTGGTTTTCAAGACAGGGTTTGTCTATAACTTTGAGCCTGTCCTGGAATTAGCTCCTGTAGACCAGGCTGGCCTCGAACTCACAGAGATATGCCTGCCCCTGCCTCCCGAGTACTGGGATTACAGGCATGCACCACCACCACCCGGCAGCATTCTATGTTTTTAAGGAGTTACTTTCTAATGTGTTTGTGTATATGCCTGAGTGTACGTGTGCATCTCACATGCATGTAGGTAACCATAGAGACTATAAGAGGGTAGTATGTCACCTGGAACTGAACTTACAAATGTGCCACCTGATGTGGACGCTGGAAACTAAACCCAGGACCCCTGCAAGAGCACTAAATGCTCTTTATCACTGGGGCAACGCTCAAGACTTAGCATGCCAAGGTTTCTCAACAGGAATGGTATAAATAATGCTCATTCTTCCTTTTTCACTATAGAACACCCCTCAGTGAATACTTAGGCAATTCTTGCCTAACGAAACACATCCATCATCTTTTATTTTTATCCATAACTGATATAAACAGATGGGTTCCTTTTCTCACAAACACTGACCAGTGTCTGTGATGTCATCAATGACCCTGAAAGAAGAAGTCAGTCAAGTCCCCTGACTGTCTAACTATATAAAAACTAGCCCACACCATGACCATCAGAGGAAGTTTTCTTCTGAGAGCAAGAAGCATTTTTGTTAATTTTTATTACATTCTATTATGCTTCCTTCTTCCTGATGCTAACAGTAAATGCTAGAATAGTCTATGTGACTGTTGGGCTGGCACAGGAAAGAAACTCTCTGGAAAGTGTTTAGACCTTCAGCCATGAAAACAAGATATTATTGTCTTACATGACCTTTCATAAGTATGGGATACGACAGCATTTTACACAGTCATTTCTCGGTTCATACTTCAATTACTGACCTTTACTGTGTACAAAATTAATGCAATTTTCATTGTAGTCCATCCGTACAAACAAGGTTCACATGAGGGATTCCACATAGGAAATCTAATAAAAATAGAAAATGCTAACTGATTGTTGTTGGCTGAACTCGGTCATTACCTGTTTGTTCTCAGGTCCCTAGAAAACTAGACTTGCAATAAGCAATTTCTTACATGGACCATCTGGGATAAGAAAGAAGGATTTGTCTTTCTTGAAAGTTTAGTCTGTGGCCTTCATTTCTTAAAAGCCTCAAATCTAGTTACCTGCAAGATATATGTGCTATCACAAAAGAAAAGAAGGTGGAATTGTGGCCGCCAATCTGGTTTCTAACACAGATGACTGCATTGTGCTGTTAACAAGGCTAAGGAGCCAGAGACTCCAGTGATGTCACTTTCTGACTACCTCTATTCCAGACAATAAAAGTATGACAGACCCCAGACCATGCGTGTCTTGGTCTGTAAGTCAGAGAGAGTCAGAAGATGGGAGTACATTCATCCCCTGAAGAAGCAGGGCTAAGGAGCCCAGGCAGCCTATCCTCCTCCGTCGCCTGTGATGGTGTTTTCTGGGAAGTGGAACTGGAGATAAAGGTGTGCTACTCTCAAGATAGATAGGTAGGGTAGAAAGTAGCTTCCCTCCCTTCTGCATACTCAGGGAATGGTTGTGTGTTTATAATTTGTAACTGATTCCTCTTGGAGCATTCTAGAAGCATGTTCTGTCATGTCTAACATGCAGCAGAAGCCATGGGACTCTGGGAAGAGGACCACTCAACAATCCCCTGTGGTGGGGAGTGACTCTGCCACTGCCTGGTCAGGGCCCGGACAAACACATCACAGTGCTGGGGTCCAGTCCCAGAGAAGAAATGATGCATGGGGACACATGTGAAATGTGCCCTCATGATGTTGAATTTGAAGCTTAACCAATCTAGTTAACAAATACCCAGTAGAAGTGTGCTGGACACAAGTAGGAGTCATTGGGAAAAGGGGACTTCAGTTGAGAAAATGGCCTCAGCAGACTGGCCAGTGAGTCAAATTGTCTATAGAACAATTTGTTGGTTGGTAATGGATATAGGAGGGTCCATCTCACTAAGTGGGGCTCTACCCCTGGGCTGGTGGTCCTAGGTTCTATGAGAGAGCAGCTGAAAAAGGCATGGGGATCAAACTAGAATGCAGCATTTTCTCCATGACCTCTCTATCAGTTCCTGCCTTGGGTTCCCACTCTGCTGGAGTTCCAGCACTGAGTTTTCTCAGTGATAGACTTTTCTGTAAAGGAGTGAAACGAAATAAACCCTCTTCTCCCCAAGTTGTTTTGGTCATGTTTAATTGCAGTCATAGGAACCCTAAAGATAAGAAGCAAGAGTGACATGATATGAGACTAAAAATAAGCCAGACTCCCTAGTGATAGAAAGGTGTGTGTATCAGAAAGACCATAGATAGCATTTTTGGTTTCATTTTAGGTTTTTTTTTCTTTAGAAAGTTATATAAAAGCATAAAACTATGGAAACAAAATACCATGGTTATGGCCAAGCTATGAAAAGATCATACAACGATACTTTAATAGAAATCTCAGAACTGAATATACCCTGGAGTGAGGACAGCCCCACTGCCAGCTCTCCCCACATTGACAGGTTGATAGAACCATTGTGTGCTGGTCCTCACTAGGTCCTGGCCCATCTCTGCAGATGCCACTTTTAGATTCTTTCTGTAGTCATCCTTGCCAAGAAAGATTTGAAACAGCACATATTGCTCCATCTCCCGAACCCCAGGCATTTCTAGGAAGGGATAACATTCTGGGTTAGACTCTAGATTGGACTGTGTTGCCTGAAAGCCTGTTGGGTAATACATATGAGTCATTCTCTTCGTCATTGTAGCTGTGGCTGCTTGCAAAAGAGCCCCTTGGCCAGGCCTATTGGCTGCTGATGTTCCCTTACAGAAGGAAATACCGAAGAGGTCACCAGACCCTCACTCGAGGGTCTAGCCACTCCCCGCCACTCCCTCCCAGTCAGCTGTATGTGACTATGCTCTATTTTCACACAGCCTCATGGGCTCTGGAGATCCCAGAGTGCATAGACTGTAGAAGGTTAATCATAGTGGGACTCCACCTACGCAGCTTTGGGAAAGTTGTCATTAATGCTTGGGTGAGACTTTTTCATGGTGCAGCTGCTCTGGTCCTGCAGGTAATCTGTCTCCCATGTTCTCTACTAAACACCAAAAACCCACTGGGGTCACAGGTTTGACCATAGCAAAAGTGTACCTTGGTTTTTCCATGGTGCTTTATCACAAGTGAAAAGTCTTTTTTAATATCTGCCAGGTAGACGAGTTCACACAGTAATTTTTCATCCTCTGTTTTATGTGTTTTGTTTATGATTGTTTGACACAGCATTCTCCACTATGTACCTCAGGCTGTTCTCAGCAATCCTCCTGCCTCAGCCTCACAAGCATTGGAAGTACACTTAGGAGCCATGAGGAACGGGTCCAGTACTCCTGCTGGAAGCCCGTCTTTAGGCAGTATGTTAAAGATCCTCTGCTACCACTGACCCTAGGGTAAATGTGGTCCTCTTTCAAGGGCAGCACACTGTCCCTAGGGTAAATGTGGTCCTCTTTCAAGGGCAGCACACTGAAACAGGCTCTGCTTCACATTGAAGCTTTGGCTTTTTAAAAGATTGAAATTTTGCCTAGTGCAATACTGCGATATAATAAGAAATACACATTTTGTCATGGGTCCTGGCTGTTGGCCGGAGCTCTTAAAGCTCTCCTGCTTTGCTAAGCGATAGGAGCAGCAGGAGCGTTTTCTTTCAGATTTGGTTTTGCCTTTGGTTCCTGAAACAGGACCTACAAATAACTACAGAACAGGATCCAGAAAGGTGGAAGGAGTTCAGTTTGCTGTGAAGATCAAGCTCCTCTCGGGCACACTGAGTTTCTGTGTGGTGTCCTCGAAAGACAAGGGGAGCTTCCTGCCATGGGAACCAGGCATCTGATGATGAGCCTTCTCCCAGATTCCTGACCCTCCAGATGAAGAGACAGACTCCTCTATCACCAGAGGCACTAACTTAATCAGTCTTACAGTGATAGAGACACCTCATGCACATAATAATAGAAACACAAAGCAGTGTCAGGAGGCTTCTGGGTAGGTTAACGTATGGAATTTCTGGGCCTAGGGTGAGCACAGAAGCTCCACACTGCCCCAGGCTTGGCCCCATGCCTCTTTTCTATTTGGCTGCTCCCAACTTGACTAGCACATAATAAGTCAGTAAAAGGAAGTATTTCCCCAAGTTTTGTGAGCAATTCTAGAAACTTATCAAATCTCAGGGGTGGGTTATGGGAACCCCAATTGACAGCTGGGCATCAGAAGTACAAGGGGCCAGCCTTGCAAGTGGCTTCAGATAAGTGTAAAATAACCCCCTGTAATTTTCTTTGGCAAAACATTCCTCCATGCTCTGAGATTGATCTTCACCTAATATCCAATGGTTTGATGATTCAAAAGCCATTCGAATCAACTAATCGATAATTATTAAAGAAGACGTTTATATTGCTATCATCTCCATTCTGGAAAAAAAGAGATTTATTTTTTAAATGTACCGTGCTTTATTCCTTCATATCTTTAATAATGATCACCATCAGACAATAGATAAGATTCAATGCGTAATATACTCATTTGCTTTAAATGGGCAAAACCATCTGGTCCCCTCAATTAACTGTAAGGATCTGGTGTCACAGAGGCAGTCTTTGAATAGATGTCTGTTCGGCAGGCATTTATATCAAACACTTGCTCTTTGGGTTCTCCTTCCTGCCCTTCCATCCCCCACCAGCCTCCTCCAAGCCACCGCCATGGCCCCCACGCCCAGGTTTTATGGAACTCAAAGCCTCTCAGTTGGTACTTCCCTTTTTTTCCCCCATTTTGTTCCAGAAGGTTTGTCTGAAAGTGTAATGACAACAAAAGCAGCAGATTTGAGAAAGTCTCCCTGGAGAAGGAAAAGGACAGCTGTACACAGACATACAGCAGAGAACGCTGCCAGCAACAGCTGGGGAAGTGACAGGCTCAGAAGTGGGTGACCACCCCACGGCGCGGACGTGAACCTAAAGGAGCAGCCATTCCCCATGATCTGCTCTTGACTTCTCGGGCTCCCTCTCACCAACAGAGAGAAGGGACCAGCTTGGCTGGCATCCTGATTCTCAGAAAAATTCACTTATTTGCTCATGTTTGATCCTCTTTCTGTTTCCTTTTTTAAAAATCTTGGAAAAGACTAAGTACCGCACTATCCATCAAAACAACAAACACATATTAGCATTAAAAATAATCATTCTGAGATATGATAGGTAGTTGTCACTACTACGATATATATTAGAGGAAACACAGATATTGTAGTTATTCCATTTTAATTAAGCAAAAGGCTGTTTTTTTCTTAAACCATAGTGTTTCTATAATATTACGCAATGCCAAAAGTCAAAACAGACACAACCTGGAGAAACAGCATGGCCACCATGGGTGTCTTCTAAGGGTCTGTCAATAGCACACAACTCACCTTCTCCTCTTCCTCTTCGTCGTCTACATCCGTGCTCTCCTGAAAGGAAACCCCATAACTCGTTAATTAAGTAAACATCCACTGGGATTGCCCAATGCAAATGAGACACACATTTTTAAAAGTTTTCTTACAGAGCTGGAACATTGGCATGTTCTAAAACTCATTAGATCCCCTTGTAACATTCACACTTCTGAAGTTCAGAGACACCGTGGCAAGGTTATAAACAATATGCAGAGTCTGCTTGGAGCCACTAGGTAGAAATAAAGCCACTGCGCAAGCGCCCTTTGACAGTATCCTGCTTCAAAGCTACAGAGCCAATTTATCCTTTCTGTAAACAGATTTGTTCTTGTCTGACAAATACACCAAGCACTATGTTAAGGCTGACTACTAAACTCATCGTTATAAGGATCACTCCTTTCTCTTTGCTGCCATTACCAAAACATTCTGCAATAGAAAATGCACTAGTCTGAAGAGTGTCATCATTAAGAAGGCTACAGGAATAGAGAAAGAGAAGAAAACCGAAGGCTCTGATACTGACAACAGTTGCCTGACTTTAGAGCAGGTGCTGGATGGCACCTGTGTTGCTACTGGGTTTGTTCAGTACCATTAGAAGTGCTGCCTATTTAATAGGAACATTTTATATCATGTAATTGCAGGGTCTAAAAGTGAACAGTCAGATACACTGGCACATGCCTTACTCGCTGCACTCGGGAGACAGAAGCAGAGGGATCTCTTTGAGAGTGAGGCTAGGCTGACTAGGCTCTTGATGTCTAGTGTTCAGGGCTATATAGTGAGACATAATCTTAAAGAAAGAAGAGAAGAGAAGAGGAGGGGAGGGGAGGGGAAGGGAAAGGAGCGGAGGGGAGGGGAAAGGGGAGGGGAGGGGAGAGGAGAGGAGAGAAAATTATCATAAGTTGATACAATCAGAAGGGTGCAGGAGCAGGGGGAAAACATTCAAAGTATTAAAAAAACCATTTTTTCAAAGTGATATTTTTCAACATGAAGACTTCTTTCTACATAACCACACAAAGGTCAGACTTCTTATTTAGTTCCGTTCCAGCAGCTTAAAGCAATCTTTTACATTATGAGTGATATAAGAAGTGGTTTGGGGGTGACCAGTGAGCTCTACTCTATACCTCCAAATTTTTGAGCAGTCAGCAATGTAATCTCCCTCAGGTTGGTGTTTCCTTACCTCTGTTAATCCTCATGACTGTCAGCTGTCGGTCTGTCTGACACTCTCTGACTATGTAGTGGGTTAACTTATTCATCCCTCATAAGAACCAATAGATACATGGAAATGCAGCGAAGACAGGTTAGCAGGGGTAAACACATCACTGCTGGGAATGTTAGGTGTCCTCATTTTGAGACACGATTTCTGCAGTTTGTCCCTGTGACTTTGAGTCCACCACTTGGCCACTCTAAACCTTCATCTCACCCGGCATGATGAAATGAAAGTGGAAGTCCCCGTCTCGTTCACAGTGGTCTTAGCAAGACTAAATTAAGCAGCGAGTTTGAAGATGGTTTTGAAGTCAAAAAGTTTTTAACAATGCAAATTTATATTTCTACCCATAAAAATATATTTATGCACATCTGTACACACATATGTATGCACAGCAAATATGTGCACTGCTGCACACAGGATAAAGAAGATCTCATACACATGGTGGCAAAATAAAATCTGGCTAAACATTCCACCAATGTGAGTTGACAGCATTTACTATTACAGATGTTTCCCTATTAGAGATGTTTCTCTAACTTATGTTCATATAAAATCCAGCTCATAAATACACATAAACTTTAAATCCATCATTTTGTTAGTTGGTTCTTTTATTTTACTGACACATGATTATGAGTACTACTAGATAACCAAAAAAAAGTACAAGAGAACTTTGAAATTTCTTGAAAATTTTGCCTCTGCCACATGCTCATTTTTCTACCTTTCCTCCATCCTAAGTGAAACCAGGAAAGCCTTCAACATCTATTTTTTCAGTTATTGTCTTTAAAAATGAGAATATAAAACCAGGCGGCAATGGTTTGCGTTTGAGTCGTGGAAAAATCATGTCTAGATGATGGTTCTAAAAAGAATTTTACTGGGCACCGAAATTTTCGAGGTTTTGCTTTTAAAAGCTGTTTCGTAGATCAGAAATATCAATATTTGTTTCTAAAGATAGTTACTAGAGACATGCACCTGTTCATTTAGAACAGAAAAAAAATACCCTCTGGGCTGAGAGGTTGATAAGAGCCGGGAGGACAGAGAAGCAGTAGGCACCATGGAATTTCCTTCAGAAGTGACCATGTATCCTTCCACACAGAGGGATTTTGAGGGTCAACGGAAGAAATCACAGCGTTTGGAAGCAGAGGGCAGCAGCTATGCCCACCCACTTGCTGAGCACCCTGGAAGCTGGTAATCCTTGATAAACTTCAAAAGGACCAATGGCCTAACCCAGCTCTCCAGAGAGTGCTACAGTTTGCTGGAGAGGCTCAAGGAGCCCCATAGATTTTCCTCCAGTATTTAGAACGTAATTCCCAGGATCTCTATGCAAAACCAGATAGATGTCTAGATAGATTTCTAGGAAGGAAATGGCAACCAAGACCCATGGGGCTCTTCTCATATCAAGAACATCAGCTGAGATGTGGGTCTGTGAGTCCCCAGAAAAGGAAGATTCTAGAATACATGTGATAAAATACCTATTCTGAAAACTGTATCTCATTCTTCACACCTCAAACAGTGGATTGCAGCGTGACTCAGTCATGGGACATGACTATCTTAGTCCTCACCACGAAGTTGGAACTCCAGGAATCCTTGCTTACCTGACTGTCCTGAGTGCTGCTGGCCTTCCCTTTCATGGGTCTGAGGAAGTTGTACAGAAAGATCAGCAACAGTGCCAGAGGGATCATGTAGAGTTCAAAATTCCAGACAGTGACCAAAAATACCTGCCGGGAAAACAAATGAGAGCCCATGACTCTTACATCTGAGGATGGGAATTTCACGTTGATTCACTGACAGAGTGACATTTAGGGATTGCTCAAAAAGGCGAAAGTGCAAATGGCTGCAGCCACCATGGAAACCAGTGCAGCAGTTCCTAAAACACCTAGAAACAGATCAACTATATGGCCAAGCTATTACCATTACTGGCATTTACGCAAAGAGTTGTATTTCCTGCTATAGAGACACATACACAACCATGTTCATAGCTGGCCTATTCACAGTAGATGACCCATGAAAATAACCTAAATGTTGCTTAACTGGTGAATAGATAATGAAAACGTGCTGCCTATACACAATGGAATTAATTCAGCCGTAAAGATAAATGGAGTTATGAAATGTGCAGATGAATGAACGGAACTGGGAAATACACCAAGTAACATAGCTGGACATAGAAGGTCAAAGATGCTACATGTGCTCACGTGAATCTTACTGTCAGTTCTTTAGATTTGCGTGTTTAACCCAGAGTACCAGGGAACTGGAAAGGGACCTCTGGTTGAGGGTGCTGGGGAGATCTTAGGGAAGAGTGGCAATTAGAACGCAAGAAATATTAAGGGGAAAGAGAGCATAATCAGGAGAGAGGAGAGGAATGATAAGGGAGGAGAGAGAATCAGGCTGAGGGAATGGATAACTAACACTGAGCATAACTGAAAAATGATGCCTACCGTTTGAAACACTCTTGATAATTGATAGACAGACAGACAGATATATAGATGGTAGCTAGATAGATGAAGAGATGATAGATAGATGGATAGATAGAGAATAGATAGATATAGATAAGATACATATATATATATACAAGAAGAAAGAGAAAAGAAAAGAAAAGAAAAGAAAGGAAGGAAGGAAGGAAGAAAGAAAGAAGGAAAGAAAGAAAGAAAGAAAGAAAGAAAGAAAGAAAGAAAGAAAGAAAGAAAGAAAGAAAGAAAGAAAGAACGGTGAAGTATCTTATACAGGGAATAATGTTCCTCATAGGTCACCAAAAAGTTGTGGGATACTTCTCCCAAGCTGTTGGCAAGGGAAGGACTACAAACGCTAAATGATCAGTGTTTTGTCACTGCTCTTGGTTGATAACCAGAACTTGATGTGAAAAGTATTGCTGAAGACATTACTTCATGGGACATGCGCATGGGATGGGATATAGAGAAGTAAATGTGGTATTGACCTGGAAGTGTTATCCCTGATGGCTGGATTTCATAATATTGGAAGACACTACGTGGGCTGCTTGGGAACAATAGCCATCAATCAACACATGTATCAAGCTGTTAACCCTGTGAGCTACAAAAATGACTGGGCTACAAGATATGCTTTATATATATATATATATATATATATATATATATATATATATATTCATATATAAGTCACTATATTCTGACTTGTTTTAAGACCCTCCCCGCAGGAGGAAACACATTTTTAGGAATACAGATCTAAACAAGAGCACATTATTGGAGAGATCATAGGCTCTAGGGATAGCCTATTGCTATTATTCTAGTAAACAGAAGAGTTCAAAACTGTCCATTCTAGATTCATACTTCAGCCATAAATTAGTGTAGCTCTCAGACACCATCAGAGACACTTCTTTGTTTGGGTGACATTGGTTAGTGCAGAAACTAACAACTTGTCAAAGAGCAGAGAACAGGGGCCAGTGAATTATTAAGTCACAAATGGGTCATCTGTATTGCAAGCCCTTACCCCGAAGCTCAGGGACCATTGCAGAAGAAGAGGCAGCAAGGTAGACTGTAAGAGTCAGAGGTCAGGGAGACAGGAATGAAACAGTGTCTTCTGGATATGGCAGGATTGCTGCATGGATGATCTCACAAAGGTCCCAGCTGAAGATAATCAGTCAATGGCTTCTGGGGGAAGGAAACTAAGTTTTCTTGAAGGGTGTGGCCTCTGGTCCCTGGTAGGTTGACTACACTCTGGTGCATGGACCCACACTTCGGAGTACATGGAGCACAAACTGAACTCAGTTTTTTTTTCTTTTTAAGTGCACAAAGTTGAGACGGGGGAGTAGATGTCAGAGGAGTTAGAGTGAGGATCAAAATAAATGTATGAAATCATCAAAGAAGTAATAATATAACGTTGAGAGGGATTAAATTTAGAAATAGCTCCTGAAAGGTGTATAGATGTGCACATGTGCATACACGAAGAACTCTTAGAGACTATAATAGAATGAAAAGATTATAGGCTGAATTAGCAGGTCATGTTCTGCAAAGCGAGAATAATGTCATATTTCATAACATCACTTTCCTGACAGCCCTATTTAATATTGTTGCTTTCGGATTTTTATGCATCAAAAATTGGAGAGCTGGCTAAAAGATTCTAAGGTCACAGTGAGCCAAAACACAGGCCAAGTACTGCCATCAGGAAAGATAATTTGAACTAGGAAGGACAGTTGTCAAGATTTCAAACTACAGGTATTTTGCATACATAGTATATTTCTAAAATCCCTTGAAGAACCCTAAAATGAGAAAGGTATGAAATTTTAGGGCTCTTAGAAAATACTTAGATATAACTTCTGATGTAATACAAGATACACATGCACCTGGACCAGTCAGTCTCAGCCTTGGGGACATGTATCCTTGGCTGTGGATGGAAAAGCGAGGGTTTCAGACCCTAAGCTGCAGAAGTGGGTGAGAAACACAGAAGTGACAGGGTTCTCCCTCCAAGGACACAAAGCATGAGAACACAGGACTGCCCTCTTGGGGAAATTACTACAAAATGTGAGGCACATTGTCACACACAGTCTATGAGATGAGTCACATGGTCGGTATGTATCAGCTTCCAGTGTGCAGAAAAAAATTCAAGTAAGGCTATTTCATCATAAATATAAAAACTTCCTAACCAAAAACTATAGTGTTTAAATACTGAAGACACCTTTTACCTAAAATTTAAATACTTTACCACTATTATATATTATTTAATTCTTTCAGTTTTGGTTTTTCTGCATCCTAATTTTTTTTTTAAATTCTGGTTATAATTTCATGCAAAGTCTCTAATTTGAATATATTCATTTTTAAAATTAGCAACCTTGTGAAAGTTTTTCTTGTTGATTCAAATAATTTAATTTACCTGGCATTTCTAAAATATTTCACATGTGTTGGGGGCTGCAGACCCCTGGACCCTTGACTTTCTTTGCCTGACTCAGACCCTTTGCCTGCTGGAGTGAACTGAGCAAAACAACTTGTTTACCTGTGTCTGCAGCTGCTCTGAGCACGAGACCCTGATGGCAGGGGAGTGGGTTCTGGTGAGGACTGCAGTGAAAGATCCCGAGAGCTGGGGCATCATTATCCGTTAAGGATCCCTATATTAGCTTCCCTGGGGCATAATAAACTTGGCATTCTTGTATCAAGGATGACCCATGTGTCCGTGTCTCTGTGTGCGTAAATTTTAAGTCTCCAGCTTAGTTTCCAGCTAGTGTACTGTCCTGTATTCAGGCACTACACACATGAACTATGTATAAGAAAGTTGTTCTGTTTCTCCCTTCCTTGTGATTGTAACTTGGTTTTTCTTACTTAATTTCATTGCCCCTATATAAAGAGATATTATTAGGAGATATATTATTGCCAAATTCCAAACTGTAATGAAAATTGTCCTTTTTTTTCATTCCTCTACCATTAAAGCATGGTGTTTGCTTTTAGCTTCCACTGTATAAATAATATCATATTAAGAATATGCACAGATTTATTTAGTCTAATATGGGCAATTTCATAGAGGTACTCCCCTTATTACTGCTCATATCCCTCAGATGTTCTAAAAGCACTCCTTTGCATCTGCTTCAAATTTAATGAAACATTTTTAAACACTAAGATTTTTATCCATTCTAATAAGGGTTTATTTCAGGAGTGTTATTTAGTAAATCAGTAATGGATGGTGGCTAGTTGAAAGCTTTTGGTTTGTTTATTTTTCATTTTTGGCATCTTCTGGAGAATAATTTTATCTTTCTCATTTTAACACCTTCATAGGATATATTTAACCTAAACAAGAGTTTGAAATAATCTATTTTTTGGGGGAAACACCTTCACTGAAGCCTAACTGTCTCTTAATATATATTGGTGTACTGAATTCATAAAGACAAAAAAAGCTTAACATTAATTCCAATGACAGATAATGCTTGATTTTTGTGTCATTTTCAGGTTTTGGAATTAGGGTATTGTGACATCACATAAGCATTCTTCAACACCTTATGACACATGTTATAGTTTATATAACTAGATATTTTAAGATGACAAATAACACACAGAACCCTTCAAGTGTTAAGATTTTTTTCTGTCATTTTTATGTGTCTTACTATTTCTCCTTTTCAAATCTAAGATAATTCAGGTAGCTGATCACTCTGTTAACACTCCTCTCTGCTGTATTCTTCCCCTCCCCAAAGCAATGGTAAGTCTTTCTCAACTGAGGATCCTTTGAATAATCATTAGAAACTACACAGATATTACTGATATGTGTAAAGATACATATTTAAATACTTAAAAACCTGTGCTGTATGACAGTATTTTATTCAACAGTCTTAAGTCTCTTGCTGGTCTACGTCTAAAACAAATACATTCATTTTACCCAATATAGTTCTTCACTCAAATGACTGTTCTTAATGTGTTATGTTTCAGAATCTTATCTATGCAATCTTTGATTGAAACTATGACTTTTTAACCTTATATGGTCAAACATAACCTTGCGGTTTGCTCCTTCAACATTCAATGTTCTACTACAGGAATCCTATTTCACCCCAGCATGACAAATCTATTTTTAAAGTGATAATTGCATGTATATGATCTTTATTTCTTATCAATATTTTATAGGTAGAAACAAGCATCAAATTTAACATTGTCTCCATAGACACTTTTAGAAACTAAATTAATATACAAATTTACACCTTTCTTTTAAATCTACATCGTCACTTCCACCTCAAACCTGCTGATGAAATTTTATCAGCCACTCAACAGAAACAGTTGTAGGACGATTATTCCTCGAAAATATGTGACTATAAATTACCAATAAAATACTTGCAAATATAATCCAATATACATCAAAGGTAATGATCCACCATGATCAAGTAGGTTTCATCCAAGAGATGTGTTGAGTTACATTTCTTGATGAACAGATGTTGAATCATTCTTGCATTTGTTTTAAGAAAGAGAATAGACCTTCTTTGTCACCAACCCAAACCCCAGTCCTACTAGGCTACTGGGATGAAGCTGAACCAAGAGCTTGGGAACAAGAAGATGCTCTAGTTATCTTTGTTTAATGCTTCAAATATTGTTGTCTTGAAATCAACATTCCAGAGGATAGAAAATGCTTCCATCTGTACCTTTCTCGTGAAGGGTCCACACTACTGTGAAAATCCACTGGAGTGGCCCTTGCCAAAAGTAAAATTGAAGACTGCAATAGATAAATACACACTAAACATCAGTACACATGGCCTGGGATGATGTGGGAGTGTTCTCCTGTATTTTGTATTACTCTTATTGGTTGAATAAAGAGCTGCCTGGCTTATAGACAGGTCAGCCCTTAGGTGGGCGGAGTAGACAGAACGGAAGTTCTGGGAGGAGAAG
>JAQHUG010000073.1:5423450-5452901 GCA_028555095.1 Dicrostonyx torquatus
TCCCTGTTTTGCTCTATCCCCCTACCCCGCTCGTGATTCTCTCATGACCAGGTCCAGTCTGCTGGCCATGTTCTATCTCCTTTCTCTCCTCTAGACTCTTTAGATGCCTCTGGATGTCTTTCTGTTATATTTATAACAAAACCCTTCCCCTTAAGCATACCATGGAGTGTCCATATTATCACATTATACAGCTGGTTTCCATACTAAGCTGGGTTCTGCAGCGCTACCTGGCCTGGAACTCACTATATAAACTAGTTATATCCTCGACTTTGCAGTGGTATTTCTGTCTCTTCCTCCCTGTGGAGATGCAATATTCTGACAATATCTCTTACATCCTAAGAGACTGTAATTTGAGCTGGATCTCACAGCCAAAGTTAATAATACACCTTGGAGTCACTTAAGCTAAAGACTGCTATCCTTCTGTTTACTTAGCCTGTTTAACCTGCCTTCAAGAGAAGACTGCAGCAATCAACCTTATTTCTCTTGGATTTCCATGTGATCGACTTTTATAACCCAAGCTAATGTGCAGCTGCATTCTTAAATTAGGGATCTCCCAGGCCCCTAGCCCAGAAAATGCCTGTGTATCATTTCTTGAAAGTTTCAAATACAGAGGCTGAAAGCAACTTCATAAAACAAACCAGAAAAACTGAAAGCAACAATTTTTGATAATGGTTGACAAACATTGATATTCGTTATCTCGATCAGCTGGGATTGGAGTCAATGACTTAAGCTCTTGTGAAATTGTTAAGTATTTCAGTAAAGTATCCCATTTCTTCTCCAGACAGACACACTGGGATAGACAGAGATACAGACGCAGGTACAGGCGCAGGCTCATTCAACAGAGGGCAGAAGCCACGGGGAACACAAAGTAGAGAGTTCAAATCCGCACTTGCTCTCAGTTAACTGACTCGGAGGGGGAAGCGCTTTGATTTCTTTCCTTCATGCAACACCAGCGCATTACTGGTGACTCAGAGTTAATCACTCACGCATATAATCCACGCATTTCCCAAGTCCTAGATTACAGGAATATACCACCACATATGCTCATTTCTCAATCAGTCATCTCCCCCGTGTTCCTTCTGGGAAAATACTCTCACTTTGATGTCTGCAATGATGTTTATGGCCCTTGTGTACTTTACAGTTCTCGATGTTTCCTGTTTCACTCATGGCCCCAAACAATCTCCGCATCACACATAAAGGACAGGCCACTAAACCGAAGGAAAGGAAAAACAAGTAACTGCTGGCTTTCCCCTACAATACTCATAATTTCAAGTCTACAATCAGACAATGAATTTCTCATTATGAATTTTTGTCAAAATCAGTAATTGAGCAGTTGAAAGCCTAATTTTGAGAAATACAATTTTTTCACTGTCATCAGCAAGTTTTCTATTCTCATTCAAGAAAAGGACAGAAACTCCTTACATCTCTATGTATTCCTCTAAGAAGCTGGGTATCTGAAGAGGTCAAAATCCAACAGTTCCACTGTGTGAACTGGTGAGGGTCTCACTCCTTTCAGAAGCATTGTTTGAAACTGCTTGGTATCCCCATAGGAGGAGCTGAAAGAGGCACACTCTAATCATACTGCAGCTGGACAAGGCTCACTGGGAGAAGGCTCTCTGTCCAAAGTCAGAGAACAACAGCACGCTGTCACTATGACTAAAGTTGAACCATTAACAGTCATTAGTTCTTCAGGCCCTAGAATGATCAGAAAAACAACAAGGTGTGGGCAGGTCTGGTATCAAAGAGGTAAAATTGATTAGCAGGAGTGTGGCACTAGAGCCCAGGGGTTCCCTCTGCTGAGCTACCCCATCTGCAGCTTAGCTTCTGGGACTGAAAGCAGCAGGACTGTAGGGTGTCTGCACCAAGCCTGCTTAAGATACATTAACTCTCCCAGAGTGAGCAGTGAGTGGTGTGGTGTGTGTAGCAAGGTAGAATTCCTTTATTAATTCCACCACGCATGTCTCCGAGTGCCTCTCTGAGACTACTACTTTGCTTAATTAGAAAGGAAAATTGTGCCTGCATGAGAGCCACCCATACCTGACACTGAAGACATACGTGTTGCCCAGATTTGGAATTGCCTTTCTCAGATAGGCATGTTCAGGAGGTTTTAAACTATGCATCAGCCGGAGCTCTAGAAATCCCCTCCTAAAGCAGAGATTCCCTTGTAAATCACGAAACAATCCAAAAGGCCTCACAGCACAGTTCCCATACCCCTATATATATGTTCAACCCAGAAATCTTTTCCTCACCAACACGGAAGTTCAAGTCTAGTCAAAACAGAATAAGCACACATTCAACTGTGACCTAGCAGGCTGAAAATCTGTTACATCATCTAAAAAAAGAAATGTGCCATTGCTTAAATGAAGGGAGAGAATGAGGATCTTATTTATACAGCTTCTGAATTCTATCTCATGTGGTTGTTACACTAAAGGACAAAAATAATACCCTTTAAAAAAAACTTTGTATTGAATCCTTGTGGATTTCACATCACACATCCCAACCCCACTCATCTCCCCGTCCCCTCACTTACGTCCTCTGCCCTTGCAGACTCCCCAAAAAACAAACGTTAAAAGTAAAACCAAATAATAAAACAAAACAAAATTACACAAACAAGCAAAACATAAATTAAACAATAATGACAAAACAAGACTAGGAGGTAACCCACCCCAATCCCCACCTCATCTCTAAACTGCTAGAGCGTGTGAAGGGGCCCGACCTGCAGAGCCAAAGCTACAGGATCCCCAGGACACAAGACAACAATTAGATATCCAAGAGGAATCCCAGTGAGGACCCAGAATGGAGGGTGTAGCAGAAGCCAGAGGCCTCAAACCAGACTAATGACTCATGGCAGTGAACACTCACAAGTAAAGCTGTATGGACTAAAGGGTATACTGTGTGACTCACTGGGCCACACTATAGCATCCACACTGAGATTTTTTTAATATTATATTTAATAGCAAGAATAGAAAATAAGTCCTTTTTTTTGCAACTAGCTTAGAAACAGAACCCTTTGAAAGGATCATGAAGTGCAACTATTTCCAGGGTATCTTTTAAAAGCCGAGAGGCAGATGTCCGGGTAATACCAAAGCCGGAAGATGGCTTAATAAAGCTATTGTACGTACAGCCTCAAATTAGGAGTGGCACCGAGACCAGGGGATGTCTAAACCATCGCCACCTGTCTGCCCTGAAAAATCAATTAAAGTCACATTTTCATAGCGGCCGCATTCTAACCAATAAAATGCAGACAGCTCCATCCTCCCGTTCCCTGGGAACAGGCCAGAAACAAGAATCTTTAGTCTCACCTCACCTCCCTGTTCATATCTGTATGGACTCGCCGCAGAAAAAGCATCCCTTGGAGCTGGGGATGGGGCTGTGGTGGAACTGGGTGGGAGAGAGCAAGATGAGAGGGGAGCCAAAGGAGGGGAGGAGTGCCAGCTCCCCTCAGCTGCATGTCAAGAAATCTCCCTCTTCTGACTGCACTCCATCGTTTCTTCAAAGGGTCTTTTTGCTTCTCCTTTTCTTTTCTCCCCCCACCTTCAAAACCCAGTTCAGCGCTGCATTCTCCCAGCAATAGAGGAAATCCAACTTTGGAAGTTGAAAGCAAGGGCAGAAAAGCCATCACAAGTGTCTTAGTAATTAAATGAATACGCATAATGAACCATATGCCCAAAGGGCCTGTTCTTCATGTGGGCCAGATTTTTGTTTGAATTTTTAATTTTTATATACAGATGAAACATTCAGTGCAATCTACCCACAGTATGAGATAACACACAGAAAGAAAATGTGTGAGAAGTCCGCCACATCGAAGCAGGGGCCGGAGAGCCTAGAGACGCGCCCTCTGAAGAGTTTGACTCGAATGTGTTTTTTCTCCCTCCAGCAATTGCTCCTGTCATCTGCTTAGCGTCTTCAAGACGCACATGCAGTGCACACACTGACAGCTTTATTCGGGATGAGTAAACTACTGTGTTCTCGACTGAGACGTGTGAAAATCCCAAGGGAAAAGCAAGGATTTCTTTTTTAAAGATTCCCTCCCCACCCATCACTCAGCAGCATCGTGAATCCCAGGGAATCCTCCCAGGTCTTTTCCTCACGCCACGTAAATATTACACTGTGGGCTTCAGGCCATATTCGTAAGCTGTATTCATAGCTGGGGCTGCTCTAAGAGGGATGCGCACTGCTCAGTGAGGAGAGAACATCCAGAGCGGTGTCAAGACCTGCCCTCCCCACTCCTACAGCCACACAGACTGCAAAGGAGACACGCGGACACCAGTGCTCCCTAACAGGCCTTTTGAAAGAATTAGTCAAGCCTTCATTTTAGGTTTTTGGTGTCATCTAGGAATGACCACATTGTTTCATGGACTCGAAGGTATACAAGATTTCATAAACATACTCCAAAGCTGGGAGAAGTGTGCTTGTATGCTACATAAAATTTGCAATGTCATTCTGGACAGAGCTATCAGGTGCTATTTGTGGAATGGTCTTGTTACCATTTTAGAATATGTATGGCTGTGTGTGTCCTTGTGTGTGCATGTATGTCTATGCATGTGAGTGTGTGTTTCAGAGTACAATTATTAGGTATGTGTGTATTTGTGTATGTGTGTGTTTTGGTAATGGGGAAAGCCCAGAGCTATTAATGCTCACACTTCCCCCCATGCTTGTTTAACTGATCTACTGATCTAACCCCAACACAAAATGCCACACAGCATTTCAGCACCAAGAAGAGATGATGAAAACACATTGGGCCAGAAATCAATGCAGAGCTTTGGACCTGTGTGCTGGTCCCATGGGACATAGGGGCGCTCTCCTCCGCACAAGGTAAACTCCACGGTATTTAACGAGCAAGTAGGAACCATGCTGAAAGCATCATCTCTGGTTCCTTTCATCCCTCATTAGGGACGTGAGCCTTCCAACCTGGTGGGGGATCCAGTGGTCTAGGTGGGAAGACAGATACACTCCAACTGCAGCAGAAGACAAAACACTGCCAGGGAGCACCACCTCTCCTGACTGCTTCAATCCTTGAAGGATGTGTGTGAGCAATTAGAGAGGGAGTGTAATCTTTGCAGAGTGCATTAACATTCCCGACCTCCCAGACAATAGATCAGACCTCAGACACATAATGCTTCCCTAAGGCTTTTTAGCCAGTGTATTTGATCTCTTAGTCACTCGGGCCCCTGATACTAAAGGTATCATCCACCTCCAAAGCATTATTCTTGAGCAACTGTGGCACTGCAGAGGCTGAACTGCAGTCAAGCAGAGGGCTGGGTTGTCCCTACAATCCTCAGCAAGATACCACATACTCCCCATTTTTTCCAAGCTACAAGGCTGGTTCTGTAAAAGTAAATTAGTTATATGAATATGCATAGGTCATTCGATGGTCACAAGACAGGGATGGGTTCTTGCTTTTGCCCTTAAAATTGGCTTCATAATAGATCCCTCGAAGGAAACCTCACGCGAGAGTGATAGACAGCACAGTTATATGAAAAGACAGAGGCGGGATCAAATACAGTCCTTACCCTGGTACTTTTAAATCTCCTCCTATCCTGCAGGCTTCTGGGCAAGACAACTGGTCAAGCAGTAACCTATTTCCCGATGAAGGCATCCTCTCTGCCTGCTAATCTCACAGAGGAAGCTTGGCTTTCACCATTTATTATAAACATTTTTGAGAACTGCTTACCACGACATATTTTTAATGGATTAGATTCTGGTCAGCTGCTAACAGAGCAGAGAACTGAATATTCTTCATATGGAGGCTGCAAAATAGGTTTTCAGGGGTCGGACTTGCCTTCCCCAGTCTCCCTCATGAGTAATTGAAAGAGCAATTGAAAGAGAGTATAAGAAATCTTGTTTCGTTTCTCTCTCTTTTCTGTTACAAGACAATCTGGATCCAAGGGACCAGTAGACCAGACCTTATCTGGTTTTGAACTTTATCATAAGACTTAGCAGACAGTTCTGAAGAAAGAGGACAGAAATCCAGATATTTTCCCCAGGACCATTACAGTTGTCTGCTGATGACACTCAACTTCTTAAGCCTAAACCAAAATAATTACATTTTCTTAGAATCATGTCAGTTCCCTCAGAAAATGTGCACTGCAAGGCTTTTGTTTTATTTTTTTTAATGAGGCTGCAAGAAAATAGGAGAGCCGAAATTAGCTTTATGCTTAAGCAAATCGCGCTAGAGTAGTGTCTTCAAGCTGAACACTAAAACATTGCAGATGAATATACGCCTTCGCAAAATTCGCAATTTAAGAACTTTTGATCCTTAACCTGCTTCAGAGAAAGAAATCTTGACTCTTTAAGTCATTAACTTTGCCTTTGCTGTTCTTAATGCCCAAAGAGAAGCAATGAGAGAAACTGAAATGTTCTTATATCTGCTATACATTTTCTAACTGAGGACAATTGTTTGTGCTGTAATTTTCGCAGTAGATAGTATCTTTTAAGAAATCTGTGATTCTGAGAACATTGAAATTAACCTTAATTAGGCAAGTAAGAAAAGACCCCTTACAGCAACTGAGTTTAATATTACAACTTAAATATGTGCCTTTATATATATATATATACAGAGAGAAAGAGAGATTTTTTAAACAAGCAATAATGTGTAACTTTACCTAAAAGTTATGTAAAAGTAAAGTTCAATGCAAATGGGCAAGGCATCTGACTGACACCGAAAATCTGGACTACCCTGACAGTGATCCTGATTCTATCCCTTCTGCATGGACATAAACAAGCTACATAACATGAGGGAAAAGGATTGCAAAAATGGAGCAGAAAATCACACAACATGGAAATTAAATTTTTAAATGGATGTAATAATTTCTGTTTACAGATTATTGTATCAAATTAAAAATAAATTGCTGGAATTAAAATCCCCACGTAGTCAACAGAAAAGTACCTTGGCCTTTTCCTCATTTGTGGGCTTCTGCCGCCACCTGCAGGATTTTCAATAACGCAGCCAGGCAGCAGGCTGCTTGCTCATTGGTTTTTTGTTTTTTGTTTTTTTTTTAAATGTCCTTTCCTCTTTTTTCTTCTTTTTTTTCTGTTTCCTCCAACTTGTCTTTGTGTGTTTGTACAGGGGTAAAGCGTGAGTGTGCGTGTGTGTGTGTGGGGGGGGTAAATGGCCATAAATAAATAGTATTCTTTGGTAGCAGTTACAGTTTTTGAAAATTTAAAAACCACAATAAAAGGCAAAAGTAAGCATACTAGAAGAGATCCATCCATTTAAGGAGGGCTCCAGCAGCTACATTTAAACAAAACATGATTTTTGTTCCTATCAAACCAACTAAAATGGGGGTGACAGACAGCATATAGAATTTCCTTATGAAAAAGGGCTGTATTCATTTCTCAGGAAAACAGTTCATGTTTGGAATAATTTACAAAATATTTCTGAGTGCTGTACCCTGATCCATCCAGAATAGGGGCAATACTACTATTAGCAAACACATACTCAGTATTCTGCTGGTTTGAAAACGGAAGGTGTATTTTACAAATATTTTTCAGAAGTCATGATTGCAGACCAAGGAGTGAAGAACAGGTTTTTTTTTTCTTTTTTCTTTTGTACTGTTTTGTTTTGGGCAGAAGTCAAACTCAGCACTTTGCAAACACATAGATCCCAGGCGATTATAGTCATTGTCATCATCTATGTCATCGCCATCTCTGTCCTCACTATATCCTGGTGGTGCTGATCTATTCGCCCTAACACAAGGGGCAGCCGAATCCACATGAGCTGTGATTCAGATCTATGTCCCTTGGTACATTATCTTTCCAGGCAGCAACTTCACTGACGTATAAACCAGTTCCCAATACGAGGCCTTGAGGGGAAAATGTGTTGTCTAAGAAACCACAGAACCTGTGGCTGCTGTGTAGATGCAATTCGTACTGGGAACCAAAACCATAATAGCTAAATGAATGCCAATAAAAGTCACACCTTGTAAAAATGGTGGAGAGCTGAGGTGTGTGTGGGGGAGGGGGTTGGGAGGTGGGCTCTCATGCTGTCTCTGGGGAGTCTAAGCAAGGCCTTGTTTCTGCTCCTCTGACAGAACACAAACATTTCCCCAACTTCAGCATCCTCGGGCTCCATCTTCTCCAGATGCAAGCGGCAGCCCTGGCTCTCTCACTCACTACTGGTTTTGCCAAGAAGTGTACACCATGTCTTCTTTTTCTTTTTCCCTGTTTTCTTAGACAAGAAGGAAGCCTCCATGACAACTGACAGAAACTTTAAGGAGACTGTGTAGAAATAGAAAATTCATTCCAAAGAGACACAGGAAAAAAAGTATGGATTGTGGGGGTTTGAAAATCCCAGGGAAACTAAAATAGTTCCTAAGCCCTGCTCAAAAGGACTTTGCACTGAATATGATTGTGGATTTTCTCATATCTTTATGTGTTTTTTTGGCACAAGTAAGATATGGGCTATTAGGCCAGTGAACAACTCATACAAATAAAAACAAATAATACTCACACACACACACACACACATACTCACACAAATATCTGTTATTTTAAAGAGCTAATGACATAACCTCAAGATCCAGGGAGAGGCAACAAGACATGCCTTTCAAAAGCATAAATCAAATGGCAGTGCAATCCGGCAGTGAACCCTAACCAGACCACAAAGCAGGTTGCTCTCCATAAACATCAGATCAGGCAGCTAGAATGATTACTGGGCTCCCTTGTAACTGTCACCTGTGGTGGGTCTAATTACAGGCTACCCAGGCAAGCACGCCCACATCACACAGCAATAAAAGGCCTTCCTTTTGCAGAGACCAGCCAGACAATGAGAGCACACGCCACCTGATGCGGAGCCCCAAAAGATCAGCCAGAGAGACTAATAAAAATGACAGCTTAGAAACAAATAACAAAGCTCAGACTGCAACAAAAAGGCAATATCAAATTAGCCAGAAATCTAAGCGCGGAGCGTGGTCCTTCCACAGGTCAAAGCCTATGCCGGGAAATGGCTGGGGCGGATTCCACACATGCCCTCCCTCTCTCTATTTCTAGATACTCTTTTCCATTTTTGCATCACTCCAAATGTTTGCACATCCAGGTGTCATGTTACAGAAACAGATGGAGAGGAGAAAAAGCACCCCGCTCTTAAAAATAATAATAATAAAATAAAATAAATACTCCAAGATTCAAGGACCATAGGTTCCTGTTAGAGATCTCACCCAGCCCTCCTGTTGCTGGCTGCCTTTTGGCCATTTTGCTGCTAATTAGCACTCCCCTGGACAGGCAGGGTGAGAAAAACGCATATGAGACAAGATGACAATAGAGTTGTCAGATAGTCTCGGATTTTCCCGCACCAGAGAAGCTATATCAGAGGAGGGACCGGAATAAAAGGAACAGATGGTTTCCAGTGATCCTGGCATTCTTCCAGGAAGCAATGTTTATATGCCTGCTGTGTACCCCGCACAATCATCAGCAGTCAGAATCTAAGATTAAGCCTTTGCCATTCGAAGCATGGTATACCATACCATAGTAATACGCAGAGTGACTCTGTATAATTCCTCAATACAGCAAGCAAGCACAAGAGTGTGTGAAGACCTTGAGGGAGTCCAAGTGTGAAGACTGCTATCAAAGCCTTGAGGGTGATGGTCCGTGTTTGGAATTTGGAGGTTATAGGCACATTACTGAGTCCCTGGAACTAGTTGGCTCTTGAACATTCCTTACAGCATACAACGTGAATCTTGGCATTTTTACCTCACAAAATCTCCTTCACAATGCAATACTCCTAATAAGACTTTCGCTAGAACAACCCCGATACCCATTAGTACTTACAACTCCTGTCAGGACTTGTCGCTTATATCATAAAAAATATTCCATGCTTAATATTTTTTATTATCAAAGTTGGTTTTCAAAGAGATTTTTTTCATCAAATCTCTTCATATTCAAGGCATTATCTTTTGTTTTCTTTTATGAGGAAAGAAGGTGAAAGTATACAAGCAAAGAGGTAAATTGTGATGTTTCAGGCTGTCAACCTGAATCTATAATCTCTTTACTGATGGGTCTCAGAACATGCCTTAGAAATATTATGCTAATTGCATTCATTGAGATGGGAAGCACTCCCTACTGTGGGTAGTACCATTTTCTTGGTGAGATGCTGGTCCATATATAAAAGAGAAAGTTAACTGAGCACAGGAATTCACTCCTGACTCTTTCTTGTTTGTTAGATATGATGTGACCAATTGCTTTAAGCTCCTGGTGCCTTTGACTCCTGTATCAGGATGATCTGTACCCTTGAACTATAAGTTAATAACTCTTCCATCTGCTGCTTATGTCAAAGAGTATTCTATCACCTCAGTAGGAATAGAAGGTAAGAAACACAGGGATGATGAGGAGTAAGAAGCAGGGAGGTAAGAGAGGAAAAAGTACATGGGGTGAGAAATATGAGACACAGGAAGAAAGAGAAAAACTGAGGAAGAAATTTGATGGACCAACAGCTATATAGTTTGAGAAGTTCACTTTTGCCTCTCCATATGTAACTATCGTAAACACGCTGTACCACCAGCAGTAATGGGAAGGAAGTAAAATAGAAAGGGAGATGGCAGTGAAGAAAGAAGCCAACCATTCGCTACCAAGAGTCACCGGGCTGTTAGAACCCGATCTTTATCTAAGACTTAAGGTTCTAACAGGAGAACTACGTTCAAGCTCACAATAGGGTGCTCCTGGAGATCTGACTGAAGTAAATTGAGCTCATTGGAATCTGAAAGATGCAAGGCTTCTACGAGAAAGCTCAGAGAATGATGTGTTTTGTATGTGTGTGTGTGTGTGTGTGTGTGTGTGTGTTGTGTGTGTGTTACCCGCATACATCTTGTCCTTGTACATACATCTGATGCTGTGTTCAAGTGCAAAGAGAAACAGTTGCTCAAAATTCAGCCCAAGAGGACGATGGGAACAGGTAACAGTAATGGCAGAGTTCTGAGGTCGAGGCTAGTGTAAAAACCACAGAGACAGAGCTTATCATTCCCTGGCTTTCTAGCATGGCTGTGTGACCATGGCAGTGTGTACTGCTCTAGAATTAGGATAATAAAGACCTGGTGCTTTATAAGTCAAAATCAGAATCCTCTAAACTACCAAGCGATTCAGTCTATATGCCTTATGATTCTGTCTGCCAGCACAATTCAGTTATAAGTTTCAAAACATAAACATGAAAATATGCTAAAATAGTTAAGTGTCCTTTTACATCTTCCTTAGATAATTTTTAATGCAATTACTATAATTTTATTAAATGGCATAATTAGTTAATGCCTGAGAAGTTGTCAATATAAGGTACAATTATGTTGTAAAAATTATAATCACGATGTGCAATGATGAATTGTTCTTCTTTTAAAACGTGTCAGAGAAGAAAATCTTTAAAATTTTTTTGAAGCATGGGTAGTGTCTTCCATGCTAAAAATGTGAGCAATCATTGTATCGGTATTAAAATAAATGATATATCAAGAACTGTAAATTTTATATGCATATTGTGTGTGTGCATGTACGTACTGTTAAGATGTCTTAAGAAATTCTCCCCTTCATATAAAATGGTTAAAACCTTGTGTTTATTTTCATTTCCTTTTATAAAAATATCATTCATCTTTAAACTCCAACTGCACAGGCACTGACCACATGACATGAACAGTGATGGCTGCCAGTAGGTATGGAGACAGCCATCAAAAGAATAAAATATAGGTACAGCTGGTTATGAATAAGCTAGTGATTGAGCTTAGAAAAAGAAAAGCTAAGCATTTTAAATATCATGAACCAATATCCAAATTGTCCAAAAACCACTTGTATGATACCATTTAAGAAGCTCAGAAAAGCCAGGCTGTGGTGGCGCACGCCTTTAATCCCAGCATTCGGGAGGCAGAGGCAGGCGGATCTCTGTGAGTTCGAGGCCAGCCTGGTCTACAAGAGCTAGTTCAGGACAGGCTCCAAAGCCACAGAGAAAAAGAAGCTCAGAAAAAAATTAGAATAACCATGGAGACACATTTTTGGGTATCTCTGTGAGGTGAAGTTGCAGACTGAGTTCACTGAGTTGGCAAAAGTCACCTTGACTATTGGTGGCACTACTTGACTGTTGGTGGGCAGTAAGTAGTCTTTGTTTGAACAAAAGAGAAGTGAGCTGAGTGCCAGCTTCCATCCCTTCCTGGTTCCTGAGAGTCAGGTGGAGCAGTCATGTGGCCAGCTGCCTCTTTCAGCTCTCAGCATCATGGCTTTCCTAGTTTGATGGACAATAGTGTCCTCCAAATTAGAGCCATGGAAACCTCCACTCCTTTCCTGTCAGGATGTTTTATTGTAGCAGTGCATAAAATAACTGATCGTCACCTCAGGGCTTTGCTAAACTGCTCTGGCAGAGAGCGCTATCTCTCTGTGTGTGTCTCTCTCTGTCCCTCTGTCTCTCTCCCTCTCACTCTCGTGTGTGTCTCTCTGTGTTTTACACATATACCTGTTGTATGTTGGAAAGACTGGCTCCATTACAACTGTTGTGTTTAAGTTCAAAGTAAGAATATTTTCTATTTCCTAATACGCTAGGATTTCAAACAGCAAAGGAGTCTGTAAATGTTAAACACTGACTATGAGTAAGAAATGGAGAGTTAGATGTCAAACCTTATTTGAGGGGTTGATTGGTATTTTAAATTATATATCGCATTACAAGGCATATCAACTCAAGAAAAATTCTTCACTTTTCTTACACTCAAAAAGTTTAGGGAAAAAGTCGCAGATGTTAAAGTCATAGCTTTATGAAGATGTCCATTGATATATGGTCGATTTAGATTACTTCTTAACAGCAAATGTCTAAGGAAAAATTTAATAAAATAAGGAATCCATCAATGCCCTGCACACGAGCCTCTCTCAGGGTAGATTGGCCAAGCAACACAGTTCCATAAAGGCAACGCTGCTTTAGAGGCACCGTGGGAGCTTAGCTATTTAAAGAAACCTTGGGATGAGGCCATCTCTTAACAAATGCTACCTTATCACATGGAAAATATATTTATGCAATAATATAATCTCATATTGTTTAAAGGAGTCCTGAGATAATACATAAGTCTATACAGAAAAAAACAAAATCACATATTTATAATTGATTCTACAGTATACTATATAATATCACAATGCAAAAGTATTTTTTTTGTGAGTTAAGCCACTATCAAATGCTATATGCTACCATAAAGACATTATGGGGATTAAACCATAAATGCCTGCTTATTTACTGGTCCTGTAAAATAACCTGAAGGCATTTGTTACTGTCTACAATAACTGTCCATTCTGTCTTTTTAACAATTTGAAATCTTAAAAAAACTTGAAAAGGAGAAGTTCCTGTCATGACCCATTAGTTTTACTCAGCCTCTGTTTATGCTTTCTCTGCAAACACTTTGGAGTCATCCAAGAGTATCCTTCCACAGTAGGGGAAGCCAACACTCCAACTAGGGATTAATGAAAACGAGTGCTTCCAAGATTACATATATGGATTCCAAAGTGTATACAGGTCACATGATTCCCGAGACTGAAGCTGTTTCCCAGAGTATCACAAGCACACCTGTCGTATTTAATTTTAGCCCCATCACCCCGAAAAAAGGGACCAATGGAGAACTAATCCCACCCAGGTGGGTATCTTTCTCTCAGTGCCTAGGAAGAGGCGTCTCTCCCCCCGCCCATTCATATAGTGTCACAGCATTTCTGTGATAATCTGTACACTTCCTCTGAGAGACAGAATATAAACCCGAAGACAACAGTGCCATTGACTCATGAAGATCAACGGCAAGGAGAAGCCCTGGAATAAAGCAGGTCCCTGCTAAAGTCAGATGTTCTGAGAGTCAATCTCCACTTTACCTCCTAAAAACATGTGAGCATCAACGTTCTACTGCATGGGCTCACATTTTTTATCTAGGAAAAAGAAGGCCCAGTTTTTCATCTACATCTGCAGGCTTTTGTGGGAACTCATGGAATTAACATTTGAGCACTGTTCGGGATGGCTACATCCAGTCAGGAAGGCTAGAATCTGATTTTAGTATCCTCAGAGGTCGAGGTCTGTGTGGTTATAACCATGTGGACATGGATAAATACCATATTTACAAATCAATTCATAGAGTAGTATGCAGAAAAAAGTCCTTACTCCTAGGTACATATAGTTACTGCATTTGCTTTCTGTCAATAACTTAGCACTTACATCAGCTTTCAATTGGAAAAGTCAAGAACATAACTTTTTGAAGAGGGAAATTATATAATTTAGAATGAATAAAGCTAAATTATAATCAAATTATAATTAAATTCAAGCTCAGAGAGAACAATGCACCAAAATATTTAGCAATTGTTCACACAGAGAAGAAAATCTTTAAAGTCAGAATAAGAATTTTCTTGGAAATATTCTGCCTAACTAAACACATTGAGGTGAAAAACATGATTTTGTATGTTTTGACTATTTCCCATAAAATAAAAATTTAACATTTATAAGTCATGTTTTAGTATATGTATTTCTATTTGTTAATTCTTGAGACTGTATTTTAATTAAATATTTATATCAAATATATTTTAAATTAAAATATAGTGATCCCCCTTCTCTTACTTCCCTTAAACACCTTTAATGTCCCTCCTTCCAACTACTCTTCACATGTTCCCCCCTCTCAAATTGATTTGAATTTGATTTGAATGTTTGCAATGACGAATTCAACAATGCACAGCAATTTTGACATAGCATGTATCAGGAAGTATTCAAGATAGCATCCTTCTCCTAGCACTGGGGACACAACTGCCCACAGGATCAAGGGGTAAGTCCTACCATGGGTCAGACTTATACTTGGATAACCTAACATGATGAATTCTTCCACGTCTGTCTATCTACTTCTGATTACACTCCCTGGACTTAGATCTTAAAACGCTGATTGAATTTTAAACTGAAGCTTCCGACAAAGGATAATCTATGCATACACATTCATAGGGATCGCAGGGAAATACACGGCCTGCTTCTCTGAAGACTCAACATTAATAGCCAGCTCATGCTAAATGTAAACCCACAGTGTAAAGCTTTGTCTCATCTGGAAGAACAGGAAAGAATGAGAAATTAGTAGACTATTCTCGAGTGAACTGAAGGAAAAAGTATTTTCCTTTCTCCCCTGAGTATGTAGTGTGCTTAGCATTGATTCTTATTCCCACAGGGATGGGGAAAGTTCTATCACAGATAGTTTGACCAAAATCGTTCTATTCAGCCCTTCAGTAGCCAAATGCTACCTTGCATCCTCATTTCCAGTAGAAGATGTGGACCTTCAAATACAATCTGGTTCTTGAATAAATTCTCGATTAAACCTTTACTTCAGATACTCACAAGGCTGCTCTCCTCTGTAACACCCAAGACAGCAGGTGGCCCGTGGTGCCAAGTGGATGATAAAACTCAGTAGCACCCTGCCCTAACTAGACCCCGGGAGAACTATTAGTGGGTACCAGTGGTGATACACAGGGCATCCGTGCAGGAGAGCCAGACAGAGAGAATGCTGAGCTGCTTTTTCTTAACCTTGCATCTTTCTGGCTCAGCTTAGCTGAGGCACTAACTTCCTGCTGATAGACAATCTATGACAGGATTCCATATACTCAGGAGTACAGCAGCATGTCCAGCAGCAGTCCCTTTGTGTGTAGCTCCAGCAGGATTCTATGGGCAACCGACAAGTCCACAGAATATTCTATGAACAAAACATGTCTCCCCAGAAAAGCATGACTTCTCATGATGTAATTTAAACAACAATAGAAGGAGGGGATGAAATGTGCGCGCGTGCTCGCATGCACATGCACACACACACACGCACACAAACACACACATGCCCTTTATTCTGTCCTTTAGGTATATTTCAATATATTCCTGTATTTTAAAGAGCAGAAACTATACAAGGATAATCATGATAGTGGTATATAATAACAGAAAGGGTTTAATAAAATTCTATTTCATCAGCTATGGGGCAGGAATTATCTGCCTTTTTAGTGTCTGGGTATCTCTGAGATCCACCATGGGCTAGGCACTATGCATTACTTATGGTATAAGCTTTTGGATGTGAATGCATTTCAATGCACTATACTCAGGATAAGTGATACAGCTTATGTATACAGTAATCCCTCATTATACTTGGGGTTCTGGTTCTAAGATTCCACCCCCCAGACACCCAACCCCACAGAAGCTCAAGTACCTTATGTCCAATATCATCATCTGGACTGCAACATACACATAACTTATAAAATATTTCTAGATTGCTCATAAACTAAAATAAAATGCAAACAAAATGTTGATAGCTGTGCTACTATTCTGTAGGAGTAAAGACAAGAGAAACGTCTGTACTTGTTTAGCTCAGATGTAATTTTGAAAAACTATTTGATTTGTAACTGGTTGGATCTGTAAAACTGGAGTGTCTGGGCACAGCGAGTTGACTCCACAGGATATGTGACTAAATCTGATCTTTTCCCAGCGATGTTTTGAAGGAAATATGCCATTCACACAAACAGTATGGCCTGCCACGGTCTCATAGCCCATGTATTCTTGTACATTGGGCTTCAATAAACCAGGGAGGACAGGACAGCACTGTTGTCCATCTATCTGGGCTGGGGATCCTTGGTACAAGGGAGCATGACTGCAGTTTCTGACACCTGGGTACTGGATCTTCTCCTGGGTGGTGCCCAGCAGAGAGGGCTCACCCAAGGCAGAGACAGTGAATGAGAGGCCCCCTGGCAAGGCTCCTTTCCTGTCCAGAAGTACTTTTTACTGGACAACCTGTTTCCATTCATTTGTTTTAATCTTTCTTTAGATCAGGCAGGCAGCCCATTAATCATTTCTGTCATCCCCTTACCGAATCCAGGGCAACAGATATGTTTTTCTAAAGTCTCTGGGCCAGAAATCAACTGAAAAAAAGGGGAAATCCTCTACTTCTCATGCGGCCGGCCAGAGCGCTGGTTGGAAGCAGCCACCAATTGTGTTCACTTTCCTCCGAGGCTCATAATTGTACACAACAGTCCATGGAAAGTTTTGAAAGGGAATCTGGATAGGAAGTGGAGCTGGGGAGCTGCAAAAGCAACCTATGAAGACAGCAGTTAAGGAGGGTGTAAGAAACGGAGAGGGCTAAGTAAATGCCAGGTCAATAACAAAGACATAGATGTCCTGGAATGACACAAAAAAAAATGAAAACAAACCAATCAAAATGCTACCCAATGTCAATGAAAAATTCTCTTAGGGAGCTGATACAATTGGTTATATGAAAAATGGGGAAAAAACTTTGAGATCACAATGAAGCACTAATATCTTATGTTCATATTTAAATACATACACATATATAACAGCTACATTTATATTTTATTTCTATATCAGTTTGTTCTCATGAATATATTTATGTGATATATACATCATATAAATTAAAGCTGAGCTTTTAAGACAGATGAAAACATGGAGGATGTACTATCAGCAGAAAACAGGAGAACCCAGCTTGCCTTGGACCATTACATAGATATAGTCTATTGTAAACACTTAACGATGTAGAAATCATACAGAAATTCACATTCACACCAGGCATAAAAGACACATAAGGCATTATTAGCAATCTGGATATCTCCTCCGTAGCTGGTATTATCAAGTTGATTAAGAATCAGTTCTTTATAAATGAGAGAGAATGCCCCAGAGATGCCAGGAGAGGATGTGGTGCCAACCAGGATGTTCTTCAAAGATCATAGACTCTCGGTAACAGACTCGGGGGTGTGCTAATTCCTTAAAGTTCTCTGACTCTGTGATACTATTATGTTCATGAGAACAGGCCAATGTTCTGAGAAAAGTAGTGTATCTCATATAGACGAGTATTTCTCAATTATGGTATCGAGCCCCACTTTAATTCACAGTGATCAATTGTATCGGAAGCTTAATGTGGATACACATTTTCAATATTGAATTTTGTGAATGATTTAGTAAAAAAACTAAAATAGAGCCATTTAGTTATATTTTACTCATATTACTTGCTGGCTGCCACTTTTTACAGACCATGTAAAGACTATACAAATTTGCTGCCACAACATCACAGAAATACGGACACTGGTTCTTTTAAGCTGAGAAAGAAATAAATGACATAGGAACAGTATTTGAAGAATTTAAAGAAGTTTTATGGGTTACTTTTACCCAGGTACATCTTTAAAAGGCTAATCACCTATGTTATAATATAATTTAGAGAGATGAATGGGTACAAATAAATAAAAAATAATGTGAGCATTACAAAGGAAAAAAAAAACCATACCACAAACGCTATTGTACTTCTCAGCGTGGACTCCCACTGGAAGCAGCTTTTGAAGAACTGTATTGTGTTCCATACTGCCATCGTGAGTCTTTTTACCCTGTCCGCATCTCTTGCTAAGATCTGGGTTTAAAAAAAAAAAAAAATGGAAAACAGCGAGGTCAATTAGACTTAACATTCTCTGGCTGTTCCCTTAGATCAGCTCTCCTGGCTGTTTAAATTGTACTATGCACAGTGCCCATTAAAAAATTATGAAGTCCTCATACTTCTAAAACTATTTCAAAATATTGTCATTCATCAGAAACAAGAAGTTCCGGCCAGGGCTATGGCTCATTTTATGAAAACTAGCTTGCTTGAATAGTGTTCAGTATGAGACCGGATAGAGGAGAGCTGCAGCAACCAGGCATTTGGTGGACACGAGTGCTGTGTGCACGCGTGTGCAAGGCGTGGGCGAGCATACGTATGTGTGTGTACACAGTGTGGCAAGGAGCGAGAGAAGTATAGAGACACTGCCACAAAGAACACTACTGAGATCGAACGGAAATCGGTGTCAAGATGGGATTTAGTATGGCTGCAACTGGAGGGAACACCAGTAGGAAAGCCCTAGCATTACAGCTTAGTTAGACCAAAAGGTGACCTCTTTCCCAACTGGATACTTCTCGACCTTTCTCCCCAAAAGGACTGCTGTTGTGTTTAACCTTACAGGAGGTTGTGAGAATTCCAGACTTGGTTTTAAGTAAGAACTTGAACTTGATGACCATCTAGGGTAACCCAGTGGTGTGCAGCACTTGAGGAGGGTCCTGACCCACCTAGGGAATTTAGTCCCAGATTTCCCCTCTACTCTCAAAGCCAAAGCCACCCTAGTGGCCAAGTTATTTTGTAAAGGAAATCTCTTTTCTCCCAGCGGGAGGCACAGTATTTTGATTTGCTCTCAGAGCTGTCGCCTTGCCTACCTCCACTGAGGTTTTAACTTTCAAGTAAACAGAGCAAAAGACAAAAATTAATAATAAGGAAGACTTTTACTCGGATTACACACAATGATTATTGCGCTCAATGCTATGGCACCAAAACAAAACATTCAGTTACTTCCCACCAGAAGACAGCTAAAGTCCCTTCCTCAGTGGGGGCGGGGGTGGGGGTGGGGGGGCAGAAGTTCATGGGAAACAAAAGGAAGATAAGATTGCTTTATATTTAACTGCTTTGTGTCATGCACAGCTGCTCACCCCAGAGGAAGCTGTGGAAGTAATAAACACTTTTAAAGGGGGGACACTTTGTTCTTTGTTACACAACTGAAGAGGGACAATGGGTCCTGCCTGAAATCCCGGACTCTATCTAGAGAGGACAGGGAGGGACACCGAAGAAAGAAATGCAAAGGTCAGGAGTTTTCTTTTTGAATATGAAGTTCCTCTCCCCCCCCCCCCGCCCCCCATCTTAGATCTTTACCTTTTGTTGAACTGATAAGAAAGGAATTCAGTGTGGTGGGCAAAAAGAGAGCTAGTTAATTCAGTATGGGGTGAAATGCCCACACTGCCTAAATTTAGACACAGGGAGCAAAGAGGTAAACCTGAGGCTAGAAGCTTCCCCAGTCCCTTGGGAAATTCCTTCATCCACTGAACAGAGAGCCCTTGCCTTTAGCTGTGAAAGGAGAAACCAAAATGAAGCAAGTGAAGGAAATTTAGGTTATCTGGGCTCCACACTCATGCTCAGAGAACCGCGTGGCACGCTGCAGGGTGCACACCCCCCCTCTCCTCCCAGGGCTGTTTTAAGCCTCTCCTCCTTGACCTGGCTGAAGCACCATTTTGAGAGAGAAGACAAGAGAAAGAAATGAGGAGATAAGGAGTCCAGGTGAATAAGGTGTGGGAGAGGAGCAAAGTGAAAGAATCCAGCCACAACCAGAAATACTCGGATCCTGGGTGCTGAATGGAGGACTCCCAGCCAGTTGTGGGACCACCTACCTTTTTGGACAGCTTGCGGCTGTCTTCCACAAAGCGCTTTTCTCTTGGAGCGAAGGTCCTGATACTTGCTTTGACCTGGAAAAACATGGCTGTTACAGCATTCAGAGGGACTTCATTCTCTTCCCAAGTAGCTGAGAAGATCACAGAGAATGAGACCTTTTAAGGCACAGGCCATGGGTAGCGACCAGAAAGCAGTGGGTCCTGTCTTTCTTGACCAGTTTCTAGGGTCTCAGGGTCATAAAATCCCTGGGAAAGTCAGGCTGAACTTGGGACCGTTTGGTCACCATTTGGAGAAATCCACAGAAGTATTTCAAACCGGGACAGACACAGAGCTTCATAAATTTTCATGCTAATCTAAATGACAAAAACTTCTCCTCTCATTTTGGACTAAACTTTCAGCAATTGCACCTAAAACAGGAATGACAGTTCCCAGTCCATAAAAATAACATTTCCAACAGACAATCTCATTACTTCCAGTGACCTGAAAAAGCAAGTAAATGGGCCATGTTAGCTCGTTTACAGGGGGGAAACTGTGCCCCAGGGGAATTTACTGACTGGTTCAAACCAACAGAGTGAGGGAAAACTTCAAAAACTGAAACACAAATCTACCGCCACTTATCCCTTAACCAACACATTTTCCACCTGCGACTGCACTCATGTCTTGGCTGAAGAACCTAATCTCCATATAATTCATTCGCAAGTGCTTCCCAGAAGAAAGCAGATTGGGTCACCTCTCCTGCAAACTATGCAGACGGTTTATCTGGGTGGAAAAGGAAGGGATAGCAGAACTCTCTTTTGTTGACGGCCATCTTCCAGTTTCAGCATTACTGAGAATTTGAGACTAGGGAAATATAAAAATCTAAGATATTCATTGTTTTAGAGCCCACATACTAATATATCACAGATTAAACAGGTATACTGTATATTATATGTGGATTATATATAAAACATAAAATGCATGCTTATAGAATGGACTATATGTATGTATAATGTGTGATATTTTTGGATGATCAGTAGATAATATATAGACATGATAAAGTATGTGTGTATGTGCATATAGATATACAAAGACTACTGTTTCCTTTATTTTTAATTTTTTTCCTTGACATTCAGACCTCACCAATCCTGTGGCTCAACTATTTGAAACCTGGAGCATTCAGCATGAATTTAATGACTAAGGTGTAAACTCAACACCACCATTCTCCAACATCAATTCTGAAATATTTGACATCAATACGAGACTACACAGCCTGAACATCAAATGTTTTCCATATTGAAAAGCTGGTGTGGGGAGCTCGTCCTGAGGGCACTTACTGGATTATATACGATGTCCATCTCTAAGTAAATAAGGCCTTTAAAAGCCTGTTCCAAATCTTTATTCTTCAACACGTAACAGTTTGGTTGTCCATCTCTAATCTGTTAGGAAGAAAAGACAAAGTACATATTAGTGTCAATGCTCTTCATGTTTTAAATGGAAAAAAATAAAAACTAACTTTGACTAAGTTGAAAATGTATTTATTTATTTTTTTTGCCCTCTATAAAAATGTATTTTAGAACTCATTTTGTATGTACTAGCATGACTGGGTAATTTACTTAACAGTTTTTATAATGATCTCGTTTTATCACTATATGATTACACATGAAACAAATATTAGGTAGGTAATAAATGAAAGATCAATCAGCTTTTAATTCTAGAGTGGCACTGCAATTGACAGCAAGGTAAACTAACAACCTTTGGCTCAGCATGGTGTGTTGGCATAAACCTAATGGTTATACAGATTATGACATGGTAACAAGAAAGTTTTTTTGTTCCCAAATTCTAAAGATTACGTTTTCCACGCTGTCCATAATTTCTGGCCAATATTCCTAAAAATTGCCAAGATCACGGGGGAAAAAGTGACAGAATAGGAAACTGTTATGACTCAAAAAAGACTAGAGCTATATGATGGTTAGAATTATATGGTGCCATGAACTGGGCCCTGGGAAAGAAAAAAATACATATTATTGAAAAACCACATAAAATCCAATTGAGACCCACGTTTACTTATTCATAACATACAACTATTGGGGATGTTTTAATGCTGACAAACCAATGCAGTAATGCAAGATACTAATGTGCGAAAAAAATGGAGAGCTCTCTTTTCTTAGCAGTCTTAACTTAATTATAAAATATTACCAAAAATGATTAAAGAGTCATAAAAAATGAATAAAAGAACTAATTTTTATTATGAAGTTATCAGTGGTTTACTGGTGCCCCCAAATTCATATTAAGTAAATCAAAACCTAGCTGAATTTGGAGTCAAGATCCCAAAATATTCAAGATATACAACGTGCCTACACATCCCTGTCTTTGACAGGACAAAGACTCTGTGACTTCCCTGCCAGACTTCAGGGCACTTCCTCTCCCTGTGCTACCTGCCTGCAGTTCCCAGCAAACAGGAACCCCCCATTTCCACACAGGACCGCCTCCCTCTGCATTTCAGAAAGCCCTGGGCTCCTTTGAAAGCATGCTAACTATAGAATTCCTTGTTCTGTCTTGACACTGAAAGTAGCAGCCGTGCTTGTTCCTACACAGCCATGGTGGATGGTGATGAAACTTCTGGAATTTAGGAAGCCTGCTCCACTCTAAAGGGCCTCAGCACAACCCGGGCTTATCAAGCATTCTCCTTGTGACTGTGACGCCTGATAATTCAAACAGCTTGGAGAATTGGAAGGCCGGGAATCTGAGCCATATTTTAAATGACTATTGCTGTCACGGCAGTCATTCACACAAGTGTTCTTATAAACACTGGTGGAAAAGAGTTGAGTAAGTCACAGTAGGGAAACAGCAATTCCACTTTACAAGGGAGAGGTCATCTTCCTTCCCAAAGCGCCCCACCTCGCAGATTGAATAGCTTTCATACAGAAAGATGGTTTTCCTGGTCAGCGGCTGAGAGGAAGGGGGTGTCCCATAAAGTCCCAGCTTCCTTCCTCAACGGTGTCCAAACAGGATTGGCAGCTTCCGCTCTGGCGTAGAGTCTCACTCAATAAATTGTCGGTGTTAAAGTTGAAAGACATAAATACAACAACAGCATGTCAATTTGCCAAACTGAAGTGCTTCCAACTTCATTTGGTTTCAGTCTTCAGTTCTTGTAATGTTATCTTAAAATTTCCATGATTTCTTGAGGATGAGGGAAGGTCAGCAGAAGAACAAAATGTAGCCATATAAAAATATTTCATAGAAGAGGGAGGTTCTCTCTCTCTTTTTTTTTTAATTCTGTAAATGATCATTTCCTGTTACTCAATGTCCCCAGCATTGTGTCAGCAAAACTCAGAATCCACATAAAAACATTAAAGGTATCATCAAAGTCAGAGATACAATGAAATATAGTCATGTTTACTACTTTAATAGCAGAATATATATATATATATATATATATATATATATATATATATATATATATTCCTTTCCTGGATCACAGATTAATTAGGACTTTGGTGCACACCTCCCTTCGTTTTATTGTTGTTGTTGTTTAAACTTTGTAGTCACAAAAATTATATTTAAAAAAGTATTTAATTTTTTATTGTTATGACTATATATGAAGTATATAATTTTATTTTATAGCTACCAATATGATTTGGTGATATTATTTGACATATGTCTCTTTTTTACCTCTATATAATATTCAAAATGAAAACGAGCTACAATGTTTTGAGCATGTGGTATCACAGTAGCTACTGACAATAAAACAGAAGAGAACATTCTGGAAAATCTTTCCAGTACTACTGTGTAACTGAACTGTTGACAGTTGGATACAGGACAAAAAGTCGGTCTGAGATGCCATTGAGTATGGCCTTAATTTATAGTGCTTTATAGTGATAATTCAGAATATTATTTCTAACATTAAAACCTTAACAATTTTAGTTAATTGCAAAATTAAAATACAGTCAAAAGGATATTTAGAGGTGAGAATCTGTGTGAATCTTTGTGTCTAATTATGAGATAGCTTAAACCTAAGTTAAAGTTTGAAGCCCCCATCAACCCAGGCAGAAAGAAGCAACAGGTTTTAATTCATGACGAAAGCAGGCAGGCCCCCATGTTGGAGAGTCTTTAGTGTTAACCTCTGGGAGGACAGACAATCTATCAAACTGAGGTTCTTAGATGAAAATATCAGATAATGTATTGAACTTCAGTTTTGCATGATAAAATCTTGAAACTTGTTTACTGCATAATTTTTGTGCTCAACATTATTTGCACCAAAAACAATATTAGACCATAATTTAAGGTATCTTCATGGGGCAGAATAACACACATGTAATCCAATTAGGAATATATATTGCATATTAGAAATAGTGTTTCCATAAGTATGAATAGCCTCTTTCATGATTAGAAATAGTATCTTCTGGAATTATTAGGAATTCCTCCATAGTTTAAAACAGTACTTACTAGAAAAAAATAACTTTCACAATTACGAACAGTACCTTTCATACATACAGAAGCTACTGCCATGATTATCAAAAGTAAACACCATGATTTAAAAATGGTCATTTCTATCTTCGTTAGATTATTTTTTATTTCAGCATGAAATATAAATCATCCATCTGGAGTACTGTAAAAGGTAACTCTTTGATAATTATCCAACGATTTTTAAAAGCACCAGGAAGTCTGTTACTAAATAATAATTTGAGATTTGGGATCAAAGGAAAACTGTGAGAGCAGCCTGTAACCACAGTAAGGAACGGAGGATATCCAGGGCCTGCCTCCCCTCTCAATGGTGGCCATGCATAGACTCTGGGAGAGGAGTCAATGCTGGAAGACCCCAAACAATAGCTTCAAAGCCACAGTCACTCAGACTGGGCTTATTAATCCTGGTGGGCCACAATCAAAAGGAGCAGAAATGAATACTAGAGATTGATTTGTGCAGAGGAAGGAAGAAATATTATAAAGGTGGCAGGGAGGTTTTATATATGTTGTGAAAAGTGTGTGTGTGTGTAAAATTGCAAACAAATTAAACTTTAAAATTACCATGTTAAGAAAATAAAAATTTTAACAAAAACCACAGTAATTCTGAAACTAACATTTTTCTACATAAAAGAGCATTACCTCTGCTTATTCTTAAGCACTGTAAACATGAAAAACTTTTAAAAGTTGGTACCAGCCTGGTCTACAAGAGCTAGCTCCAGGACAGGCTCCAAAAGCTACAGAGAAACCCTGTCTCGAAAAACAAAACAAAACAAAAAAAGTGGGTGAATAAAACTTTTGAGTCAGAGAAATATTCTACTCCTTGTTTTTAAAAACATGAACTGAGGGTGATGTACTGTAGCACATGAGGACACACCGAAAAAAATATCCCAAGTGCATTTTTCCCAAACAAGAATTATCTCTATTGTGATTCACCATAAAACTCTCTGATGTAATCTGTTACCAAAGTTAATCAGGATCAATATGAAGGAATAAAACCACGAGAGAGCTTAAGGAGGAAAGCCATGCATTTAAAATCAAAATACCAAGTAAAAAGTAGTATCGATTCCATCACTGCTTGACCTTCAAACTAGAAAGGGGAGAACGTTTGGAATAAGACTAGCTTCCTGTATCAAACGCTATTCTCCACTCCACATGATGGAAAAAAAGAAAAACGTATCTACAGCAGCTGAGTCCAGCTAAGGCAGAAGCTAAATAACTCGCCAATAAAATATGACAAGGAGAGACACGTGAGACACATGACTTGGCAAGGGGACAATTAATCCACTTTATCTGATAGCACTTCACATTCTTCATGCAGCTCAGCATCAGGCGAGGGCCCAGTGACATGAGCTACAAACAGCAGGAGACGCTAAGATTTCCAGGAGGCCATGCTTATCCCTGCATAGAGATCAGCCACCGGGGAGATGTTCCATGTCCCCACATCTCACATCTCCTCTCCAAGGCAGTCAAGTCTTGTAGCAGAAGCAAACCCAGAACCGAGCCCGAAAAATGCCATGAAGCCTGATACTCTTCGGGCTTCTCAAAGCCACTGTTCATAAAATACAAGCTATTTCCACTTTAGAGGATTCTAAAAGTTATGGGAAAATTTACACGAAAAAAATTTACAAGAGAAATGCAGCATTACTAGTTTTGGACAGATGCATCTGTAATTTGTAATGTAGACTCTTATTCATTCATCTCAAGGAGTTTCTAAACAGTTAAACACCCATTCTGAGGTTTACCTCGGACTTTGCAATTACACTCTCAAATGCACTTTTAATGTACCATGGCTCTAGATAACTTCTTTTTTTCAATATTTATTTATTATGTATACAGTGTTCTGCCTGCACATATCCCTTCAAACCAGATGAAGGCACCCAATCTCATTACAGATGGAGTTACCATGTGGTTGCTGGGAATTAAACTCAAGACATCTGGAAGAGCAGCCAGTGCTCTTAACCGCTGAGCCATCTTTCCAGCCCCTCTGGATAACTTCTGTATGTTATGTTATCTTTGTTGTTTAGGATTTCTTTATAATAAACTTTATATTAAAAATTCAAAACAGGATAGGCAATGTCTGATGCAGACCCTAGAAGTGAAGAAACTGAGCTGATAATTCTGCCTTTGCTTCTGGCTGGCTGGGTAACATCATTTAAATTACCTAGCTCCTCTGTCCTTGTTTCTTAATTCTGAAGATGTAAATAATAATGCTACTTATCTCCGAGGTGAAATACATTAGCAGTCAGTCACAGTGGGGAGTACATAGGAATTATTAAATAGATGGCATATGTTTAATATCTTCTATCTCCATTTGATTTAATTTGCATGCACAGAAATCATGCATATATACATATGCATAGATATGTGTGCTAATACATTGGTAATAGCAGGTTCTCATATATCCTGGACTAGTGCTCTTCCACTGTCCTACACCCCCCTCCCAGCTCTTTCTTCTTTAACATTTTGAAACAGGGTCTTCCTACCTTGCTTAGCTTGGCACTAAGCTCATCCTATAGCCCAAGAAGGGTTTGATTGTTGCCATTTTCCTGCCTTGGCCTCCCGAGTGGCGGAGATTACAGGCCTGCACCATCAATCCTGGTTTAAAGGATGTTCTTTTAAATGAGATCTGATGAGTTATGTGTTAATAGTTCTTTATATTCACCGGTCTCCAGCCGTTTTAGGCTATGATAAATGGCAGAAAGCTATGTGGGCCATCCATTCATTTCTCAAGCAACAGCTCCTTGGTATAATCGCTGAGTCACGGGAGGTGGGTGATTTTGGGGCTGAAACAAGCCTTGCCAGGTTGGGCTCTTGAAATCCTTAAGCGAGTTGCATTCTCAGTGAAGAAGGTTGCCTTTCTCCACATTTTACCTTGGGAAAATGAGCAGGTCTCTGGAACACAGGCACTTTTGTAAACAAATGAGACTACTTTGTGAAAGCAGACAGATATATTTAGCTGCCATTTCTGCTATTGTGTCTGTGTGGCTGACTATATATAACTACTTCATCCATGTGAGCCCCAGATGCTGTTTTAAAATAGATACCCAGACTCTCCATATACGAGATGGGTGCACGTGACATTTTAAACCATTTTTATCCGAGTCACTCTTTCCAGCATTATTTCAAGGCATCCCTCTCTCCCATTTGATAAGGAAAACTCTTAACCAGATTTGTTCATCCAGATGCTTATATTAACAGGATCATTGAAATTGCTAAAATAAGGCAAAGGAACATGACAGTTCACTGTGCACAGGCACTAACTGATTCATATTCGCCAGTTCACACATCCTCACGACACACACGGAGGAATTAGCATCATATCAGCAATAAGGAATCGAAGACAGAGAAGTTAAGGCACTTGCAAAACTTCAGCCAAGTTCCATGAGAAGCCAGTGGCTCATATCCTGATTTGCCAGTTTGTTCTCCATTCTTAACTACTGAGAACAAACCTAGAGAGGCCATTTCTGGGCTATCAGGGTTTCTCTTTTCGGTTAACTTTTCTGCCAGGTTGATTTGACTTTGATTCAATAATTAAAGAAAACACATGCTGGCCACAAACATTTGCTCATAGGCTATAATTCCGTTTTCACTGTTGTTTTGGTTTGTGAACCATTCTGTCTTTCGTCTTTCAATTTAGCATGGTAACTAGTGTTTAGGCTACATTGATTGCCATCTGAGCATCTTAGGAATTTTTCTCTCTTCCTGTTCCTTTTCCACTTGTACCTTCAGGACATCCCTTTAACAATATCAGTTTCTTGACAGCTTTTACTGAATTTGTCAATTAGATAAATATATAGAGTGGACTCTGATTATCCTACCCTTGTTCTGACTTTAGCCTCAACCTTTCGCTCCACGCTTACACCAAGTCCCTTCTGCACATACGAAAGTGCTTTGGTTTGGGTTTTGAGACTCACTGGTCTCATAAGCATCACATGTTTGACCACAGGTTTTAAAATCTCTTTGAAGCATGGTAGGCTTCTCAGTGGGTACACAACTGAACATAACCATAGCCCTTCTCAGAAGCCACTGGTATCCAATAGTTAAGCGTGAAGGGGTAGGAATACATGGGCCGCTCCCAGATCCCTAACTGACTATTGACAGATCTAGTAGTCGAGCGTAGGCCCAATGCACAGCTGCTGTGAGATTATGACCACATTGGCTACGTCACATCTAGAAGACAGTATTTCACTGCCCTTCTTCCTGTCCTCTGGCGCTTCTGTTCTTCTTGCTCCCTTTCTACAGTGTTCACTCAGCTTCAATGGAGGTGGCACGAGTTACCTGTTTAGGCCTGCATACCCAGCCACCACTTATTCTCAGAACCCTGAGCAGCCAGCCTCTCCACATTCATCATGTTTCATTGCAAAGAGGAGCTATCTTATGAGAGCAGAAGTAGCATTTTCCTGTGGTTATAAACATATTTAGAAAGCATCTTGGTACCATGTCTATTCTGATAAGCAGCAATAAGTTCACCCCCAGCTAGGAGACTGTGAATTATGAAATGGGCCTTAAGTACAGTCAGAACATAGTTGGTTACCACTGTAACAATTATGGCACTCCTGCAACAGTGGCACCTCTTGCTTGACAGATTGGTGTTCTAGTCCATAGGGTTACAGCTGTGTAACACCATTGGTCCTTATCAGGCTGCATAGTGCTTTCTAGACCATGAAACCTCGGGAGCCGGGAGAAAGATTACAGCTCAGTTCCTACTTGACACATCTTGCAAGTAAAACGTGTGGTCTTCAGCAATAAGGTATTAGTGACTAGTTCTGATGGTGACTGTTGTGAAAAAATTAAAAATGCTGCAGGATCCCCGGCAGCAGTAGGCAAAAGAAAC
>JAQHUG010000073.1:5453172-5479244 GCA_028555095.1 Dicrostonyx torquatus
GGGGAAGGGAGAAGTGGGGAGAGAGAGAGAAGCTGCCTCTCTGAGAGGAAGACAGAAAGAGAAGAGCTCTCAGGTGGGAAGCTGAAGATCAGCCTGCCTCAGTGGATGGGGGTGGGTGGGCGTGGTTTTTCTCTTAAAATGCCAGAATCTTAACATTGACCAGGAGGAAATTAAAAGAACTTGCATTCTTTTAAGTGTTTAGTGTTTAATTCTTCTTGAAATTACTATTGTGCTTAGTGGAATATTTTACCCTAACTTCTAAAGCAGCTGATGTCCCAGACCAACTTACCAAGTCTTTTATCCTTAAGACAGTGACTTCATATTTTACATTTATTTAATGTTAAATAATCTCTAATTAGTGTTCTATCAAATCCTTCACTAAGTTCTTAAGAATATCTTCATATATGTCTTAGACATGATATTTTGTTTTATGTTGCAGTCTTTGTTTTAATTTTCTAATTAATATAGCTATCGATATCACTTTCTTAATATGCATCTTATTGATCTTTTATATTCTGTTGCTTAACTATGTATACAGATATCTGAAAGTATGTGATAGCACATTTAATATGTGATTTTGTTTTAGTTAAGATGTACATAATATTTTTTCCATATAGTTTTGGATTGGCTGTATCTGATATAAAAGCTTTATGTTTTCACTCATTAATTCGTAAACTTCAGCCTGTTTAATTCTCTAAGCAGTTGGCTAGAGAAGGCCCTATCATTACGTTCATTTTGGAGGTGAAGGCATAGGAAGACTATGTGGTATTACTGTCATGGTTCTGAGGCCTTGGGCAGACACAGGCACGCGTGGTAAGGAAGCGTCCTTCCATTGCTGCTATGCTTTACACGGAACGTTCCCACTAAAGGCTCCCGGCTGACTGAGCTAGCCTGCACGATTCTGAAGTTCACAATCTAACTGGTAGAAGTAGATAATAGGGTACATCTTTCCTCTGACTGCGGCCTCCTCCTCCTCCTCCTTTTCCTTCCCATTTGTCTCTTCCTCCCTTCCTCCGCTTCCACTCCACAGTGAGACACGGTGAAGCAGCTCTGGCACCACACACTGCTACCAGCACACTCTCTTGTTTAAGAGTGCATGAGACCAAGTGACTATGGACTGAAACCTCTGAACCAGTAGCCAAAATAACTACTTTTGACTCTCTTTGTCTATGTCCTAGATTTTAGTCACAACAACTAAAAATATAACTAATATAACAGAAATATAACTAATATGATTGCCAAATTATTGGACTACTTGGTCCACAATCAGGAATGGGAGTAGAATTCTCTCAAGCACCCCGTCCACACCTGCTGATACGGCTGTGGAGCACTTCACCTTTAATACGGCATTGCTATCAATTACACAGCATGCTTCTAATGTGTCAAAACTTTCTGATATACAAGAAGCATATGATTTTCTTTTCCCGAATTTTTTTCTTGCTATGACTTCTTCTAGCCACAAGAAAGAATTTAATACATCTTTCAATTTTCATATTGTTAATGCAATGTAAACAGTATCAACACTACTGATCTCCTTAGGACTAAGAATAAAACAACCTCAGTAAACAATTGATAGGTTATTTTCTTCATGACAAGAGAAGAAAATGCACAGCAAAAAAAAAATTTAGAATCATTTGAAAACTTTTCTAAACTTTCCATGACTAATAACTTTAACTACATGGTAGATTCACTGTCTGATATCCAAATTCCTCTAATTATACTTCTAAAGATGATTTCCTTTGCCCTTTCAGCACATGTGTTATTCCAAATGCAGAATGGTTTTATGGTTCCTTTGGAGAGAGTGAGCATCGTTATAGCACTCAGGTCATCTCGCATCTGCTTCCAGAACCAGCCCTACTGTCTGGTTCCTTGACTGAGAACTGGTGCTGGTATTCACAATTGCATCTTGCTTATTTCTCATCCTCACTATAATTCCTTTCTTTAGCACTGTAAGTGGCTTATCAATTTCACTAGTATTGGGGGGGGGTGTGCTAGGACCTGGGTTTATCATAGCCACTGCACCACTGTCTGCATATTCTCTTTCTCATTTTGTGTTTTACTTCCTTTTGCCTCCACGCTGGTAGACAACTCACAGCTTTGCACACACCAGGCGAGCGTCCTGCCGCTGTGCAAAACTGCTTGACCTTCTCTGAGGGAGTTGTTTTTCTTTATCAATTCCCTTCTAATTTTCTTAGTCTTATTTATTTTTGTTCAGTTGTTTAATTGATTTTCAAACTTTATATTTAGTTACAAAACCAATCATGTTATAGTTATACCTTTGGCCCTTTGCACAGGTTTATGCAATGCTGATGCAAGTTTTAAGAATCATCTAACTACAGTCGTGGAATGTGCATTGACTAATTGAGATTTTTTTTTGTTCTTTCTGAGCCATTTGATATTTCTTTCTTTCTTCTTTGGTAGCATATAAAAAGGAGACTTCGGTACTGTGACCATAGTGTAATTTCTGCCTTTTTGGACTTTGCTCAGGTATCCCAAACCAAGTCACCAGTATTTGAACATGAACAGTAGGTACCGAGAGACAACACTTTCCAGTTTGATGCATGCATAGACACATATCACACAGATTTTTTTTATTGTCTAATGTTTGAGAATTACACATTTATTTTATCTAAAAGTTATCTGGTAATCAGCAGATGGATGAAAATAAGATTAGAGATGTTCCTGCTCAGAACTCTAATAATCTAAAGCAGCACGCAGGATGCTCACCTCACTGTGGACAGACTTACAGAATTGAAGCTCCTCATAGCCACGTAGCATTGCTTTTATTCTGCCTGTGTTTGGAGCTTCCACATTTATTCTGCTTCATAGTTCAGTACCGGTGATGAGGGAACATCAAATTTCCACTAAGTTGTAACCCTAATCCATGATATATTTTATTTCAAGTTGAGTAGATGAAAGACATTTTTATTCTAATCTTGCAATTAAAAAAATATTTTCTCTCCAACGTAAAACGTGAGATCCTCCACACGAAGGGCCACGTTTCTTACAATCTGAGTGATAATTCATCCTGACTTGAACTCTTACAGCCATCCATTATGTGACAGGCAGGTTATTTACATCCATACACATACTTTCCTGCTTTACATCACTGTGTTTGAGACGGCGCAAAGCAGGAGTCAGGAAGATTTTACTTTGACTTAATGTATAAGAGATTTGCCATTTCATAGAAGAGTTCAATGTATTCGAGACCTGCCATTCTGTGCAATGTGCTCAGCCTTCCTTGTTCTCACCTCCTTCTTGTTAAGGAGCCTGGAAAATCCCCACCCTGCATTCTCACTCGCTCAGCCTGACTGACGTGACCCAGTCCCATCCTTACAACATGCTGCACAGGGTTCATGAAAAGCCCAGAATGTTAACGGTGCCCTGGTCCTAGAGTAGAGAAGAGCTAATTTAATTAACCTTTCCCCTTGTTTCATCTTTGTTTCAATTACCATGCATGCTTGGAGAAGTGGGTAAGATGAATTGAATGTCTGTGCTAAAAGATGACTATTTGGGGAGCTGGAAAGGTGGCCTAGAGGTTAAGACATTCCATTGCTCTTCCAGAAGACCCAAGTTTGGTTCCCAGAATCCGAATCAGGTGGCTCACAACTCACAGTTGTTTTTAACTCTACCTCTAGGAAAATCCTACACCTTTGGCACCTGGGTACTTAAACTCATGTGCACATCCTCTGCCCTCACATATACACAGACATATGAAAATAACTTCCTATCACCCTACATTTGGATTTAAGTCTTATTTATATCCAATAATCTTATAGGCGATACATCCAGTTTTTTCCACTTTATCTAACCTCCACTCCAAGACTGAACATGTTGGTTCATGGATCAAATCTACACTCCAAAGCCAAATCCTGGCAACACACCACTTCTAATTTTTATATTGATCATATACTTGTTAACACAATTTTAATTTTTACTGTTATTTACTTTAGTGGCCAAAATTCCACCTTAATCTTAAAACAAACAAACAAACAAAAAACTTTGATTGCCCATGTTTCTTCCCTCATGTAATCACAATACAGGGGCTTGCACAAAGAATACTTCATTGAAAATACAAACGGAGATTTGTGTGGTATTTATTTGGTACAATTAATTACAGAAAATTTGTCCCATAAGTCTATGTAATTGAACCTGTTAGGGATACAGCACACATGCATGCTCCACCAAAACACTGTGGTTCTATAAGACAGTATGGAGGCCATATTTCTGCCCATAGATTGCTTTGCCCTTAAGGGTTGTGCCTGCATAAGAAAAATCAAATTCGTTCCAAAATGCACTTCATTGAGTTGAGACAATAGAGATTTTCATTTGGGTTTATTAGTAAATAATAAAATATGGTTTTTTATTATTAGAAAATAATTAGTTATAAGTATCCTTTCCTATCTTTTCTGATTAGTTTGAAGTCTATTTTGTCAGATAGTAAGATGACTAGACCTTCTTGATTCTGCATAGACTTAGCAACTAAAGCAATTTGCATTCTTCTCAAATTGGTTCAGTAGATTATGTTAGAGGGCAACTACATTTTGAAGAAGAACGTATAGGCTAGACAAGAAGCCAGTCTGGTTTTGAGAGCACTGAGTGCACGTAATTGAAAGTACAAAAAGTAAATAAACCTAACTATTAGGATATTTCAAAACTGAAAAGTGCTTTCTGTCATCCTTTGCATTACCATGGTACTGATGAAAGAATCGGAGAGAAAATAAAAATGATCCAGTATTAGACGTCAAGTTAGGGTACATAACAGTTGTTTGAGATAATCTTGGTTGTATTTGATCAAAGAATTTTGCATATCTATGTGTCAATTTTATTAACTATTATGCCTTTCATTGAAAATATTTTTTAAACAATGTTTGATAATGCTTTCCCCTACCCTATTCCTCCAAGATTATCTCACCTTCCTACCCACCTAACTGCATATTATTTCTATCTTCCTTTCAAAAACAAACAACCCCCCAAATAAAAAAAAGCTACATAAACACACACAACCAAAAAGAAAAAGAAAAAGGCCAGTTTGTGATACATCTGTCCAGGCCCTTCTAGATTCTAGGGTTTCATTGTTTTAGTGAGCTGCCTTCATATGTTACTTGTTTATTTGTTTTTTACCATTTTTTATTTTTCCTTGTATTTAAATGCTTTTATTATTGGGTCATGAGTAGTTTCTCTCGCAGTTCTGTATATTTGGTGATCTATATTCTTCGTTCCTTCATAGGCATCTCCCTTATATTGGGAAATTTTCTTCTATGATTTGTATAAACATGATCTTTGCCTTTGGCCTGGGTTGTTTCTTCTTCCTCTATCCCTATTATTCGTAGGTTTGGTATATGTTGCATAGTGTAACCGGATCTTCTGGAATTTTTGTCTAGCTCTTTTTTTTTGGTTTAATATTTTCTTTAATTGGGATATCCACCTGAAATTCTCTCTTCTGTGTTTTATAATCTGTTAAGAAAGCTTACTTCTGGGTTTTAGTCTGACATCATAAGTTTTTATTTCAAGTTTTATTTCAGTTTGGGTTTCCTTTTGTGATTCTATTTATACTTTCACATATTCAATGGCTTTTATTATCTTATTTAACTATTTCTATTTTCATGGTATGAATAAGACATTTATTCATAGCCTTTTTAAGATCCTTCAACATAATCATAATTTCTGTTTTTAAGTTCTTCCTCATGCTTCAGCTAGAGTGCACTCTCAGAGTCTATTTCAGTATGGTTACCAGTTTCTGGAGGAGGCATACTGTCTTCTGTGTTCATGCTTCTATTTTGGCACTGGTATCAGGCTATCTGAACTTCTGATGCTTGAGATGTATTTTGGTGTAGCTATCTGGTCTTGTCTTTGTGGAGTAGGTGTACCATTCTTTGGTTGCTATTACCAACTTTGGATCCTAGGCCGCTAAGGTGACAGTGAGATCCCTGAACACAAGGTGCTTGTGTAGGCCATCAAGTGACACAAAGGATGTAGATGGGCTAGGAGGAAAGGCCAAGAGCTAGGGGACCAGGGTCCTCAGAAACAGTCAAAGTTCCCAGAGTGCAGGTAGGGAAAGAGGAAGGCTTCCTGGAGGCTGGCTGCTATAGGAGTAAGAGTAAGCCTGCAGAGACCGGGATAGGAAGTAGGAAGGCTAGTAAAAACCTCCCATGTGGGTCCCAGTCCAGTGTGGTCAGTGGGGAGTGTTTCTGGTGAAAAGTATTTCTGTGCTATGGGAGTACATTCTGATCCTTCAGCCAATAGCCTTTATACACCAGCCCACTTGGGTGTGGTCTCTTATACTGTAAAAGCAGCTGTAAATGTGCACCTGCTCTCTCTTACTTCTTCTCCCGAAGTTGATAGGGCAGAATATAGGTAGGTGGGGAAGACGAAACTGAATGCTGGGAGAAAGAAGGCAGAGACAAGGGATGCTATGGAGTCACCAGAGTCAGATATGCCGGAATTTGCTGGTAGGCCACAACCTCATGGTAATATACAGACTAACAGAAATGGGTAAAGTTAAGATGTAAGAGTTAGCCAATAAGAAAATAGAGCTAATGGGCCAAGCAGTGGTTTAACTAATACAATTTCTGTGTGATTATTTCGGGGCTTAGCTAGCAAGGCAGGTGGGAAGGAACAAGCAGGCCCCCTCCTCCTACAATTCTGTGGATCAGCAGCTGACACAAAGCAATAAAGATGGCCTAGAAAGGAAACCCTATGATTTTGTTTTATTCTGTTGTGTTTTCAACTGATGATAAATTAAGCATATGCAAGATGCTCACTGACCTTGAAGTTTTTATCAGATATATGTTATAGATATATATCTTTATCTATCTATCTATTTATATAGATATAGATGCCTTGAATAATTCACGAGCACCAATAACTATTGCAATTTCAGTGTATGAGTTCTTAATTTTAATTTTGTTTGACTTTGTGTGTACGGGTAATTTGCCTGTATTATGTCTATGCATTACAAGTAAAAACCTTGTACTTAACAGAGGCCAGAAGAGAGCATCAGATCCCATGGGACTGGAGTTACAGGTGGTTGTGAGCCACTCTGTGGGTGCTGGGCATTGAACTGAGTTTCCAGGAGAGGAGAGGGCTTAGAACTATTGAACCATCTCTCCAGTACCAATGTTTGAATTTTTAAATGACCAAAGAAAAAGAGTAGTTATGTTGAAATTATATTTTAATTTCCAAAAGGAAAACACAAAAGCAAAATTTCAAAAGGAAAGCTATAGTTGAGTTCAGCGCAGGCTTTTTGTTCAACAGTGTTAAATGCACCTTAACAGCAGGGTTTAAGCACACTAATAGCTAGCGAGTGAAATGAAAAGTGAAAGTATGTTCTGTGCTTTGGACTCGGGTATTTTAAGTGCACTGTGACTTACCTCACTGTGCAGAGTCGTTTTGTGTCAACTTGACACAAGCTAGAGTCATTTGGAAATGGGAATCTTAGTTGATAAAATGCCCCCCACCAGACTGGCTCGTAGGCAAGCCAACAGTGCATTTTCTTAATTAGTGATTGATGTTGGCTGGTCCAACTCTAGGTGGGTGGTGCCATCCCTGGGATGGTGGGCCCCAGTACTTTAAGAAAACAGGCTGAGCAAGTCATGAGGAGCAAACCAGTAAGCCATATTTCTCCATTTCCTAAGCTTCCTGCCCTGTTTGAGTTCCTTCTCTGACTCCCCTCAGTGATGGGCTGTGATGTGGAACTGCAAGCTGAAATAAACCCTTTTCTCTCCAAGTTCCTTTCGTTCCTGGTGTTTTATCATCACACCCTGAGGATCCTGAAGTACAACACCACCCAGTGGGGAGTATAATTTAGCTCAGGACTTAGGTAATTTTGCCATATGGTCCTAGCATTGAACCTAGGACCTCCTCCATGCTAGGCGAGTGTTCCATCATTGAGTTCTATCCCCAGTTCTCCTTTTATGCTGAGTCAAGATCTCCCTATAGTGACCAGACTGGCAATGACTCACTATGCATCTCAGGTAGTCCTTGAGCTCATGATTCCCCTGCCTCTATCTCCTAAATCTCTGGGATTATGGATCTATGCTACCAGACCAATGCATCACTGAGTAAAGTTTTTTTTTTCTCTTGTAAAGTGACTATTAATTACTGCAGACTCTTCTCTCCTAATTTTTCACACAATGAGAAATAAAAGCAGAAATCATCCCATTTCCTAAGAAATAAAAAAAATAAATCTTGAGCATTTTCTTTGATACTTAATTCTTGGATATTTAATAAATCTTCTGAGATCGTCTCACACTGTGGTTGGTTCTAGTGGGGTGCTCTAGAGTTATGACCTCTATTCAAAACCCATTCTTGGTTCCTGCTAACAGAAGATCCAACGCCCTTCTACCCACCCCAGACTCTCACACTGGGGCCCAGCGCCTCCTTGTTCCCACATGACCATTTCCCTGCACCTGTTTCACCTCTGAATTAGAGGACTTCCCTGTTCATCCAGCAGTCACAATCAACACGCTACTCCTTCCTGAGCCAGTTCAAATCCCTGCATCCCAATGTCTTCTCAAACTCTAGTCCACATCTCTCACAGCATCTCACTCCTTTCCTGTGGCATTGGTGGTCTTTCGTTCCCTGTGCCGCCCATACAGCTAGCTCCCAAAGAGTCTAACACTTCTGCTGTGTCTCTCTGCACACATATCACAGTTATGCAGACACATCCTTAGCATTCCTTATGGCCTGATGCACGACGGGAGTTCACTATGGCTATCTAAGAAACTCAGGGAGCTCAGACTCCAACATGAGTTGCTTATTAAACAGCTACAGTACAGGGTCACTGATTTGTAAATGGCCAGAAATAATTTTGAAAAACTAAGCTATTAGAAAATTAATGATTTAGCATAGCAACCATACTGAACTTGTTAGTAATGCATCCCGCAAGAGATATAAACTAAAGAATAATACATACACCTAAGCTGTCATATCTTTTAAACAAAGCCTCCCACGTACAGGTCAGTATTATTTGATAACAGAACAATAAATTAAATAATTATTGGATTATAATTTTCAGTTACAGTGAGAGTCGTGACATTTAGAAATCACATTTATAATCTGCATTCTATTAGAAAATAAATTAATTTGAAAAGGTCAATTTGTTGCAAGTGGACCACCTGATGTCAAGGAGACACATCTACACTAGGATTTGGTCATTTTGCCAAACCATCCATCAAAGAATTAAAATTAATCTCAATCAAATCAATTGCATGGACAGCAGCAGCAGAACCTGCCACCCAGTGCCATGCCAGCATCCCCAAGGTAACTAAGAGGATTACACCCTTGGCCAGTTTGCTATGCAAGGCAGAGACTGCTAAGTTGGGGCATTCTCCTGGTTGTACCACATGTTATTTGTATTAAAAACAAATAAATAATGTGTCCTGCTAGGTTTATGTCAATTTGATATAGGCTGGAGTCATTTGGGCAAAGGAACCTCACTCAGTTGGGAAAATGCTCTAACCAGAGTCTTGACCGATGACTGCTGATTGATGTGAGAGGAACTAGCTCACTGTAGACAATGCCATCCCATGGCTGGTGGTCCTGGATGCTGTAAGCAAGCAGGCTGAGAAAGCCGGTAAGCAGCACCCCTCTGGTGGCTTCTGCTTCAGTTCTGCCTCCAGGTCTCTGCCTTGAGTTTCTGTCTCCATTTTTCCTTAGCAATGGACCAAAATGCACAACTCTAAGTTAAAATAAAAACCATCCTCCCTTTCCCTCAGTTGCTTTTGGCTATGGTGTTTTATAACAGCAATAGAAACTCTAACTAATACAGGATGTAAATGAGTAGTTCTCCATCCCTCACTCAGGAAAACTCAACCCCTTCACAGGCTTTCAGGGGACTGCAAGGCTCGCCACTACCCTAGCCTTGTGTCCTTTTCTGTTTTGTAGGCCACTGTTCTCTGGCCCCTGCATTCCGTCTACACTGACCTCCCAGCCATCTCTGGATGCTGACAGGCAAAGTTCATCCTCTGAGCAAACCTTTGGACATAAGTTCTTCCCTGCCTGAAAATTTCCCCAATACTTACATTGCTTGCTCTGTCACTTCCTTGAATTCCTACTTTAATGCCCCCTTTCACGTGCAACCATATCCATGTAACCATGGAGAACTGAGGTTCTCTTCCCCAAATTCTTGATGTGCCAGTCATGAGTATTTATCATGTAACATTGAGTATTAATTTTATTTTAGTCATCTTTCTATTTGTTTGTCCCAAAGAAAGCATGATATAAACCAGAAGGGAAGAGGGCGCTTCCTGTGGTCAGCATTAGAGCCCTGTTAGCTAAAATTGCCTGACACACAGTGAAATTTCATCAGCCTCTGCTAAACAAATGAATGAACAATAGACCCTGGAACAGCTTGTTTCTGTATTACAAAACTCAACTGTAGAACTAGGCTTGTGTTTAAAGAAGTTTTAAGTAAGGTATTCCTTTCACATAATTTTCTACTTGGTGAAGGATATTTTGAAAAAATGAATCCATTAGTTGAGTTCAGTTGTCACGTCCATAAGGGAGTCTACCCCCTTTCAATCCTTTTGTCAATGTCTAGGGTTATCTTTAGTCTTTATGACGGCATAGGGAAACAAGTGCTACTGTCACCGAGAAAAGCCAGGAATCTGCTGGGCACCCCCAAATGCACGGGAAACATACAAGTGTTCTGACACCAAAGGTCAACAACCTTAGGATTGGGTAGTACTGATGCAGCTGGCCATCCTGTCTTAGATCTCGGGAGAAGGGAGGGAGGGACAGACAAAGACAAGGAGTGACTGGGGGACTGAAGTAAGCAAGCAAAGACAGTATCTATCGCAGAAAAATAATGTAAAAAGTTTTATGACCAAAGAAAAAAGATCAAGGGTTTCTAAATTATCCTAGTGTATTCGCTTGCCAATGAATAAAATACACTGAAGATTAATCCATTCAAAAGTGTAAGGGGAAGGGAGGGAGAAAGGAAGATGAAGAGAGAAAGAGAGAGGGGAAAAAGAGAAATGGAAAGAGAGACACTACTCTGCTCACATACACACACACTGAATTGTTAAGGATGGATGTTTGGGCTTTGTACCATCCCTCTTTAGACTTCTTTTAAAGTGTGTCCCACATTCCTGCTACATGTATTCTTCCAGGAATATCTGACAGAGCTGTAATAAAGAAGTGGAGGGAAATCCCAGATTGCCATCTCCTCTCTGCGAGCACTGCCGCCTGCCATGGAGGGCCCACAGCATGTGGCGGGGGCAGGCTGCAGCAGCCAGCAGCTGCTGCCTGCGTTCTCTTGGAGGAGCATCAGGGATATGAGAACTTGGGGAGAAATTAACCAAGTGATCAAAAGCAGATGAAAAGATATTAAGAGGGTACAGTGTTCCCCTCCCTGTAAACATTATGAGAGCAAGATGAAGCTTGTGGTTAGATCACAGAGCACACAACTCACAAAAATGTACGAACAGCTTTGGAAAAAAATAAGTATGAGCAAAGAAATCAACTTCCACATTTTGGTGACATCATAATGATCTATTACCAACTTTACAAATGGTTGGAAAACTGAAATGCTTGCCTCTAACAAGCATTTCATTTGATACAAATGAAACAAGCAAGTTCATTTGATACATATTAATGTCCCATCAAAAGGAAAAAAGATGATATTAAATAATAAATAAATAAATAAATAAATAAATAAAAGAGTAATTTTCTCCTTCACCCTTGTAAAGGTATTCAGGGATGCTCTCTCTACTGCATGTTTTTTAGTATTTTTATCATTCTGTTTTTCTTCTTTGTTGCCCTTAGTTTGATTATTGCAATACACTTGATTTTCCAAGGGAAATCTTTATTTTCTTCTACAAAAATATTTGAAGTCTGAAAGCAGCCATAGCAGACAGAACTTTGGCGGAAAGGGTCTTTAGGAGAGCTGAGCACAAGTGCACAGTCACCAACAATTAACACTGAGTGAAGTGGACGGGGAGGAAGTCAAAGGAAATCAGTGCATATTCCTCATTTAATCTGCGGGAACCCTGACAAGAGAGCTGCACAGGGTCCTTGAAATCGGACCCAAATTGCCATTCTGAGATGGAGTGAAGTCTGAGAGTGTATTGAAAGATTGGCCAAAATGTCTGGTTGATTAAACAAATATTAGACGCACACAGAAAGGGCTATGTCTCTTTGTATCTAAAGTACAAAGTATAACTGCTACTTTCCATTGTAGCTCCATGACTGACAAAGATAAAATTACTCTAGACCATAGAAACTCTGACTTACAAATTGTTGATTAATGGAGAGGACTTACAGATAGCAAGGGGATGGCTACTTTTCCAAGAAAATCCGGGGCTTTATCTCCATCTTCATCAAACACCGTCACTTCCAAAACATCGTGGATATCTTTAATAGGGCTAAAAGAGGAAATATCAGGTATTATACACAAAAACACACGAGTGATGTCTGCTCCATGAAGATATGAAAACACTTGCACTAATTAAGCCTGTGTGTCCTCAGGGTATAAAACTACCATTTAATTAAACCCCCAAAATTAAATCAAACTGACTATTCCCAAACCTTCCATCATGGAAGATTCAGATGTGCACATGCTGAAGGAAGTCAACTTTATTCCTGTGGCATTTTCCACACACGTGTGCACTCAAGGGTGATACTCTTAAAGAAACATGATTTAAAAAGAAGAAAAGAAAAAGAGAGAAAAATCAGAGAAGAAAGGGGAGGGACCACAAAGTCACTCTGCAATGGGAAAAACAAAAATCATCTTTGGAATTAATGAAGAAAAATGTGAGGGACCGGAGAGATGGCTCAGGGGTTAAAAGCACAGAGGACCCAAGTTCAGTTCCCAACACCCACACTGTAGCTCACTCCTGCCTGTAACCACAGTTCCAAGGGATTCCACCCTTTTTTCTAGCTTCTGTTGTCTTTTCAATGCATATGAAGCTCATATAAGCTCACACAAGCATACATACTTACATACATACGTAACATACAACCATACATACACAAACATAAAAATAAGCAAATAAATATTTTAATATATTTCTTAAAAAGAAAATCATATAAAATTATTAGATGAGGTACAGAGAAAGCCTTTTCTAATTGAAACATAAAGCACCAAAAGCCCCATGCATGATTTTAGAAACACTTTTTTTTGTATTGAACAGAAACCAAGTACCACTGACAATAAAAAAATAGTGTCAAGGCTTTTGTTGAAAACCCTTGTACCTGACAGTTGGCTGTCGTGTCTGTCTCCAGGTGGTTTACTTCTGCTAGACCTATGAGGGACTTCCTATGAATACCCTCAATTGCACTGGAGGCAAATCTGACTCTTTCCACTCATAAACACAGACTAAACAGTCTGTTTTGGGGTGGGGGTGGGGCGACACATTATCAACTCACCCAAGGCCAATAAGGGTCTCCTTTTAACTGCCAGGTACCTTGAAATCTAAGGCAAACTAGGAAACTAAATACATGCAGCTTGTAGGATACCCAAGTTTGATGAAACACACAGGGCAGCCCAAAGGAGCCGGCCACTCTAATTGAAGGGATTATTAATACCAGGAATTGTTGAAAGTCTTTAACGATTCACAGATAATCTGCATTTTTCAAAAGATTCTGGCAGAATACAAATCTTCACGCATTTAAGACAGTATCATAACATGTAAGTGCTTAGAATTTAAGACACGACTCCATTTGTAACTTTTCTTAACCCAGAAATAGATTAGTCTGGACATTTAGAAGCTTCTATCTATCCACAGATTAATTTAGTTACTAAGAGATCTATTTTATGAAGGTCTCTGAACAGTCCCTTACAGTTCCAAATGGTCTCTTCTATTATTAAGCCATACTATAAAATAAAAGGATAAAAGGTTTTTGGAAGAAAAAAAACAATAAAATACTCTCTTTGCACATAAAACTGAGTGGAAAAGTTCCCCTCAAGAGCCCCCAGCCTGCCCCACACACATCAGAGATAATTGCTCTCTAAGTTAAAGCTGCTCTTTGGATCCCAGGGCACCACACACTCACAATGTGAAAACTTTGTTCCACTCAGGATTGAGGTTTTTGTAAATGGTGTGTGTCTGAAGTCGGTCATTGCCCAACTCCAACAGGCAGAAAGGATCACTCTTCCCTGGAAAGAGAACACAGACAATCATCAAAGACCAATGAGTCTCACTAGGGACACGGCAAATGGAGCCAAAGCTGGGTGCTTTCACAATAAACTTGTGAGAACAGAGTGAAACAGAGAGCTGGGAAGCTGCTCTCCCAGCAGGCTTTCTGGATCCACATTTGAGAATTCAGAAAGTGAGGGAAGCCCGTGAATGTTCAGTCTTTAACTTATCAAGGGATCCAGATTAATGACACCAGAATTTCCACTCTGAACACTAATGACCACAGCTCTCACAGGAGGGTGCCCAGGCCTGCGTGTGGAAGGGTCCTCAGTTCCTTGTGTGCCTTTAAAAGGAACTCAATAGCAAAATAAAATAAAAATAACTCAATTAAAAAAATAGGCCAAAGACCTTGAAAGGCATACAAAGCACCAAACGTGAATATTCAACATCACTCCTCTTCAGGAAAAGAGTAATCAAAGCCACGATGATATAGCATCTCACCCCTGTTAGAAAGCCGCCATCAAACAGGCAGCAAGGGGGCTGGAGATGGATTGAGCACATACAAAGCCCTGTGCTTTACTCCTAGTACTTCAAGAAAATAGAAATAAGAAGAAATATAACAAATACCATAAATATATGAAGGAAAGGAAGTCTTATAGGATAGTGGGACAATCAGTTAGCAAAGCCGTTGCGGACAGTGTTCCTTTAAAAGCTACACATAGATCTAGCATCGGGCAGCAATCCTATTTTCATATATATATTCATTCAAGAGAATGGTGTCAGCCTCTGTAGTATAGTGTCCCTCACAGTGTTCCTCACAATAGCCAAAAACCCAGGCAATGCAGGTGTCTACCTGCTGACAGGCATAGGAGGAAATGTGGTACATACAGACAACAGAATTACAACCAGTCATAAGGAAGATTAAACTATTAAAGGATTAAACCATGTCACTTGCAGCAAGACAGATGAGCCTGTAGGATAATATATTATTAAAGTCAATCACAGAAAAAAATAAACACTGCAGGGTCTTATTCATAGACAGGATAGATAGAATCATGAAGTGGGGGCTGGAGAGCTGGTTCATCAGTTAAGATCATTAGTTACTCTTGCAAAAGACTCTGGTTCAATTCCCAGCACCCACACGGCAGTTTACAACCATCTTCAGTTCCAGGAGATCTGATACCGTCTTCTGGCCTCCATGGGTACCAGGCAAGCAGATGGTGCAAAGGCATGCATGCAGCAAAACACCGATACATACAAGTATAAAAATAAAAAAAACTCAAATATTTGGAAGAAGTGTAGAGAAATGGTGGTGAGAAGATGCTAGAGGAGGAAGAGGGAGGGGTGGATGGAGAGAGATTTATATACAAGTACAAGGTTAAGGTTAAGGAGGAGTGAATGCTGGTGTTCTCTTATGTAGTGTGCTGATTACGGTTAATAATATTATATTGGATGTTTTAAAAGAGCTATAGGAAAGGATTTTGGATCTTCATATGCAAAGATATGTTTGATGTATGAAATGATAGACATGGTACATGTGCTTGATTTAATTATGATACCATAACACACATACCAAAATACCACACTCTATGGCGTTGCTATCACATGCCAGTTAAAAGCAATGCATTTAAAATGTAACACTATTATCTTCCTAAATTTTCTTTAGGTCAATGCAGATAATAACTCTTCTATAATTGGAAACCAATGAAAACATTGACTTCCATGAGCTAGTGAGAAGATAGACCAACAAAGTACAAAAAGGCTCTTGAACTAAGCCTATACCCTAGGTGAATAAGTAGACATGATCTACATTCTCAGTATGAGACTCTATTATGCTAAAGTTTGTGATGCTATGAAACATTCAAAGTATAACTCAGGCAGTAATGTCAGAGCATATTTTTAACTTAAAATTTTCATCTCACAGAGTTGGAAAGGATGAAAATTTGAGTCAGTTCTCTAGAACTCAAAAAAACCTGGGCAAGATGGGAGGCAGAGGCAAGAAAATTCCAGAAAGACTCTAAGTCAACTGGCCTGATGTAAAGTGGAAAATACACAGGGAGACACAACAACACAAAGACAGACAGAGAGACAGACAGACAGACACACACACACACACACTCCGTGTCTAAAATAAGGTGGAAGATGATGGTGGATACTCGACATTGAATTATCACATACACCACTGTGACACATGAGTGTAGATACTTGCACATAGGTACGTCTTATAGGCACAAGCACACACATGCATACATGTACATATACACACAGTTGCCTCCTCACATCTTCTCCTTTTCCATCCTATCTCCCTCCATCCTTTAAAAGAACACACATAAGAAACAAGGACACCTCAAATCCAAAATCCACTTGACAACCTCCAAGTGAAAAGCCATTGCCTTTCACAGGGACATGCAGGGAGGCCTAAGGTTGGATCTATCAGGGGAAGAAAGAATGGCTACAATGCCCATTTGACATTAGTGGGGCATGATAGGAGACTTAAAAATCAAATGTCCCTCTAAGAGATAGCATTAAAGACGATGTCCCTCTAACAGGTATCCAGGTATGCCCTGGATAGCATTAAAGACGATGTCCCTCTAACAGGTATCAGGATGCCTGAGCACACCTGAGCACGTTTCATCAATGCTTCAGGCTGCTGGACGTACATCTAATTCTCTTTAGACACACCCCGGAGTGCTGAGGCCCTGAACATCCCTACAGAGTTTTACTTGTCCCGGAGCCTGCTCATGGGTATGATTTAAAAAAAAAAATTTAAAGTTCAAATGCAGAAGCATGGGACAGAGTTAGTATTAAACAGGAGAGACCCATTGCACTGGCTCATGGCCTGGACAACTCAGGGGCCAAGAAGAAGCCTTTCAAAGGCAATGCCATCATTTCAGTTGCCTGTAGACTGAGGCATCCACAGGCAGAAACGGAAGCATCACTGTCCTCAGCTGCGAACAACGGGAAGGACCTGTATCCACTCGGCAGAAATATAACACCGGAGGCCTGTGAATTCCTGAAAAAGCCAGATAACCAAGCTAAAAAAAAATCTATGTACTCTATCAACCAAGAGTATGCATGCAAGAGACGCCCTTCTCCCTGAGCAATGCCTGAACTGGCTGCTTCGCCAGGATTCCGGTACCAAGAAGTCATTCTTTCCCCTGACTCCTGACTGCAGCTACATCTGTTATCAATTCTGGCTCTTAGGCTTTCGGGAATGAAAGTGGCTCTGATCTGCTTTCTAAGCTTGTGATGCGTGGCAGCCCAAATACAGAAGGGGCAGGCAAAATGCCACCGACACAGAAATCCACCAACGTCCAATTTTGTTGACTTGTCGTCAGGTTCCCCTGGCAAGGCCTTCTGTAGAAGAAGTGCAAGGGGAACCTGCTGGGGCAGGAGGACACGCGTCCCCTTCAGCTCTGATGGGAAGGAAGATTCCAGCCCTGGATGATGTGCTCAGGTGCAGTGGCAAACCCCCTCCTCAACCTGAGCTGAAACAGCTACTTAACCGTTTGTCAGACCATTAGTAGGTGTCAGCGCTGCTCCTCTAGGGACAGCAGCATGACATGCCATCAGCACTGGCTCTGGGGAAAGCACCTGACACTTTTAATGAAAGCCCCGGGGTTAGTACACAGCAGGGCAGAGGCTGTGCAGTCCTGCAGAGGCACAGGTGGGCTTGAGCTGTGCCCAGCTCTCCCGAGCAGCCCTGTGCCTAGCTAATGAGGAGCATGCTCCTCTCCAGAACCAGGAACTTTAGTTATGTGTCTCCAAGGAGCCTACTGCAACAACTCTCTGAAGGTAATTCAGTCAAAGCTCATTAAAATGCTGCATTTATTAATATTACAGTACAAACAGGCAGAGAGACAGGGAAACAAAGACATGATTGTGCTTATAGTGTAATTTGTGGGTGTTTTGGACATTAGTTTCTTTCTCTTTCAAAGTTTCACTGGGGAGGGTTCTCTAAGGTTTAAATGATGAATATTCAAGTGGAGGACAATGCTCTCTCGTAAAATTGGGCCATCCTAACATTTCCCAATGATACTAAAAAAACTAATGACAGGCCAACTGAAATTCAGACACACTTGAAAACATTTTACTAAATCCTATTTTGCTGTCAGGCTCCTAGCCAACCTTCAGTACAATCAAATGCACATCGCCATGGCATAGTCATGACATTTATGGCTCAAGTTCATGATGAAGCATCAATCAAAAAGTCTTATTTGGGTGTGCCAACTTAAAATTCATTTCCATCCCTGAAACAGTAGGTAGGAATTTTTCATTTCAATAGTTTACTTTTATTTGGATGCTACAGATGTCAGATATCGATATTTTGGGAGTAGTATCTGTCTTAGTTAGGGTTTCCATTGCTGTGATGAAACACCATGACGGAAACGTAAGTCGGGGAGGAAAGGGGTTTGTTTGGCCTACACTTCAATTTTGCTGTTTGTCACTGAAGGAGGTCAGGACAGGAACTCAAACAGGGCAGGATCCCAGAGACAGGAGCTGATGCAGAGGCCATGGAGGGGTGCTGCTTAATGGCTTGCTCAGCCCACCTTCTTATAGGCTTGCTCAACCCACCTTCTTATAGAACCCAAGACCAGCAGCCCAGGGGTGGCACCACCCACCATGTGCTGGCTCCTCCCTCCTTGATCACTAAACAAGAAAACGTCTTACAGCTGGACTTCATCGAGGCACTTCCTCAACCGAGGTTCCTTCCTCTCTGATGATTCTAGCTTGTGCCAAGCTGGACACACAAAACCAGTCAGTAATGTAGAAACAATCTGAAAATAATTTCCTTAACATCTACTCTGTTCCAAGAATTGGCCAGGACATGGATACCCAAGGCTAACAAAGCTTCCACCCGCAAAGACTCTCCTCAGAAGCAGTGATCTTATAGTAGAAACAAATGGCTTGTAGACAAATTCATCAGGAAGGTGTTTGTGTGAACACACATAGAGCTAGTCCACCCTGCCTGATGGGTCTAGTGAGCATTAGTCATCTATGTAAGTATGCCTGTGATAGCTTGACTCATTTGAATAGAGACAATTCCATCAGCATTCAAACTCCAACCCCATAGTAGCAGGCATTAGTAAGACAGAGGTTACTTAATGCATGTGCATAGTTTTATAAAGTTTACACATTTTATACAAGGGGGTGGGGCATCCTTAGATCCTATGACTGTGGAAGAAGTCATTTTTCCTTTTAATTTCACTTCCAAGTTTCGAAACATCCCAGCATCCTCTGAGCTTGTCTCAGCCCTCTGCAGAAGTCAGGCTCCTTACAGCTGTCAGACTACATCTTTGTAGTCTACATGGGATCACACCACTCCCGCTCCTCGGTTTCCACTTTTCATTGGCTGGCTTTCAAGCGATCCAGTCCCACCTCGGAAACCAGCCTCCTTCTTCCCCAAAGGTCTCCCCCAGGATCTGTTTTCTAGTCTCAGTTGATGATCTCTCCCAGGCTTGACAGCTCTGCAGGCTTGGAGCTGGGAAATGTTTGGCACCTGCTCCTGCCACGCCAGCCCCTTCTCAGTCTCACTTAACATGTCATCTTCTCTAGGACACTATCAAGTGTTCTTCAGTGAGTCCCATACTGATCGTAGCAGCAAAATGATAATCCGACATCTGTTGCTGAGCGTGGGAATCAGTTTCTACCCCCACTATGTTATCAGGACACAACATGGGCCCACTTAGAAGCACCTACTGAAATTAATTAGGATGAGCTGTGAACCCTGCCAAACCAAAGTGACCTATGCCATGAGTTGATTGGATGTCACACAAGAGTAGGATTCACTGGCATTCATGGCAAACATTAAGTTACAACTGGCAAATCTTCTACATCCTCCCAAACTTTACTTCAACCGAAGTCCACATTCTTTGGCAGACAGTGAAATGGACAGGCTGCCAAAGGCAGATTTATATAGTTTTTAATGTGTTTTTCAAACTCCTCGATTTGGTCTCAGCTGTCCAGGAGGATCTCATGAAAATTAAAAGCATTCAATCACTACCATGAAGTTTCTAGAAATTCCAATTATAGTCATCCCCCTGAAAATAGGGCATCCTTAAGAAGAAAAGTATTGCTATGGATACAGCTCCCAGAGACAGACAGTGAATTTAAGCCATAAAATGGGCATGTGGGTTAAAATTCCCAGTGAACAATAACTACAGGCCTGCTCTTCTGATACAAGAAGAAAGGAAAAAAAAACTAAACCCAACAAAGTAAAATTACAGAAATGCTTCAAAAGTCAGTACTACAACATATGACTGGGAGGTTTCTATTCTGCACTGCAAGGTTTCACTGTGCATTTAGGTCAACAGTTTTACGTGGGGGTGTGCTTTTATATATAACAAAATGTGATGAGCCCACAAATGTGCTTTATATAGATAAAATTATTATCCAGATTATTGAAATGTGAAATGCAGGTGTTGGACAGCTTAGCACAAGAACTTCCTTACTGAAAAATTTTTTAAAAAATTTTTAGCAGATAAAAGGACCAGAAATAACAAGAGAGTGATCACTGTAGATTTCTAAAAGTGACTGAAAAGCTAAAAGTGATTAGAATGCTTAATAATTCCAGGATTATCTAAAATTAAGGCAGGTTATAAACAATAGGTTAAGAAGACAGAGTTTGACATTTTTCATAAGTCAGCAACACAATAATAAAGTAAATGTAATAAAGAATGGAAAAAGTAATCTACTGAATATAAAATATATACTAGGCATGCTCATTTAGGTTTTAATTTAACCCTAAAAATACTTATGAGAATGGGAAGATTAACAGTGGACCCATGCCACTGGGGGAGAACCAACTAACAACTAACACAACATACACATACATATATATGTGCCTTTCCATCATAATAAAAAGGTTTCAATGAGAAGCAATAACCATAAAAATCAAGGGAAAACACATACATTGATTGCCATCTTCTATAAATTTATCATTAGACTATACAGGATTAACCAGGCACATGATTTAGGCATGAGGGAAGAGTTCATGGACAGAGGGTATTAGCAAAGTAATGGGTGTTCCCCTTCACATGTTAGATGCACCGAGAGCTCCTCCTAATGGCACAGCCAAGGAACCAGCAAACGGTCCTCCCTGATTCAGCAAGGCATGTGCCTCCCTGACATAGATGGCACACACCACCTTGTTCATCTGGAATTTTGCAGTGGAGGAGGAGGGAGAGGGGCCAAAAGAAAGACACAGATTGCACCTACAGATCTTATGTCCCTAGGGTCTGTTCACCTTGTGGAGACATTGAGTAGTAAGTGTTAAAGGTCACCACAGTGCTAAGATGGCAACTTTGCTTGGGTTGAGGAAAACTTTAAAAATCATGGGGAAAGCAAACTATACTCCCCAGAAAGCAGCAATGGCACAGAATAAAATGCACGTCTGTATCCTAGCCCTGCATCAGGTCATAACACTGGTCCTACCCATTTATTCATCAAATAAGACTATGTTGATAACAACTTGCGTTTCTTGCTCAAAAAACATGTTGTCCTTTACATTCCTCTGACAGATACACTTCAAGATTATTTAATTTGGCAGATATTCTGGATCTGTTTACAATGAAATACGTTCAAAGCTCTCAAAAATAAAGTACAATTCTTGGTGAGAGTTGATGGGCAAGTAGATGCCAACATAGGGTGAAGACTGTAATTCCAGGTTTGCCTCCTCTATTGCCTCAGGTAAATACCCAGATTCTCCTCCAGACATAAAACTCAGCACAAAGATAGGATTACAATGCAGAAAGAGAGCAAGCACAGCTGCATCATTCAACCCTGCAGCACTTTCTTGGCTTGGTCTAGGTAGAGAATGATAACTCTGGCAAAGCAAATACCCCTAAGTTCCTACCTCTTTTATTTCAGAATATGACTCATGAGCCAATCTACCGCCATTCACAGGGTTGGGGTACTAGGATAAGGCCCAGGGAGACATAAACATCTCATCTACTTGAATTTTTAAAGAAGGAGAATAATCAAATTCACGGAAAAAAGCTTAATTAACAAGGAAGTCGCTGTGTATGAGAGAGGAGTCAGGAATAGACGTTGAATCTCTATCTGTGTGCCATGCAAAGGCGATCCATTCATTAATGGCTTCTTACTCTGACATATGGAATTGACTCCTCAGGTGACAGCACCTCACAATCATAGTGAGACTATCCTGAACAGTTATACCACTGCAAGCTGAGCACGCAAGAGTGCTCCATCACTGATCCTTCTCTTAAGTGTAAGAAAAGTGTTCTTCAGCCTGGTCTAAAAGAGCTAGTTCCAGCGCAGGCTCTAAGGCCACAGAGAAACCCTGTCTTGAAAAACCAAAAAAAAAACCAAAAAACAAAAACAAAAACAGAAAAGTATAAGTAATTGTCGTAAGGGACAATTCTGGCTAAGAATGCTGTAGTTCTCAAATGCCTTTCTATTAATACACTGTATACTTTGAGACACATTTGCATTATTCTTTAACTTTATCCATGCATTTGATAAGCTGTGGACAGATGAGAAGATGCCGTCTCCACTGGGGCCTCCACTGTCGCTAGGGAACTGGGTGCTCTTACCATTTTTTCAGATTTGTTCAGGGGGAGGGAAAAAACAAAAAGAGGATTTCTGCCACTCTTTTAAGTCATTAGTTTGAGAATTATTTATTTTTCTCTAAAAAGCTGAGTTTTAAGCTAAGGGAACTATATTTGTCTTAGCAAGCATTGCATGCAGGTCTGTTCACCTTGAATCAAAAAATACGGTCCATTAGTTTCATGAATTAAGGCTGTGATCCAGTTACTAAGGAAGTGATGATACCATACTGAAGAACCCATTGCTGTAAAATACTAGGTTACCCTAAGCTCAAAGAGTTTACTTATACTTATAAGTTATAAAGCTTATAAGTATATCCTAAAAGCTCCTCATTAGACTAACTTAGATAGCCAGAGCTAATATTAACATAGACCTCAAGACATAAGAAAAAAACTCTCAATAACTTTAAAAAGATGGGATCCTGTTTATAACAAGTGGTCTCACAGTGTTACCCAGGATGGCTTCAAAGCTGGGACCTTCTTTTCTCATCTTCTTACCCTCCGAGAGAGACAATTTTAGCTGTGTTCCATCATGCCTGGATCTCAGATCCATATGCATTTGAATCTCTTCTCTCAGACTCTCCTGTAATCCATGTTTGCCTTGATCCGTCTATCTGGTGAAGAGTGGCACGAGGCTTCTTATGTCTCTGCCCTCACCTGCCCAGTGCTAGGATTGCAGCTTGCACTCCCACAACTAAGGATGCAGTGCTGGAGGCTGAGTCCAGAGCTACATGCAAATCAGACAAGCACTTTAGGACCTGAGCAAACTGTTGCGGGATATTTGTACACTGTGTGAAAATGTATTGCTATTATTTCTGTAATAAAAGCTGAATAGCAAATGGCTAGAGAGAGGTTAATCAGGACTTTTGGAGACAGAAAGGACTCTAGAAAGAAAAAGAAGGAAGGCGGAGCTACCACCCAGACAGAGAAGAAACAGGAAGTACAATATAATAGAGAGGTAATGACATGTAGCAGAATATGGATTAATATAAATGGGTTAAGTCGAAGCTAAAGGCTAAGCTTTCATAATCAATAATAACTCTCTGCATCATTATTTGGGGCTGGTCGCAAAGCAAAAGGTTTGTCCACATATGGTGCCCAATGTGGGGCCTCAAATATCCAAACACAGGGCCTGAGAAAGTTAAGAAAAGTTCTGGACAAGAAACTTAATATGACTTCCTAGTCCTGTGGTCTCTGATGCAGGCTGTTGCTCAGTGTGCAGAGGGGCAGCTACTGGCTGCTACCTGCAGGCTTGAGAGAGCACCATATGCAAAAATTGAGCCACACTCATGGTCCCGCTGACATGGGAGTTTAATATTTGTCTCATGTGGTCAGAGAATGCTGCAGTAACTTAGCAAAGCCAGGTCCAGACACAGAAAACCTCTAAAAACATACAACATGTTTAAAAAATACACTTAGATACCCAAGAAAGAAAAAAAAATGTGTATTCACTGTCATGGAAAAAAAATAGTTTAAAGATAATAATGCCTTTAAAGGAATAATAAAGCAATATAAAAAGATTGAGCCACATAAGTATGGGAAATACTCAGGTTGTCTGGATCCTGTATGGTGCTTTGTTGACTTGGAATTTTTAAATGCTAATATACAAAACAATAGCTGTTGAAAGACATTGGATCATGGAAACTGCTAAATTAAACCAAACTATATATTTCAAGCGTGTCTTAAGTTCAAATGAAAGTCAAAAATTATGTTGTGTTGGGGGACAGGTTTTACCTCTGTTTCTAGAGGAAACAAAAGTTATGGTTCTCTTTAAAATTAGGGAAGATCAAATTTGATTGGGGGAGATTTGAATATTTTAGCTACAGACATGGAAAAGAAACCCAAGAAATACTACAGGATCAGTGATATATATGCTGATCTCTCAACATTGGAATAGCTCTGAGACCGGATTAAACATGATAAATCTTGTTGGCTACAGAATCCTTATGACTTATTATTATATGCCTTCATTTTCATGTGGCATGGATAACGGTTTGACTAAATAGTCCAAACAAACTTGTAAAGTTAACAGATGCTTTTTATCTGCTCAAACTAAGAACAAAAAATCTTTAACTGACTTGTGCACACTGCATTCTGTACTTATATTAATGCAGTTACATATGTCACATTTAAAATTTCTGTGTTTTCAGAAAAAAAGCACCAGATACCAATAAAAACCAGTAGCCCAAGTGATCCAGCCTCTCAGAATGCCTCTGTTCCAGTTTCCTCAAATTTCTGCATCCAGAACTTCAAAGCTACTAGCTGAGATGGTCTAGCCTTACAGATTCCTCTAGCCAGGACTTCCAATAAGCCCTGCACTTTCCCATTACACAGAGACTGGACAACAAATGTTATAGCTAGTTTTCCCAGGACTTGAAAATTATGCCAGTTTTCTCCGGGTCCCCTTAGATGTTGTCACCCCCATATACAGGACATGTCTAGGGAACATGAGGACCACATTCTCAAGAGGTGAAATGGGTAGTTTTTGGTTGTTCAATGGATTGTGGATGTTTATCATCTTTTAGGGGGCATCTTTACAAGTTATTAATTAGTTGATTTCAGGAAAAGAGCTGAGCAAAGGAAAATAGATTCAGGGATCTCTTTCTGGAGGGAAAATGGGCTATATTATAGAAATAATGAGATAAAAGGGTGGACTGTTGGGTCTACTTCTGTACTAAAAACAACAACTAGTCTCAAATATTTTACATTAGTATGGATTTTTGTATATTGATACAAATTTAAGGTTATCTTTGTTATATTGTATATATGTTTCTACTCTTGTTTAAGATATTGTACCTATGCAACTCATTCAAAGATGTAATGTAAAGTTTTAGTCCTTGAAAGCTATTTAGGATAATAAAGAAAGGTAGGTTAATAACTATTTATCTATAACAATCAAACTTACAATCATGTTAGATGTTTTCAAGGTTAAACAGAGATATATTTTTAATAGATAATCTTCCATAAACTTCAAAGACCTACAGAATATGGCATTTAAAATGTCTTAATACCATAAGGCTTTTCTTGATAGTAAGACACATCTGCTATTGGCAACACCAGTTTACTTCACAAAAGGATGATGGGCATCGAAGAATCTTTATATGGAGCTTACTTTCCATGTGGCAAATCTAGCCATTTGGGACAAGAAATTTCCCTTGCCTTGACTGCAAACACCAAGCTGTCCAAACTGGACAAGCAGGACTCAAAGGAAGGCAACTGCTGAAATTTGCCTAGCAAAGGCAGGACAATCCTTCAAAATTCCTGCTTCACAGAAAAGTCTGTTAGATATTTTAGGCCTGTAGGCTGAAAATGGATGTGCCAATATTCCAGAGGAACAATGTGTGACTGTCCAGACAGCTTGGAATCTCTGTCATTTCTATAGTTTTGAAAGATGTTTGCTGTGCACTTCCTGTTTATATATTTG
>JAQHUG010000073.1:5479379-5540295 GCA_028555095.1 Dicrostonyx torquatus
CAGAGGCAGGCAGATCTCTGTGAGTTTGAGACCGGCCTGGTCTACAAGAGCTAGTTCCAGGACAGGCACCAAAGATACAGAGAAACCTTGTCTCAAAAAAGCAAAAAAAAAAATGTTTTGAGGTCTAAAAAGATAGTTTTAGAATGGTAATACAAGTTATGATAAAATGGTTGCAGTATAAGACTTTAAATTTATAAAGAAGATATATAATAGAATATTTTTCAAATATGTAAATACAAATGGACTGGATATTGTAAATATAATTCTTACCTATAATTGTTCTTATTGCATATATATAGTTTTCCTTTGTTAGAATTAAAACCTTCCCTTTTTATTTATACAGAAAGGGGGAAATGTGGGATATTTGTATACTGTGTGAACATGTATTACAATGATTGTTGTAATAAAAGCTGAACAGCCAATCGCTGGAAAGTTGTTAGGCAGGAATTTGGGGAACAGAGGACTCTGGGATGAAGAAGGAAGGGAGAGTCTCCAGCCAGATGGAGGTGAAAGATAAAAGAGAGGTAGTACAACACGACAGAATGTAGATTAGTATGAACAGGTTAATTTAAGTTATAAGAGCTAGTTGAGACAAGCCTAAGACAAAGGCCAAGCTTTCATAATTAACAAGAAGTTTCACCTGGGTGGCGGTGGCACAGACCTTACACCTTCAATTCCAGCAATCCAGAGGCAGAGGCAGGTGAAACTCAGCAAGTTCAAGCCAGCCTTTCTATGAAGTGCATTCTAGGACAGTCAGAGCTGTTACACAGAGAAACTCTGTCTCAAAAAACAAAACAAACAAACAAACTAAATGTCTCCATGTCATTATTTGGGGGCTGGCAATCCAAAGAAAGTCTGTCTTTTGCTACATCCAATCAGCCTTTGTTATATATGAAGACATTTCAGCATCCTTAAAAAATAAAAATAAAAATAAATAAAAAACAAGATACATGGAAACTGAAATGAGTTGTGAATTACATCAAGCACGTTCTATATTAGTAGTTTATGAAAAATGCATTGATAGGCCTAGCAAGATGGCTTTCTGGGTGGAAGAGCTTGCTGCTCCAATGTGATGACCTGAGTTTGATTCCCAGGATCCACAGGGTTAAAGGAAAGAGCAGACTACTAAAAATTGTGCTCTGAGCACTACATGGCAAACATGTACATGTGCTCTTTCTCTTTCATAAGCAAATACGATGCACACAACATCCGCCCACACATAGATAATGAATATAATTTAAAATTGCTTCAAGGATGCAGTAATCAAAAAATAATATATGTCAGAGCCTCCACATCCTTAGATGATGCAAGTATCTTAATACTGATATACACACACAACTATTGATGACATCTCTGACATCGGAAAACTTATCCACTGCTTTAGCTCTTCATAAATGAAATATTTTTTGAGACACACAATTCATTAGACACACTTAATCCCAATATTCTAAAATTTTGATTTTTTAACTATATAATGATTGATAACAAATTATGAGTATTTTAATTTGATGGCAGAGGTATGAGTGGCTCATATTTCCATTATTACTCACAGAGGGATGACATTCAAATCAGAGAACTGCCAGCAGGTTTTGCCACATATCCCTGTTCCTTCCATAATACAGGGGACCCTACTCACAGCACACAGTAACAAGCACCTCTGTGAACCACCCCTAGTACCGTCTCTTGCATCTGCTTCAGCTCGATTCTGAATCCAAGGAAAATCAGGTCTCTGGTTACATGGCATTACTTTTAAAAAGTAAGCATTCCTTAAAATAGATGGGCAGACAGACACAAGAAAAGGATAAAAAGGTCCCTTCTTCGCCCTCTCTAAAATGACTGTCATTCTTTAGAGAACATTGCTTCTCATATAGAATAAATGTTTCATTTTTAAATATCTTCTCAATTCTCTGAGAATACCATATGATGTCGTTTGGTCACATTCATCATCCCAATCCTGTGCACACCCACCCTCTTGACCCATAACTTCCTCCCTACCCAACTTTGAGTCTTCTTGTTCTTCATATTGAGTTCAGTTTATGCTGTCCAGATAGGATTAGCAGTGGGCTCTTCCCTAGAGAGCAGTAGGTTTACCAGGAGTCCCAGCATCAAAAGTACTTACACACTCTTTCTCCCTGAAGCTGACACATGTCAAGAGCATATCAACTAGTGGTATCAAACAGATAAAAGTTTCTTTTCTAATCAGGCACAGGAAAGTAAGATTATTGGTTCATACAGAGCATAAAGTATAAACAATGACTTATTTCTCCAATGCTCCTGGTACTTTGGACAGTGACTGAGTCTTCTGATATAAACTCAAGGGAAACTGCTGCTCTATTGTCTTAGTCTATATTATCAGAAGTAGAAATGATATGAGCATTATAATAGAAATAATACTTGAGTTCCCACTGTAAGTCATTATTGCTGAACCCTTTTAGGTATTGGCTGCATCCCCTCACTGACTGGAATCCATTTCTTATTCTATAGAAATGTTACACTATGCTGGGAATGGAGAACGGTTCTACCATCTCAGACCATGGGAAGCAGAGGGCAGACACTGCTACCAGCTTTTGAGTCTAGTTTCAAAATCAACACAAAGTTATATATAAGTAGGTTAGGTCCCCTTTGTCTCCCAAAAACAGACTCCCAGGTACGAAAAGCCAAGAGCCTAAGAACTACAAGAAGCATAGACTATGAAATTTAATTCTGAAAACTAAAATTCATATGGTCTGAAGACATGTTTAGCCAATGACAAGTCACTTTGCCTCAATTTGATAGTTATAATTTGCTCATTAAAATACACAAGAGAAAACATAGGAGTGTTTAGTTAGAACTCTCAATTTTACTTTTCACTTCATCACTGTTTTGATACCATCAGCATTCCAAAATGATCTACTTAATACTTTGAATATTTTTTAAAAGCAAACTAATATCTCCTTACTAATTAATATTTTATAAGAAGGATCTCGCCTTATATTATGGCATTTACAAAGACTTGCCTTGGAGTTACATCCCCATTAGTTTAACTAGCCAACGTGTTCTTTGGATAATGCTCAATGGCCTGAAAGGGCTATTATACCCATGGTAATTTCAAGGGCCTCATGGGCATCAGATGACAGGAGGTTGCATACACTATTTCCATAGCTAACATCAATGCAAGCAAGGTTTTACAAACTTCAAAGCTATGGGTGCATTAACCTTAGTTGCTGGGGATCAAAATTCTATAACTCCAAAAAGAGGTTTTAAAATCAATCTGCTCAAATATATAAATGCATTCTTGCTTAAGACATGACCTAGGACAATAACAAGTATGTTTTAAAGAAGAGCTACATCTAAATACTTAGAAGTAAAAATAATCCGCTTTGGAAAATTAATTGACAAGACAAAGCATGTTGCGGTGATAGCCAAACCATGACTATGAAAGGCACATGTGAAATATTGTCAAGGGCACATGAGTCTGATGACATGCACACCAATGCTGTCATGAAACTCATCATTCTTCATGCTAATCTAAAATGATTCATGAATAAAAGCAACACCCCAAACAGGCACAAATCTGACAGTGAATGTTTTTTCAATCCATAAATGAAAAGAAAGGAACATCTCTTATTGAATGAGACCATTCACAGGTACACCTAAGGTAGTGACTGCTACAAGGATGGATTGGAGGGCTGAGAAGATGGCTCATGGTGGTGCATGCCTTTAATCCCAGCACTTGGGAGGCAGGGGCAGGCAGATCTCTATGAGTGCCAGAGCAGCTTGGACTATAAGAGCTAGTTCCAGGACAGGCACCATATCCACACAAAGAAACCCTGTCTTGAAAAACCCCAACCAAAATGAAAAGAAAAGAAAAAACTTGGTCTTATAAATTTTCAGCTTATTAAAACTTAATGTAGAGCTAGAGAGATGTTAAGAACACTTTCTGCTCTCCCCCCACAGCAGGATGCTCACATGGCCTGCAAATCCAGGAGATTAAATCCCATGAGTCCTTCTCTTGTGTTTGGCGAGCAATGTAGCCATGAAAGGGAAGTGAATTGTCAGACTTTGCCATGTCTGGAAGACCTTACAGGCTGCAGAGCCCACTGCGGCACAAATAAGGTCCCTTCGGGCCTCCATCCAAAAGTCCAAGTTCACGAGGCACCAGGAGAGTGTTCTTGGAGGGCAGCGAGAAGTAGAAAGCAGGCCCAGAGCCTGGACCTTGGTCACTAACACAGTGATGCTCAGATGAACCAAGCATTGCCTGTTGAAGATTGAAGTGCAGCGTTCAGCAGCAAAGTGAGCATGTGAAGGGGGGCAGGAGCCATAGGAGGGACTGCAGCAGCAAGCAGGGCCGAACCACAGTTTGCAAGAACAAAAGCTGAAACTGGGAGGCTATCAATCCATTAGCATTTGGGAATGCCAAATGAGCTACTACATGAATACATCTGGGTAACATTATTGGAAACTAAATTATTTTGTGGGAAATGCACATTGTGAGAAACAATTGCTCCCGTGTGTGCTTTGCCTCCTATTACTTTATTCAAAGGAACCTGATAGTTACTTCTGCTTATTAAGTGTCTGGTTTTGCCTGAAGCTCACTTTGAAGCAAGACAAATCACGATAGCAAAAGTGAACCAAGAGGCTTATGTTCTTCCGTACCTGAGAAATCGGCTGCCAAGAGGTCCACCGCCTTCAGAACCTTCACCTGTAGAAGGCCAACGTCTTTCACGTCTCTCAGCGAGTTCTGTAAGGCCTGTGGAGACACGGGAGGTTAAGCACAAGAGAGAATGGATTACTCGTGCCCTGCTCTTGCCATGAAGTTCCCCCGGAAGTATGTTCCAGATTTATCTCCCCTTTCCTCATAAAATCCTTACAAGAGCTGCAAAGCTGTGCATGTCAGACACCAGGGCCGTTAGGCATGCATCACAGCCAGATGAGAAGAAAATTGACTGAGAATTAATTAACTGCAGCCTCAAAATAAACAAATTAGAAGCACTCACAATCTGCTTTTAACATTGCCCCCTGGTGCTAGCAGAGATAACCCACTGGGAAAATGTGTGGGTGGAATTACATTCCTTCTCCCCTGCCTTTTCTCATTAAGGCAACTTTTAAACCACCTTTAAAGGCAAAATCAAGCTGATCTTGTTATTATAAACTTTATGGATACCATTGGACTAACCTTCATCCCACTGCAAAAATGCTTCCTATCAAGGAAAAATAATCAGAGATGGAAAGAAATTCAGTTTCCTGATCTATGATTAAATCTGTTCCATTCATTAAACGAAAACTTGGGCTTCTGGTGCCACCCTGTAGTCACATTCTCTTTAGTCTTTAATTAACATCCTCCATAGATTGAATACTTTTACTACATTTCCTCATGATTCTGAAGCTGGCGCTGCACAGCTTCTCTAAGGACATAGCATCCTTACAAACACGCGTATCAAGAGACAAGAGGTACAGTACCTATTCTCATGCCTACAGAAGGCATCTAATGAAAAAAGATAGCTTCAAAACCATCAAAACGGTTGCCATTCTTATTAATAACAAAAGGATGGGATAAGCAGGCTCTAAGGACTTAGGGTACAATAGTAAAATCCTTGTTATTTGGGTATGTGAGGATGAAACAGCTAAAGTTAATTTCTGTATGTTTAGCCTAATCTAATACATGACAACTCTAAGAACTTTTGAACGTTATTGTCTCCATGTACTTTTACCCTACACAAGCCAAGCAGCTAGTTTTTGAGATATCTGGAAGCTTTTGAAATGAATATTAGTATAATGTAAAGGTAGAAATGCTTTCTACAGATGGCTACTCTGCCAGGATGGTAGGCATATGTACCTGTAATCACAATGTGGAGACTGAGGCAGGAGGATTGGGATCTGGGGCAAGTCTGGGCTACATAGTAAGTTCTAAGCCAGCCTAAGCTATACATAAAGACTGTGTGATAGTGTATTCTTTCTCGCTCATACATGCTGGCTCACCGAAAAAATGCAAGATGTCTACTTTCTTAGGAGCTTCAAATGCTAAGACATTGTTCAAAGCAGTCTTCATGATGCTGCCAATATTATGTTATAAATATAAAGCATGCTTCATAACTTTCTGAATCCACTTGAATTGCAATCCACTGTCTACTTGAGGAGCATATTTGTTTTCACCTCTCATTTATTAAAGTCCTCAGAGAAGACAGCCACAGTGAATTCCGCCCAGACATCTTCCAAAGATAACAAACGGGCTTGTCAAGTCTGCGCTGACCTGAGATGCAGGCCTGGAATGCTCCCTCATGAAGACTAAGGATTATCCAATCCTACACTTCCACAATGAAGACCTCTGGAGGCACTGGCACTACACTCTATGCTGAGAACAGTGTGGCCACTGAATAAAGAATCGTCTTGACTCAGGATTCTAGGCCTTTGCTTTCAGCCCATGACAGATATAACAAACACGTGTTGATTTACCAAGCGGAGGAGCCAAAAATAAGAAACAACAGTGGACATAAAGACATCTAGAAGGCTATAGTCCCAGAATGGACAGATAAATGCGGAATATACCATTTCACACCTTATTTTGTGAGACAGGGAGTTAAATGTGCAACAGAGATCTCTGTTGGTACATTTGTCAGTGTACAGACTTGGTTCCAACATCAAACTGCACATTGGTGGGAGGAGTCAGGGAGGAAGAGGCCATGTGACAAGGTCATGCACTCACATATCGCTGGGAAATCTGCTTCCGCTCGCTGGGATCCTCCAAGGGGCAGACACAGAGGTCGGAGATGGAGACTCCGGTACAGGGAGTCAGGGTAATCAGCATGAGGAGAGCCCCCAGGCAGCTGTCCAGAGGCAGCTCCAAGCAGTTGTCTTGTTTCAGCGGGAGGGCTGAAATATCCACTTTACACCTGGGGACATTTCAGGGGATGGGGAAAGCAGGGATTAATCCAAGGCCATCGCAAAACTCCAGAGATCCAACTTCACACAAACTTCCTCAGTACCAAACTTCACTGTCTGGGCACGGGTTATTGATGGGGAAGGTTGCCAGAGTCCCTTGGCCCAGGGTGCTCTCTCAGCCTAATGTGCTCTAAATTAAGGATTCTCTTTCATTAAAGAAAATGAAGAGAAAAGGCAATAACAGAGTATGACAAGGGGGAAAAAAGATGCCAGGTCTTTGCCAAATAAGGGCCATAAAAGGACAATGCAATCAAGAATAAGGGAGAATGTTGTGATGTGTAAGTGAGGGTGGGGAGGGGCTTTCCCTTGACTTCTCTATCCAAAATAAAAGATCATGAGCTTTTTGCACAGAAAGAGAAAACTCAGGCCAACCACATGTGGGGGAGAGCAAACGCAGAGATCATTTTCTCTCCAGTCGATTCAAGCCGACCGGCAAATGTCTAGTTACAGAAATTTGTCGAGGTGGTTTCCTAACAGGCAGGCTTCCCAGGTGGGTTTCTCGTGGACACGGGGGGAGCATGAAGTGTTGTTGATGGATCCCATCTCTGCAGCCCTGTCAGTGAGGCTGTAGGCAGCTGTTTTAAATTACAGGTTTTCTGCCTCTTAAGGGCCAATGTTGTAGAGCTGCTGAAACTCTCAGACACTTTTGCATCCAGAAGCAAACCCTCTGAAGGCTAGGCTTCCGGGGTTGTGCAATTCCTTGGCTTCAGCACTTCCAGCTCCAGCTTCGCCTGAACCATACTGTCTAACTAGATGGATACAGGTGGATAAAGAAGTCAGGAAAGCACCGAGGGGCAGGCGGAGGCAGGCGATGGGATTTCATTATTTTATACAATTCTCAGGGATTCTGTACAGTTACGAATACGATCTATATTCAAGACTTTTGGAAAGAATGGAGGCACTGCCTGTTGCAATGAGTGAAAGCAGATTTTTATGCAAATTTACAAGGGACTTTGTGTGTTAGCAGAGAACTAGGAGGAGGCGACGTTACAGTAAGGAAAGTAATGGCAATTTGGAGTCGCAAAATAATTGGAAGAATTGAGGTCTCCATCACAAATAAGAAGGGAAAAAGTAAATTACCAGTCTATTCCCATTTTAATTACAGGATCAAAATTCACATATTAAAATAAAAAATGCATGGGCTTTTATTTGCTATTTATGTAAAGTAACCCCAATTATATGAAGCGATACTGATTATTTTATATATAATATATACATTTATTTTCATTTTATATATATATTTATAATATATTATGTATAAATTATAAGTATAGTATTCATTACTACATCAATTCATATTACATATTATATGTGCTTTATATAATAAATTCTCAAATATTTTATTAGAATCAAATTATAATACAATATATTTCATTTTCTGTGCTTTTAATCAAAACTATATCTTCTATGGCAATGAGAATCTTTTGTGTAATAAAATATAGTGCTACCCTTGAAAATATGGGTTACTTAGTAGTTTTATTTAATAAACAATTAAGTGAGTAACTAAATGTGCTTAATAGAGAAATCTCAAGTGTTATATGCTTTTAGCTACAAACTCCCACATTATTAACATTAAAAGAGTACATATAACTTAAAACTATTATTTTCCATTGTTAAGGATACTTTAGTTTGGAAACGAAACATACTTTCTCTAATTTAATCAAATTGAAAACTTTTTTTCTAGTTATCCATGAAGCTTAAAACTGCCATTGCTCTCTGTGATGCTCGGTGACCAATTTTACTGATGATTTGGGGAAAAATTCCTTTTTAGCTCATTGTGGGAGGCAATGCCTCTGCTCTTTATTAACAAAGCAAATCGAAACTCTCCAAGATGGAAACAATATAAGTTCAAAAAATCAATTAAAGATGCCTTTATTACTTAAAATCTTGAAAAAACAATCCCTGGAGACCCTTTTTGTTTGTTTAAATAATTTCATTAATTCTTTGAGAACTTCATACATTGCATTTTGAACATTTTCATCCCCATTACTGCAATGCATTTGTCTCAGGGAATATACAAAACAATTTTGTTCCATTTTGGTTTGTTTGCTTGCTTGCTTGTTTTAGGCTGTCCCTGAAGTTCGGCCAAAGTTGTGACTTTCTACAATTCTCTGCGTTTTCTTTTCCCCACTAGCTGCTGTCAGTAGACCCAGGATTAGTCTGTACTAGCTACAACGAGGATACGAGATCAGCCTCTCTACCTTTTATGGGCAAGGCATGGAATTAGCCTGTTGGCCTGTTACAGGCAGTACCCAGAAGATTCTCACACGGAGCAAACTCTTTCATGTGAGGAAGCAGAAATTAGTCGTTGTGGTTTGTGATTCATCATCTCTACTGCAACTCCTCTACTTCCTCGTTACACAAAACTGCAGGATTACTAGTAATGGAAACAAATATTGCTTTCTAATAAAGTTTCATTTACACAAAAGCAGGCTTTGACTCCTGGTTTCTATTTGTCAATCTTGATGCACAGAAATGCTATTATTGGGGCTGTGATGAATAATGCCAGCAGAAGTATTTTTAATTGCAAGATTTCTTGAAGGTAATAGTAACAGATTCATAAAGGCATTGGAGACAGTAATCTAAGAAATTTTTAAAAATATGTATTTTTTTAAATCTCACTATACCCTATGAAGCCAGGTCAAAATACCCAATTATCTGTTTGTCAATAAAAAAGGATAAAGAAACATGATTATAAAATTGCTTTGCTGTAAGAAACTCAACCGCTCAGAACTTCCTTATAAGAAACCCGATTAATGAATACTAAGGAAGTACAGCTGTCACCAGGGTGTCAGGCTTTCCTCCTTGTGCAAGGTTACTGACCCTCTCTGGATAATCAGGATATCCAACCCATAGGACCCATGGGGAACCAGAAAACACACATTTAGGTTCAGATCTTAGTAAATCAAATTGACAGGAATACTGGAACAATTCATAGATTCACCTTTTGGAAAAAAAAAGTCAGAGAGGTTGCCGATTTCTGCACACCTAGAGAGAAGTTGCTGTATTCACCACTGTGACACAGGATTCCATGGCTATATGCCCTACTCTGTTCTCCACCTTCACCCAGAGATGTCATCAGCTTTTCTCCACCTCTCGAGATCATTGGAACAAAGGAACTCATCTCTTCTGTAGTCACCTGCTTGCGTTTGTGCTAACTTCCTCCGAGTGTGTGCCGTCGGATACATGTAGAGGTCGGAAGACAAATTCAGCAGTTGGTCCTCCTCTTGTACCTTGTCTCAGGCAGGCTCTCTTTGTTCTTTTTCTGCCTGGATCCTGAGCTCCCTGGATTCTCCCATCTCCACTTCCACCTCCCTAGAGCAGGGCTGGGATTCCAGCTGTTCACACTATGCTTCCAGCTTTTACGTGGACTATTGGGATTTGAACTCTCCGTGCTTACATGGCAACTCTATTTGGTCCACTGCACCGTCACTCCAGCCTTCTCTGTCCTATCTTCAAGCACTCATTTTACGAATCTCTGCTAATGTCACCCTGTTCCTGGAACTCTGTCTACTTCTAGCCAGAAACCCAAGGTCATTTGCATGCTTCTGGAATGCATAACCTTCTTACCAATGGCAGTGTCGCTGTTGGCTACTTGCAGAGGCCCAAAACTTAGTGCTTAAGGGCAGGAGATTCACCTCCATTATTTCATAATGGACCCTCACTTCTTTGAAGCCTGCCCAGCACACAAGAGGGTGGATACAAAGAATGATCAAACAATTGCCAGCGGGGTAACAACAACAGTCATTGTTTCTCCCCTGTCTAGAAAACCCCCGCAGAGAATGGATGTCCTGAGTTTGAGGTTAAGCTCTCCACAGTTCTACCCACCTGAAGAAAACAGAGACTAGGTTACTCTTACTATTTTCCTGACATCTATTAGAGCTCCCCTCTTTCACTGCAGCCTGTTAAAGTGCTGAATTAGCACTGTTTCTGACCTCCCATTCTCATCTTTCTGCATTAATCCCACAACATTTTAATGTTTTAATTCAACACATAATTTTACCATATCAGTCAGCCAAACCGGCCCAACTTTGACTCGCCATGGTAGCTTTTAACCTCTTCTTCATTACCATAATTCCATGTTTTATATTACAGACTGGTCGGCTTTTAGCTTAAATGCAAGGGGCAGGAAAGAGCGCTACAGCTCGAGAAGCTGTAAATCTCCGCAGCTGAGGAAGTGGTGAACAGGAAGAGAACGGGGAATGTGTCAAGCCCGGTTGTAAAAGCAGATCAACGACACGGGCTGCAATTTGTCCAGAGAAATATTCCAGCCCGGATTGTTCACTGCTTCAAAGCCACTAATAAACTGGTAGGATGTCAGAGCCACTTTAAGATACCATCTGGGACCGAGGAATGACCGTGAGGCAGATCAAAACAGGAGTGTGCATTCTTGGCGCCAGCCTTTGCAAACGGGGTTTAGAATACTCTGTGAAACAGAATCTCTACCGTCACCTTGAAATGGAATGTATCCATTAAGAAAGTGATTTCTTTGAAACAGCACAAAAATGGAATAATTGATATTCTTCTTTTTCCTTATACTTTTTCATTTCATTAACAACAGAGGCTGGAGGATGGCCGAGTGGGTAAAGGGAATGCCGCTCAAGCAAGAGGACTCCAGATCCTCAGCACACACATAAAAGCTGGGCACGGTGTTCACAACTAACTCTGTGCTGGGGACCCAGGGTAGGAGCATTCCTGGGGCTTCTTATTTGCTTGTATTGCTAGTTATATTGTAATGCATGCACACACAGCTGGCACTGGTTTCTCTTGGGTTTTTGCCCTCCTTTCCTAGAAAGTTCACTCTCTGTGCCTCAGAGCTGACCATTTCTTTTTGTAGTTGCTTTGCCGATACAAATACAGTGAGTTAGGCGGCTTGATTTCAGGGGAGGTTGCTTCTCACTGAAAGCATGGTCATCTTTGGGAATCCATCCACCTTATCTTCACAGCTCCCTGAAAGTCAGGTAGAACATGTGGGTGGATATGCTATGGCAAAAGGGAAGCCGGACTCTAGAAAGCCTCAGAACATAGGTGCAGAGAAGAGGTAATCTAAAGATCACCATTGTGTATGTGACCCCAGCTCCTATAAGCAAAGCACTTATATAAATATGCATATTTACATTAAGTCTATATTTTGAAAAACTACTGAATTTTACTGCTTATATTTAATTTACTTGAACTAAATAATTTCATTTTTAAATTTTATAGAGATCTGTAGTTGCCATGCAGAAAATTTCCAAAATTATTACTAACAGTAATATAATGCCCACTGTAGACTGTCAATGGATATTGCCACTGTTTCTGTTCTGAATGTTGGCCATGGACACCATGATACAGCAAAACAGTCAGACACACAGAGGGTTTATTACTAAAATCACATAGTAACCCGTCAAGTGTGGTGTTTCTTTTCCATATCAAACTATCTACAATGGGGATCTTCACCAGGGAGAACCTCCTTCGTGGGGTTTGCAAGTATTAACATGACTCTACTCTCCAAAATAAAGAGGAAGAGGGGTCTCAGGAGACAGCAAGCATTCATTTACACTGCTAAAGACTCTTTGACTTTTGAATAGTTGAAGTAAGAATAGTTAAGTCTTAGAGTAAAGGATACAAGGGAAAAGAAACTGTGGGGGAGGGGACAAAAATGTTGAAAATGTAGGCTCATGGGGATGGCTCAGTAGGTGAAGGCACTTTTAAAGGTACTTGTACATGCCTTATGATCTGAGTTTAACCTGTGAGTCCATGGTGGAAGAAGAGATTCAAGCCCTGGAAGTTGGCCTCTGACCTCCTCGTAAGCGTCTTGACATATGCAAACCTGCACACACAGACACTGCTAAGTAATTATTTTTAAGTTGAAGTTAAAAACAGAAAGTCTTAAGAATGGTCTACAAGCAACTTGCCAGAAATAACTGCACGCTAGCCCAATGGTTTGTGGCTTGTTTGTTTATGAGGCAAGGTTTTGCTGGGTAGCCCGGGCTGGCCTCAAACTTATGATCCTCCCAGCTTAGCCTCCTGAGTGTCAGGATTGCAAAATCCAGGGCACCTTGTCCTGTCATTATGTCTCCATTACATCTGAGATGGAGTACTCTACATGAGAAAAGACTTCGGTACACCTATATCCACTGCATTGCAATGCAGTCCAGAGTCAGGGCTCCCGAGAGATACTTTTGTTATCTTTTGAATTGCAAGAGGGGGAAAAAGGAAAAGGATGCCCCCAAAAGAAACAAAAACCCTTTCTAATTCATAAAGAGGAAGGACAGACTGATGAGAAGACAGGTAGACATCTCAGTTACAAACAGGAAATGTCTAAAATAATAAATGAATACTTGCATGGCAAAACACAGGCCATACAGGACATCTTTGGTTATTTTTTTGTCTCTGTGAAGGCCCATAACACTCGTTTGGAAGAATGTTTCCTATTATGTGACGGAAATGTGACAATGCAGTGACATGGGACATACAAGGCATTATTATTTGTGCCTACTAAAATAGCCCTGGGCTATTCATCACCGGAAGCCCGAGTACCCTCTGCACAGATAACATTTTGGGACACAGAGTTCTCCGAATTTCCTAACTTAGTCACACTCCCAACTTTCTGATCCTTCTGCCCTTGAAACTGGCTGGGCTGTGACATGTCAGAGCGCCGAGGATGTTGGAGGTAGGAAGTGTCTGAGGATTTCAGTTCCCATGCATGGGCAGGAGAGAAAGAAGCAAAACCAGACTCGTAACTGGACATGAAGTGACTGACAAACAGCAGCCCAGCCCTGCTGGATCTAGGCTATGTGGAATGATTCAGCACACTATGCGAGGTACCCAGTTGGTCCAGCAGACTTAGGAAAGCCACCAGTGCTGCCTACCAGATGGGCAGCAGAGAAAATGCTGCACGGCAAAGTTAACTTTGCTCAGCAGGTACCGGGTGAAAAGCAGAGATGAAACTGCCATAGCTTCTGGTTGGCCGTTCTCTTAGTGGGTACCTGGCCATGCACAATGGAATGCAGACATGTGTGGAGGCACATTCCTGGCTCTGTAGAATTGTGGGAAATAATTGGTGTCAGGTGGATGACAGCCAGCCAGTCTGCTACCAGTATCTTGTTATATGCCAGGGAACACCACGTTACAGAGCAGCTGTGTTGAGAAACAAGGGGGGAATTCAGTGGGTGCTTAGTTCCTCTTGCAACTGTCCCAGAAATGGTGGGATACGGATAGCAAGAAGGGTTAACATGGCCATTGCCAGGTCCCACATCCTATACCAAGAACGGCCTACAGAAAGACAATTCTCTGAAGGAGTGCTTAGCTGGCCTCATGCCAAGTCTCCCTCGGAACTTCTTACTGCTCTTTCTGCAGTCCCTCACTGTAAAACGAATGGGTTATAGCAGATAAATTACGTTAATCTTTCGCTTTGAGTACTCAAGCCTTGTCCTTGGCTGCAGTCCCAAATACCAAGGTGTACTGGCTACATCAGAGAGGTGAAGGCACCCCTCTCCTCACTCAGCGGTGGCTCAGGCTCCAGACTGGAAGCTAGCCATAAAAATAGCTGCTGGCATCCCTTTACACAAGTGTGTTCATCACTGAAGATATGTATACAAGTTATGCTTCTCGGGGGGAAACTAAAGGAATTTCATATAAATAACTGGATCCTTAAAGCCCCCAATCCTGGCCCTGGAATTCATTGTCTTCAAGCCCAAGGCACTGGATGACTTGCTCTTCCTCGCTGGCAGGGCTCGGCCGCCCGAGATCCAAGGTAAAGTGAACTTCTTCAAGGGCTTCCTTTGTGTCCACAACAGTCCAGGCACGGTGTTTGAGATTTTATTGTATTCCTCACTACTATCCTATGAAGAAACTATAATTCTCATGTCATTATGCCAGCCATGGGCGATCACATCAATTGAGTTGTTCACTTTAGACCACCTCCCTCCCAAGTAATCAAATAAAGAACAGGATAGCTTTTGTTGCTTCAGATTCCATGGTAGCTTGTCACCAAACCCATCAAAGACATGGAAACGTTTCTATCCTGGGGAACAACTCACCTTCTTCATCTACTCAATCACATGATACACTGTAAAATTAAAATGAAATCCTACAAGTGTTTACGGATATGTCCCAATGGTCTGAGACAGCACATAACTTATGCTGGAGACTCCTTGGCTCACAGATTGCAGGGGGCACTTTGAGCATTCGGAGCCCATGTGCATAGATGCAACCAACCTTGGATAAAATGGTTGCTTTAAAGAATATGCCCATAGTCCATAGTAATGACATGAAGTCATCTTGGGACCTAACAATGACTTACATAGCTTTTTACATTATGTTACAGATCATTTGAAATCCAGAGACAAAACACGGAAGATAAGCAAGTGTCTGTAGTACCTAAATGCAAAGATGACATATATGCCATGCGCTCTGATCTTTGAGTATGTTATTATCATCATGAGTTCCTGGAAGGACCTCCCCAGAGACGAGGAGTTAGAGCTCTATTTTCTTTTTGTTTCTTTTTTTATGGTAGGTTTTTTTTTAATATTTATTTATTTATTATGTATACAATATTCTGTATGTGTGTATGTCTGCAGGCCAGAAGAGGGCACCAGACCTCATTAGAGATGGTTGTGAGCCACGATGTGGTTGCTGGGAATTGAACTCAGGACCTTTGGAAGAGCAGGCAATGCTCTTAACCACTGAGCCATCTCTCCAGCCCTATTTTCTTATTTTTAAAGCCTGATTTAAATACTGACCTGCATTTACCAGATAGAAAACTGATACCCCTCCCACGTTGAGTGGCTGCCCAGCTTACTACTTGCTCCTTGAGGTAGGAGATGGGTGCCCACTCCCAACACAACCAGGCAAGACATTCTTTCAGAGCTGGCCCTTGGACAGTTAGGAGTTCCCACCCCCATAGTAGCAGAGTGACTCACGTGCCCAGTCGCTCCTCATGCTTTTTCCTGTCCTTTCCCCACACTTCAATGTCCAAAATGCCCATCCTGTCAGAGAAGTAGTGAAAGTCAAACTGTTCCTGCCATTGCGGGTTTGCACTCTTACACAGTGTCTAGAAAACATGCAGTTACAGGGTTTACTTTCTCAGCAGGTCGGTCATGGCTACAGCAGCTACACATTCAAGTCATGTCTATGGGGCAGGAAGTCACCAGGGGGGGGCGGGTCTCTTAACAAGATACACTTAACATCTGGGATAAAAGGGACCCTTGCGGACCTGGGACTTAGCAACATATGACGACTCTTTTAACGGACTCCCAAATGTAGCAACTTCTCCAGCACATTAAAAAGAGCATCATAAGAAATTGTAAAAACCACACAAATGTACAGTGACTATATACAAAGAGCCTTCAGCGGCTCACTCCTAAAGAAGGTAGCATTTTTAAGTGTTTTGTCAAACGCAAACAAGGCTTGTGCTGGTGCGTATATCAGACCTGGTTTAAACATCAGAAAGACTAACACTTTGTGAGCTTCATTAACATCTCTTGTACACATTAAATAAGAACTCTATTACATAGGTAGCAGAGCTGTCGCCCTCTAAGTCCAAAGATACCGAATCACAATGCTATGATGAAGGGAAAACTAGACAATTCCACTTTACCATGCTTGAAAATTAACCAGTTACAGAAAATCAAACACATGCTCCTGTGTTCTTGAAGTGCAAACAAATTGCCTATGGTGTGGCTTGGCTGACTTTGCTGCCAGGACCTTCATTTTTCTTCCTTTTATAGGGATTCGGTTTGTGATTAAGCATTTTGAGCATTGGTGACTGAGTCTGGGCTCTAAACCCACAGATCAACTCTTTAAGTCAACACCTACTCCCCCACACAAGAAAAAGCACGCAGCTCACACCTCAGCTTTTTTCATGTCATATAAACATATCTGGGCTGGGTTGTATAACTTTTTTTATCATTTCACATCATAGAATTTAGATCCCAAAAAGAAAATTATGTCTTAGAAATGAAAATCTAATTCAGTGTTTCCCACAGGGAATGTGCTAGACATTGGCCTAACTTTACTTTTCACCTAATAATAATAAGCTAATCATCATAGAGATGAATAAGCTTACAGAAATCCTTAGCCTGACCGTGGGCGGCTAAAGACCTTTCCATTCTATTTGAAATGATCTGCTAGAAATGATTCTCTGTATATTTCAGGTCTCCCTTGCTCTCGCTTTTCCATTCATTGTACACACTTGTTCGCTGTGTGCCTTGCCTTCCCCTTTATGCTGGAGTGAATGATGTCTAATGTTGGATTTTTGCACTGAAATTTAGGCAGCATCCAACTTCTTGCCTTTCTGTTTCTTTTTCCAAGATGTCTGTATCTGTTTGACTGATCCCAGTGCACCTATCCTTGGATGCTTTTTCAAACCCTAAGGTTGTTTTTTGTTTTGTTTTGCTTTTTTTTTAAGTGGCCTTTGACAGGTGGCATAACTTTCAACTGTCCTAGTCCCTTTAATTCATAAACCAAGCAAAATATTCCTATCTGGTAGTCATAAAAGACTTATATAAAGATGGAGACTAATTAATTTCCGTGGTTTAAAAATCATTGTTTTTTAATTCAATTCACGCCAAATTACTAAGACTGAACTATATGACGTCTGGATTGGCAGAATCAGACAACTGATTTTTAAAGCACTGTTATTTTTTATTACTACTTTATGTGATTTTTTTTCAGAAAAAAAAAACACCAGAAACACTAAATATCTAGTTTTGGTGCTAAGACTAACAAGGTTACAAACATACAATTTTGAAAATATTTTTATTTATCTCCAACGTTTTAATATTATCAAGTAGTGTGTTGCTTTATTTTAGAATAATGAAGACAACTCAACTACCTTTACCTTCAGTCTTTGAAGGCCACATAGCTTATTCTCAAGCTCATGCATCCAGAACTATGATTTACTAAGCTTTCTTTACCTCAAAGTACATGGAAATAAATTATTACCTCTGAAATACTCTGTACATAAATGACACTAGGCTATACCTATATCAGTTTAATTAATCTATAGAACTGGTTTATTTTCTGGGATGCTGCTCTACATGGCGGGGGAGAGGTTAAAAATAAGTTGGCTCCACTCTTGAGAAATATCAAGTGGGAAAACTTCTCATCTTAATCTCTTGGAAATATAATATCCTCCTTGTCTCGTTAACAGAACTTACCTTGCTTTTGTATCTCTGGTCTCCCAGTTTTAACTGGACAAACATCTCTGTCATATTCCCTCCTGAGACATTCTTTCCTTCCAACAGTGTTATACTTATAATCCCATTCCAGAGTTGGTTTTTTCTCAGGGACTCTGAGAGCCGTAGGTTGCGGATTAAAGAGGACTAAAAATAAATAAATAAACAAAACAGCATGTAAACAGACTGATTGCTCTTGAAAGTGAGTCTGGCAGTCGTGGGAATCCCAGCCCTCCCTGTTTCATCCTGAAGTTACTCCTGCCTTGGGAAAAAGCCTTGATATCCCTTGGTTTTGCAAATCCATGCTCCCAGTTCTGTGACTTGCTTCTAATTAAGCAAAAGATAGGTGCAAACATGTGGATTTAACCCTTCATCAGTTTGTCTCTCTAAAATATTTCAGGGGGAAAAAAACCCAACATTTATTTTTATAAAACCAAAATGCCACAATTATACTCAACCAAATGAACCACCATCCTGTTGGCATTGTTTAGTACATGTGAGGCTTTCATTGCCCTGGCTTCTTAGTGGTCTCTCCCTACTTAGCTGCTTGAGCTGAGAGTCCCACCTGATTGGTATGCTCCACTTGGATGGCAGAGCTCATTTCCAAACTCTGCTTGATAAGTGAATTGAAACAAGTATATACTTTTTCTTTAGAGGAAGAACCACTAGGCAGAAGAATGTCAATGGAATCGAGCATCAGAACACAGCAATGCACGGCTAACTCCGTGTAGGCATTTCCATCATCTGCTTACCATGTCTTCGTTGTCATTTAGACACCGATTTGCTCAAACACCAGGCAGTCACAATTTATCCTAACAAGGTCTATAATAATAATATATCAGCTTACTCGATCCAACTACGTCACTCCACCATTCTCAAGAAATGTATCCATGCCACTCTGGATTTTACTGAACATTGTATGATAACCATGAACAAAATTATTTTTAAGAAAAGATGTACTTCCAACTTCAACCATTATGATCATAAGGATTGTCTTCACACACAGACACACACACACAACACACATACACAGGTGTGCACACATATACACACATGAGAGAAAGAGAGAGAAACTGATTTACAGATACTAATGCAGACTAGAACATGCAAAATGAAAAATAATTAAATAGGAGAGAAACTATTCTTCCAGTAAATAGAGATTATTTCTTAAGCCCCATTGTCACTAGGTCTTCTTTACAAAATATTCAATCTAAAAAGATACAAAACAGTTTAAACTATGTGATTTTGTTTTTAAAAAAATCACATCACAAAAGTAGCACATATCACAGACATACATCGATGTGTGTCCACATCTACAGATGTGCATACAAACACAGAATATACAGTTACACATTTTACAGCTGATTGAGTTCACAGGCTGAACTGTCTGCCGTTAAAGGAAAAATGAGATTTTGATTCATAAGTCCGGCTGTAATTCCTTCTTTTGCTGTCTTTTCCTTCTTAAAAGTTTGACTTCTACCCAACAAGCTAAAGCATGACCTGTCCCATGGCCATGCTTCAAAGTTCCGACAGATCTATTCCCCCCTCCACAGTGCAACTATTTCAGAATCCCTTTTATAAAACAGGGAGTAATGTCCACAGAGGATCAAAGGGCATCCTACAGTCTGGCAATTGCCTAAGAAAAATGGCAGCATGTCCATGAAATATGCCCTAAAATAATTTTGCGGTGCAGTATGTCCTAATTTCAAATTGGATGTTTATCTTGGAAAGGCCTCTGTCTAACTTGTCCATAAAGCCGCCCCACTTATCTCTATGAGCTCTGTGAAAATGGAATCCAAAGATGGTTATTAAGGGGGCTGGAGATGGGTTCCATATGGCGGAACAGCATGGGAGGGCAAGGCTGGGGCCTGCACCAGGCGCGCTTTGGCTGAAGCTCCTGATCTATCCATGGACACTCGTTGCATTACACCATAACATCTGGATTATGGCTTGTAATGTCCCTGGGAAATATCCTCTTTCCATCAAAGTCTTTATCTATCTCAGTTGGACTTTGAACATTTTAGTATTTAACACAGTCCTGTTTGATCTGATAGACTTGCTCGTCCAGTCGCCAAGTTTTCTTTTCTTTTTTTCTTTTTCTTCACCCCTCCCTTCTAAATGCAGGGTGGGAGAAGAGAATTATTTATTGCAGAGTTCACAGATAGGAAAGAAAGTTAGACTTTATTCTACTTATTTGACCTTAGAAAACATTTCGCTGGCATGTCCCTCACTCTGCGTACTTGTGTGTGATCTAAAGACATTCTTCAGACTTTTCTTCCCAAAGAGAAGAGACAGAACAAGACAGAACCAGGCATCCTGTGTGCACTCTACAACACAGCCAGGTTAACAAAACCTATTTTGTTCTTCAAACATCCCCTTTCTCCCCACAATAAATCGGTTCATCTGCACTTACTCAGTTAGCTGAATAGCTCAGGTTTTCATGTCTCTGTCCCTGCCTTTAAGGGGGAATTTGTCATCTTAATGCAGCCTGGAATACGATAGGAAAGGAGGAAATGACCCATCAAAGGGGAAGCCCACCCCACCTGAGCTGAAACAAACACCAGCTGATAGAGCAAAGTTTCTGGGTCCTGACCCTAATTCCTCCACAGACAGGAGGGATAAAATATAGCGCATCAGGGTTGTGCTATTTTCCTCCCTCCTCCCCAAGGATCAGAACCTTTTAGTATTTCTATGTGATTCATTCATCTCTCCGTGTCTGGCCCCACTCCCTATGATCCACACTCATTCTTCTTAGCAAGAAAAAAGGGATGTCCATTGAAAGTGCATACATCAATTATTAATAGAGAAATAAAAACAAGGTGTGATACACAGCTTATTAAGCATACTTATTTCCATGCAAATGGAGCAGCCCTCCAAAGATTTCTTTACTTCTTAAGTCATGATAAGCCCGCACTCAGAGTTCAGTGGGAAGTAAAGGAACTTCTGCTCACTTCATTTAGATGCCGAGATTCGCTCTAGAACCTCAAAAGGTTCTAGATCCAGGAACGGAGTCTCAAAGTGAATGTGTTTATTCGGGGTTTATATAGTGGATTGCAGTTTGGTGACATTAACTGATGAGGGAAACACAAGTTCAAGGTAGAACATGGAATTAAGAGTGAAGAGGATCGTCTATGGCCATCAACAGCAAGCCAATATCCAGCTGTTTCCTGAAGGCTCCAGAGTGGAATGTGCTGAGGGACATTAGAGGAATAGAGAGAAGAAACAAAAGGGGAAAGAAAAGGGAGATGATTCAGTGGTTAGAAGTACTTGTTTTGCAAGCATAGGGGCCAGAGTTCAGATCCTCAGTATGGCACCCACATACAGAACCTGGCAGGGCCAGGAGTATCCAAAATGATAGCAGTGTAGATGGTGGAGACAGGAAAATGGCTAGGGCTAAACAGCCAGCCAATTTAGGGCAAAGGATTAGTTTTAGGCTCAGTAAGACAAAGTTTCAAGGGCATGAGGCACAGAATGATAAAGCACGACAGTCAAAAGGTTTCCACAGACCTCCACACAGGCACACGTGCCCCACTCACACATGCTCAGATGACACACACATAAATGCCACGTGTACACAATAAATAAACAAATAAACAAACAAGTACGTAGATAAATATAATAGAGTAATAAGAAAAAGCAGAGGCAGGTTTGGTTTTTAATTTTTTATTAATTTCTAATCTTTTTAGTATTGGCAGTGTAAGAATCTTGTATTGCTGGCACATCCTACTCTTGACCTATCCTTTACATTCCTAAAGTCTCTCTGACAACACAGGGAACCAATGAAAGCAAAAGCATGAAAAACAACCACCTCTGTCAGAAAAACGACGAGCAAAGCAGGCCTCCAGCTCTGGTGACTACTGCTTTGCAGAGCTGAGGGAAAGCACTTGGTCCATAAAAGGCCTCGCTGAAATATTCCTTTCAAGTGTTCTCAACATGTAGAACTACTGCTTCCTGTCAGCAACTTTACAGCACAATGGGACCAGATCCATGCATGCAGGGGACCAGCTTCCAGCACCGGCCCTCCTCTGCAGCTCCTTACATCGTCCTGAGAGGGTCCTGGGTCCTCATATAAGGACACAAAGAGAACTTACAAGTGTGTGAAACATTAAGATTGAGATCTGTATTTGCATGCACTTGTATCAAAAGTCCCAAAAATATTAACACTGAGTGTATAAACTTATAGAAGAGATATATTCATTTCATGTTATAAGAAAATATTATCACTCATGTTTTCTACTGGAAAACAAAAGCTAAGTAAAGAAAAGATCTAATAAATAGACAAGGTCTGTAAGTGCTCAACGACTCTAAATTTGGGACAAGGAATATACATTTTCTATTATTTATAGGGTAAAAAGATGAAGATCATATGACCCATGAGGTTATTTCTTTGACCTGACCTCTAGGGAACATTGCAGCACTAGCTATAATCTAGTATTTAATTTTTATGTCAACTGCCTTAGACTTCCAGTCTCTCCTGTTTCCCTCCTTCGTGCCTTCATTTAAAATATAGTGAATGCTCGATATTCTGGACCTAAAATAAAGGATTTGCTGCTGGTCTTACTCTTAGGTGTCTGAATGCAGAGAGCTAGTGCCGGATGCCAAGCATCTTCTTGTTTTGTCCCTGACGTCTCCTTGAAGCATCTTAACCCCAGCCCTGCTCCTATGCTCCAAGAAGTAGCAGGTAGAGCCACTGACCATGTCATTTACCCTTCCTGACATCTCTACTTTCAACTTCCTCTAGCTCCAGGAGCCTACCACATTTTTTATCTCATGTCAACGTCTCTCAGACTGGAGCATGCTTTGTAACTACTTGGAGGGTAGTTTAGATGGCCAGTACTAGTTAGCAGAGATTTTGATTCAAGAAGTACAAAGAGATGGGAACAGAGAAGTTGCATTTAGTGTGGGTGTGGCAGTGCACAGTCATAATCTCAGTCCTTGTGGGGAAGTGGGAGGAGACTGATGTAGAAGGAGCAGTATAATTTTAAGGCTAATTTCATCTACATAATGGGTTTTAGATTGGTCACAGCTACATAATGAAAATTTCTCTCAAAAACTACAAACAAAGAAAGCTTTAAAATAGACTTTTAAAATAAACTACAAACAAAGAAAGCTTTAAAAACAGACTTTAAGTGTAACAAATCCCAGCTGTGACTGGTCCATGGTTTACACTTAGGCACACAGGTTGTTTGAGGCCATATGGTATAATCTCTGCCAGGTACTCTGTTAATGCTGAATGGCCACATCCATGCTGCCATGTCTCATTTACTCACAGTCACTCCAGTCTTCTGGAAATTCCCTGTGCAGAACCCTGGGCTCTCCCCACCCTCCACCCCCGGGCAGGACTAAGAGAGGGTCCTGCTGTATGGCCCTGAATACTAGCCCACACGTCCAAATTCTCTAACTCACAGTTAAACTCCAGAACAGCATTCCAACTATAAGATTGTTCCCTGACAATTTTTGGTGTACGACTGAGTCTAATGCTATGGAGAAGGCGGACATGATGAAATGGCTTGGAAGATGGTGCCCCTGACTCTCTCCTCATATGAGCTTACCATGCTCTAGCAGATTGACAACCTGAGAATGGCGGCAGCCTCCAGAAAGCAGGAAAGCCCCAGAGGTCAATGTATCCAGTCTCATAGTGACCTTGGCTTCATAAAGACAGTAGGAGGTCAGAGTTGAGACACTTACCTTGGGTCTACTATGTAGGACCTTGTCTAGATGCACAGACAGCAGACAGAATAAACAGATACAGGGCAAGGGTAGAGCTCAGTCACAGAGTGTGTATTTAGCCTAAGATCTGGGATTTTATTCTTATCACCAAGAGTTAAAAAAAAAAAAACCTAGAGAGAGTAGAGTGATAGATGGCATATAATACATACTTTGGAGAGATAAGGTAGAGATATATAGATGCATTACACTAGAATAAAAAATAAGCACCCAGATATGTAGAGATAGATCTTTATGGACTAAAATATATGTTGCAGTCTGAATGTATAATTCTAGAGCTTTGAATTTAACAAAGGAATAAATAGTGCAACTGTGATACTATGCGCAGACATTGAAGAACGTGCAAATTAAATGAACACACAAATTAACAGGAAGCACTCTGCTCGCTTGCTGGAGTATTCCAGGAAACATGGTCTGTCTTCGGCTCCTTGATGCTGATGTTGCTTCTGCTTCTTCTGCTGCTACTTCTTCTTTCTTTCTTCTTCTTTTTCTTCCTTTTCTTCTTCCTCCTTCTTCTTTTATCCCTCCTCATCTTCTTCTTCTTTTTTTTTGTCTTCCTATTCTTTTACTCCTCCTCATCCTCTTCTTCTTTTCTTTTTAAACATAATTCTTTATTGATGCTCGAGAAATTTCACATCATGCACCCCAATCCTGCTCACCTCTCATCCACGTCCATATCTGCTTCTCAATCCTGAAGTATGCCCCCCAATGAATTAGAAACAAAACAACCAAAAAAGAAGAAAAAATCCACTTCACTCCATCTTTCCAATACCTCTTCATTCATTCTAGTGGCTTTGGGAACTGTGGTGTGTCACACAGTACACCCATTTGTCCAGTTAGCCCCACCTACAAAATGTTCATTGCAATGAGTTTTTGGTCTGGTTTAAGACCTCTGGTTTCTCCTGCACCATCATCACTGGGCTGGACCCTCATCAAAGCTCATCTCAGATATTCTGTTGTTGTCCTGAGTCATGGAGATTCCACAGTTATTGTTCTGCAGGACCCATCCCTTCATGCGCTTCAGCATGTCAAAGATGGGGTAGCTGTTAGGATGGGCCAACGCAAAGCCCAGGATGTAGGTCTAGGTGGTAGTTGAGTTGGTTGGTGCCAGCCATGGAACCACACCCTCAGGTGAGGAACAGAGTCAGCTCTCCCAGGCCCATGCCATCAGGGCCAATTCTTCCACAGTCAGGTGGGCCTGAGTCATTGTCCATGGCTGTTGATACCACTGAAGTCTGTGCTGATGCCAGGGTTCTGGGCCACCATCTGGGGCCATGTAGGTATCCGAGCACTGCTCTAATGCAGAGGCCTTGCCGACCTGGGTGGGCTATCCTGCTACCTGGGGCAATGGTGATATCCGAGCCCATGCTGCTCCATGGGACCACGTGTGAGTCCATGGTCCTAGCACCGTCAGGATCTGTGATGTCTGTGACCTGTGGCATCACCAACATCCACATGGCTGCCCGGGATCTAGGCTACATCCTATGGCCATGTTGGTGTATGAGGATAATGCTGTCATGGGGACCAGAGTGTCATCTGGGCCAGGGCTGCTTCCCAGGACCATGTCTGAGTCCATGGCCCTATAGCAGCCAAGGTCTGCATTTACATCTATGGTTTCTGATATCATAGAAGGCAATGCCGATGCCAGGTGTGGCATGTTGGTGTCTGAGAGATCTGCTAACATGGGGGCCATGTCAATCCTAGTGGCCTGTATGGCCACATGGGGCTGGGTCCAGGTTGCTACCATGGGCCATGTCTGGGTCCATGGCCCAACAATAACCAGGATCTGGGCTACAGTGGCTCATGTTGCCACGGGGTTGGGGGTAATTGTAGGAACCATGTATGTTGAAATCCAAGGGCCGCACTGAGCCTGTGTTGCCCCTCATGGGCCCTGGAATAGTTATCCCTATAGCTCACCAGTCACTAGAGCAGGAGTGCTAGCACCCCCTCCCCACAGGAGAATTGACACTAGCACTCAGGAGAGTTGCTGCTTCTTGCAACGGGATTCCCTCAGACTGCTCCCAGGCTCGCACACCAATATGGCATGGGAGTTCACAAAGAGAAGCGTGTACAGTGAGATGTGTTCATCCAGACAGCGGATAGCCAGACATCCACTTGGGGAGAAATGGTAGAAAGCTCCTTCTTCATACTAACTACAAACTGACAAAGCAATCATCAAATTCACTCCTCTTCCTGTGTGAGGTTTAGTCACAGAACAGCTCATTAATGACAGACAGACAGACAGACAGACAGACAGACAGTACCCTTCAAATTCTTCCACTATCCTTCTTTAGTCTAAGTTCTTCTACATCAAATGAACTTGGTGCCAATTTCACTCTCCGGGCCAAGCCAGCTGGAGGACTGATGATTAGGGGACCTAGAAAGTGTAGCCCAGCCTTAACAGTAACAGACAGAAACTGCCATGACAGAGTATAAAGCCAAACGGGCCCAAAGTTGGCACTACTAGCCACACAATTTCATAACAGACAGTAAAATTGCTGCACTAGTGTAGGGCATCTCTTATCTTATCTTATTAATGCAGGAATCAGGTCACAAAGGAAGAGTTCTGGGAGGGGGTTGTGCTCATCCCAAAGAAAATACACGTAGGGCACAGAAAATCCAAGGCTAAAGGAACGTGTATTCAGATAGCTTTACAAACCACATGAGGAAAGTCCCCCCAACTATGTGTGTGTGTGTGTGTGTGTGTGTGTGTGCACGTGCACACACTTGTGCATTGTGTTCACAAGCATATGCTGCTTGAGATGGGGAAAGAGAGGGAAGATAATAGAGCTACAAGGTGTCTAGGTACTGTCACAGATATGTTACTTCAACTTCTGTTCACCTTTCTGTCCCTCCTTGCGTTCAACTGCTTGACGGTTGTAACTGCTATGAGTGTTTTGTGTAGGGCTGCATCAGGCATCACAATACACCAAAGTGAGACTTGGAGCAGCCATGGCCACACTGTGAGAATCGTAGATGCTAATCCATGATCTACTACATCAAACCCCAAATACTCCATCCAATGCTCATTTGAAAAGATTTTCTGGGAGGAAACTAAGCCTGTCTTAAATGTCATCCTTATTTATCCATCACATTGAAATCTAGGGCAAAATTTCAGAGACATATTTTTAAAATGAGCCACAAAGATACATGTATTCAGGAACATTTCTGGTAAGACAAAAGTGAAGTTATAGAGAAAAAGAAGCAACTCTCAAAATGAAGTTATTAAATGAGTCAGGTTGAGGCTAAAATCCCTGTTATGCCACAGGTAGCACAGAAACACCGTTTTCTATAGTCACAGCTAAGTATTCTTTCTATCAGGCATTTCCTAACATGAAGTCTAATATGAAAGTCTTTAAAAAGAAGTTTATTCAGGGTGGAGAAATGGCTCAATAGTTAAGTGCATTGGCTGTTCTTCTAGAGCAGTGGGACTCAACCTTCCTAATGCTGGGACCCTTTAATATACTTCCTCATGTTGCAGTGACCCCCAACCATAAGTTTATGTCACTGCTGCCTCAGAACTGTAATCTTACTGCTGTTATAAATTACAGTGTAAATATATTATATACAGGAGATCTAATATGTGGCCCCTGTGAAAGGATCATTTGACCCCCAAAGGGGTTGCAACCTGACCCACAGGTGAGGAATCACTGTTCTACAGGCTATAAGTTCAATACCCAGCACCTACGTGGCAGCTCACAACCATCTGTAACTCAATTTCAGGGGGCCCAACGCCCTCCCCTGGCCTCCTCCAGCACCAGACACACATGTGGTGTACAGTTAGAAATGCAGCAAACATTCACACAGACAAATTAGCAAAATAACATTCTTAAATTAAAGAAATTTATGGTTTGAAGATATCAAAAAGATAGATGATCAGAGACATTTATCCATGTTCATACAGAATTAATATCAGTGGGTGTATAATTCCCCAGGGACTCTTTATCGTAAGCCAGATAACAAGCCATCTCACTTTCCTCCTTGAACCACATACTTTCCGAGGCAAAGGAAGCAGCATCCCCATTAGGTGCTCACCAATGTATAATCTCCAGGCCAGGTATCACGTATCTCTAGCGTTCATCAAGCTTTACTTGTCTGGAGTTTTACTAATCATATGCAGTGGCTCTGGGCATTTATGACATTCCTGAGCCCGGCACACTGAAGTCAAAATTCCAGAAAGAGAAAAATATGAGCAGTGGCCCAGCCTCAACACATAACTCTATAGTACCTATATATAAATACTGCCCTCCGGATCCTCTGTCCCCTTCATAATTTTGATATCTTTATCCAAGCTGCCGACGGTTTTCCTGCCCCTCTTCGTTCCTCTGGCCATTGTTCCATAACCTCTCCTGTCCTCCCTAGACTCCCATATTCCCCAGGCTCACAATTTCTGCTTCTTGCCTTTATGTTCCCCCACAAACTGCCCATGCTCTTCCACAGACTGAAGCTCCCTAACTAAAGATGGTTATTGATGTACAGTCCCGGTGTTTTAGTGCAGCAGCCGAATCAATAAAGGAGAAAATACTGCATTGTCAGGCTTCACCAAGGCATTCTGGGAAACTTTACGGCTTTGGGTGGTTACAGCAACTCTTAATACAGAGAGTAGGAGCTGGACACCCTTCTGTGGTGAGCAATGATGTTCTCCTACCCTCTAGTGACTATAAAGGAATAAAGCAAAGGTGGAGAATGCATGAGATTGCAGCACACTGTTCTTCATCTTTCCCTCCCTCATCTGTTTCTGAACACAGACCAGAGTGCAGGAAACCCAGTGAGATGGGGGGATGGCCCGTGACCCTTTCATAAATCTGTTTTCATGCTTAAAATGCAGATACACTTTAGTTAGTGTGGATACGGTATAGGCAGCGTGTGGCATCAGAACATTGGCTCCTATGGATTTCTAAATGCAAGATAGTCTTAGTCTCTCTCTCTCTCTCTCTCTCTCTCTCTCTCTCTCTCTCTCTCTGTGTGTGTGTGTGTGTGTGTCTCCTCTCTCTTCTGTCTTTCTCAGAAATATAAATAATTCTTGTTAGTGATACAGACTCCATATTGTATTGTATTGTAAGTAGTCAACTGAGGTATTGTACGGTAAAACTGTAGAAAGTGTGTGTGTGTGTGTGTGTGTGTGCATGCATATACACGTGATTGTCTGCATAACCTCTTTCTACAACAAGCATGGATCAGGCCCCAAATTCAGAAATCAAATTAGACTAAGAGCCTGAAGTACCATATCATTTAACCAGAATTCTCTCTCTCTTGATAAAGTAGGAAGAACACCTAACTTGAGTTAAATAATACTTTGGAGAGGGTTACTTCTAGAATGATCCTCACATTTAGTTACCTAATTTATAATTTTCTAATTTACTAGCTTAATAAATGATTCAATTCCAAATGTTTTCATTAGTATTTCCACGTGTATAAACTGTGAAATATCATACTATTGCTTAGACATATTAATGTTGTAAAACCCACTAGTAGCTTGTGAAGATATATTTAAAATACTACCACTATCCACTGAGAACTAGTTTTGTCCCAGGAGATATGGGGGAGACTGAGAATGGCTGCCACATACTCTTCTGGTCTTCCTGTTGCCCCTGGAGGACTCATGATAGCTTCTCATAGCAAATAACCTCCGGGAGGGACAGCATCTAACCATGCCACATTCTAAGTGTTCCAAGCTTAATGAAGTGTAAAATGCTAACATGACTGGTACATATAAAATGTCACTACTCAAACAAGTGTGACTTTCAACATCTGGCCATGCCCTCACTTAAAGAAACTCTAAAGAAAGGCCCTTCTGCTTTATTTATTAAAATAAGAGGTTCAGAATGCTTACACAAATCATGTCTGAATGATACTAATTTTACAAATATAGGCATATATATATATATGAATGTATTTGTGGAAATATGTAGTTTTATTCACATGATATAAAGATTAAAAAAAATAAGTAAATTTACCTTGCTGGCACTTAGCCGCTTCCGATTTGACCAACGCTTCATTGTAGAGTGAAGATATTAAAATGAAACAGATAAACAGTAGGTCATTTATAATACAATTAAACTCTTTTACATTACATATGATGCATATTATATTCAGGTTATTAACTCCCAAATCTGGAAGTTACCCTCCCATAAAAAGCTCATGTAAACAAGAAAACAAAGACAGGAAATCATGCTTAGGTGGCTGCACACATCCTTTCTCTGAGACTTCAGAGCACACCAGCACTGGGAGACAATATCACCCTATCTCAATAGCATTCTTTAATTAAATGCAATAGTATCATTCATCTCCAAAGAGGAGGGTCAGGTTTTTCCTACTTACAATGTTCAGGTGCTGTTGCAAAAATGTTTATAAATTCTTAACTAATGTTGATTCATGTTTTCATCATAGTTTTTGTCAGCAGAAAACAAAATTCTGCTTATTTTCATAGATTAATATTTGATAGCCAAAATAATAGAAAAATGCGGAATTTATGCCATTTGGAATTTAATTGAAAGCTAATTAAAAAGAAAGATACTGAACACTTTAGGATCACCCTGGCCTAAGTAAATTCATTTAGCTGATCCAGCAAATGTGTGAAGAAAGTTAGTTTTGAAGGCCAACACATTTCACCCTTGTCCTGGGGAAATGGTGAGGGCATCATTGTGCAACTGATGCTATTACCGGTGATACAGGCATTTTCTCAATAAAAATACCAAATATTCTCATTTAACAAAATCACAGAAATTAATGACAACGTCATAGAAACATGAAGCTATTGAGTCATATTTTTGTATAAAGACTCGATTATTCTTGTAGCCATCACAAAACATAAAACCAGATTAGGATACTAACAGGCTATCGACTTTATTCTCCATAGACTGAATATTTCTACCATGCCTGGCACCGTAGTTAGTCATGTTAATCTCCACGATGCTATGGAAACAGGTAACCTCATTCCTTTCTCCCACAAGAGAGAATCTCCTTAGGGAAGTTACCTAACCCTGTGGATTTGACTGAATCATGGTGGATATAGGAGTCGAACACAGACAGTTTTATAATAAGGCCGCAGTTTTAATTAGGATCCTATTCCTCTTCAAAAAAAAAAAAATAAGTACAATTGCTGGGGGCTTTCAATCAGGGCGATGTACCCCACTCAGATGTACAACACAGATGTGCGCTGAAGATTTTTTTTTGGTCACTTTGGTTCTACAGCAATAAAATTTGCCTTACTGATGGCAAGAAAAAATGGGTGCAAAACTGAGAATCCAGAGAAGAACTCCTCCATAGTTTACACACAGCAGCGATGTATTACCAAGCATTCTAATCCCATAAATCTGCTGCCCTCTAGGTTCAGGCACTTGTTACTTCCCCTTAAAAACCCAACTTAAATATGCCTCTTAATATCCACTTAAGCTTAATAAAAAGAACATCTTTTTTTTTCTTCTAACTAGTATTCTCAAAAGGACCACAATAGTCCTGTAAGTGGAAGGCTATCTCCACTTACATGTATAATGGCTATACATGGCTCAGAACAAGCCACTCTTCCATTCCTGACCCTTCGGTTATGCTTATATTTAGAATGTAAAGAGAAAAGGGAAATTACAAAGTAAACGAGATAGATAGGTTTCCATGTGACGCTGCCTTCGCATTATGTAAAACGAATTGCACACTTGGCTCCTGCTTGGCAATGCATTAGGAGCACACACCAGGGAGCAGAGATGCTGGCCACCTCCACAGAGGAGGTTGTGAGTGGTACTCAAGCCCTAAGAGGAGCCAGGCTAAGTTAGATGAAGACGTGGGTATCTTGGTACTGTGAAAAGACACACTGAGATTCATCACAAGTGCAATTCCAGGCTGCTTCTTGCAGTATTTGTTCCGCGCTTTGAGCTAAATTGAAATCAAATGGCCAGGACTTTAACATTGCTAATGTGATGGTATTGAAGTACAGCTCAGGAGCAGTGAGGCTGCTGAGCACAGTCCAGTGCGCTGTGTAACAGCTCACAGGGTACAGCCGCTCTCATGGGCGGCATCAGCTTTACCAAAGTTCCCAAGGAAATTTTGAGAACACATGGGCTGTCAAGTGTTCCATCCTGGTTCAAATACCGAGTTACATTGCCTGTTAATTTAGCCTAGCAGACCCCACAAGTTTTAAATTGACTATATCAATTTAAAAGTATTATTAGAAGCCTAATTTCTAAACAGGCTTCAGATTTTCCTATTGGATTCCATGCGGGTTCAAATGTACCACGTCTATTCTTCCACCAATAACTTCTTTAGTTGGCTTTAAAAATATCTTTCAGTAAACTGTAATCAAACACATTGTGCTCTTATTTTAATTATTGGAATTATGATGTGCAATCCATGAATATGAAAATGAGATTATGATTTCCATCAGCGTGTTGACTTGCTAGGGCAGACTTTCTATCTCATCGTAGCAAACTCAGCTGCTTCACCGATGGTGCAGGCATCACCATGATATAGTGCGTTAATGAGAAATTTCCACGTGATAGGATACAGAACATTCAGATTTGCATTTTTTGCAAAAGCACACCCAGTGGAAAAGTTAGCAGCTTAAAGCAATAGCCAGTAAAGAAGGCAAAGGACTTGACATATTGCAAGAGGACACTTGAGCACTTCATAATTCATGACACAATCATTAAATCCTGGGAACTGCTTGTGTAACTGAATATGTGAATGTCGCCCAGAATCTAAACCTTACTACATGGAACTCTGACACTTAAGGAAGCTATATTTCAAATGGTTTATCCAGGCAAAATACATACAGTATAATAACACTCCTGGCCATATCTTAGCCAATTAACTTCTTATTCCCTCGGTTGTCTGGTCAGTGGTCCATGAGAAAGAATGTAGATAACGGTATACTGATACTTGATGCGATCGTTTTACTTTTTCCCTTAATGTAGAGTTGGCAGGCATCCTGTTTGCTGGTCAGTTATCAGAGAACTATCACAAAGGAGAGGTTAACCAGGAAGGGTCACACTTACATGCCTCTTAAAATCGCCCTGCTTTACAATTAGGTTCAGATTTAACACAATCACTCCCATGTCATCTTCTAAACTGTTCGGGTCTTCCAGTTTTAAAACATGTTCAGTAGTCCTGCAAGCAAAAACGCAACACGTGATTTTAACGTTAACTGGCAACATTGCAGGCCTGATAACACATCAGACGCTTAATGTAAAAGTCTGCTATCTTTGCATAAAGATTAGACACAAGGCAGGGTGGGGGAATACGGAACCACACTTAATGAAAATAAATTTCCTGGGGGGAACAAAACCTCTGACATTGTCAAATTCAACACCACTTAACTGATCTCCCTGCTCTACCATCAAAATAAAATGCAAAAACACACTGTAAGTTAAATTATGGTCCTTAATATTTTTTGAAAACTGAAATAAGCACCATTTAATACGAGCATGGGCTTCCCTACTGATATCACTGATAATGATTCAAGGTAAAAATACGATACCTGTTAAGTTCAAGATCCCTGAGAACGACAAAGGCAGAGCCCATGAAGTCAGACGTGGTTAAGTCTCGATCGTACACCTAGAGAAAAGGGAGGGCATTAGCACCCAGGGCCATTCTCACTGGCTGGCTTCATCAAACGACTCACATATAGAACAGGCTGGGGACTCAGAAATACATCTTTCCGTCCTTACAACAATGCACAGTGAGGTTGAAGAAAAAGATAGTCAAGCAAGCCTATACAGAGAAATACCTTGCCTATTTTGCCAGCCATGTTCAAAAAAAATTTTTTTTTAAGGCAGTGGTCACACACAACAAAATACTACACACAATGGACTCTCCCTATAGTTTAATTGGCCTTTCATTAAAACTTAGCGTTTTCCACGGTGAACAGCTCTGCCAATTAAAGAGAAATTTGCTATTGTGCAGCTATCCCATTCTGCCCTCAACTCGTACAGTTTAAGCCCAGATGTTGGAGTAATTGATGCTTACACCTGGTAGCTCGGAGCTCTATTAAGTATAAAGTTCTTTCTAATGAGAACATGGTCTACGCTTGTCACCACTGCAGGGCCAGTAATAATTCTTCAGCACCGAGTAAGTACAAACAGAGTCAAGAAGGACATTATTTACACTGCAGATGGCGGCTTCGTAGCATATGTATCTCCTTGATTTGGAGGAAACACGGTTTCTTAAACGGTCTGAAAAAATGCCTTCTGCAGTATTTCAATCCAGCATCAGAGGAAAACGGAGGTGCATTCACTTTTAAGGAGGCCTGGGAACTACCGAAGAATAAATATTTGGAAGACAGGAGCCGACTTGAAAGCTGTCCAGATTATTACCTTCACACGAAGCTTTTGATCAAGGCTTTGTATTGGCAACACAACTATCTCATCCCAAATTGGGTTCAAGTTCTTATATATGACTTTGCTTTTGTACAGCGTCTTCCCGTTCAGCTTAAATTTTACATACGGGTCACTCGTGCCTTTAAAGGAAAAAGAGAACACGGCAGAATTTTAAACACACACATAAAATTCTAACATCCCTACCAAGTCAAGACTCTTCTCACAGTCCCCAGGCTTGAAGCAAGCCATGGAACACACTAAGATCAGTGTCGCTCAGTAAAGGGGTGGGAAGCTTCCTATAGGTGTCATGGGGAAGAAGAAATGCTACAATTTAAAGGTAAATGAGTAATTCCATTTTGTGTTTTAGTGGTTGAATATGAATGGGTTCTTAGAGCTTTTTATGTGGTTTCAATTGTGGATATGTCACCCTTCAACAATCCACAAAAATCCAAAAAATCAAGACAGTGTCAGGAATCCTGGGGAGAAGCTTGCCCCTCCTAGGATCAGCATAAAGTCCGTGACAAGGGAAAGCAACCATTTCCAAATATTTAGCAGATGGCCAATTCAACTGAATCTTCTACCTTAAAATATAATCATAACAAACCAGTCTCTGCAATCACTACTTCAAAGGATGATATGAGGGGACTCTGCCTGGAACCAGGGTCATAGAGATTAAATCAACAGAGTGGCCATTCTTTTCTGCCTCCTCGCACCTGCACCAAAGCCGCACATATTGTCCCCAGCCAGGGCCAGCACATCAGCCAGGTCCTCAGCTGGCCTCCGAGCTGACAGAGCTGACCTGAGTGGCCCCTCCTGGGGTGCTTTGAAATGGATGCCAAAGGGAATGAATAATACCCCTAAAGTTGCAACCACACACACACACGCACACACACACACACACACACGCACACACACACATACACACACACACACACACACACAACTGATGGTAGGTCCTCGAAGATCAATTGAAAAGAAAAAAGACCTATGAACACGATGCCTGAATTACGTACTGTGCCTGTGTGTTGCATGATGCATGTATCATCTAACGTGCCAAGGATGTACTTGCTCCTCTGTATCAGGTGAGAAAAGGAACAGGAGCAAGGGAACCATCAGCAGGGAGATAAGGGAAGGGCCTGCTCAAGACACCACTAAGATAAAACGTGTGGCTTGCAGAGCTCTAGCTTTGTGGTTAATCTTGAAACCCAGCCATGTGATGATACATACAAGGACCCACCGTCTAATTTAGGGTCCCAGATAGGTTCCAAGAATATTCACTGAAATGAATTTCTGGTATGAAATTCAAGCCAATACCACCTACAAACATTAGATCAAACATAAATTACTCGACATTGCTGCGAACATGTCATTAAGAACGATCGTGCTTTACTTCAACGGTTTGTGAGATAGGCCCATTCTTGTGTTTCCATGTGGTCCCAGTGGTAAAAACCACAGAAAACAAAAGCAATACATTCCCTGGCTATTTGAGCAGAAGATGGCTTCCCTCTGGAACTAGACAGTATATATTATTCAATGTTAATAGCCTTACTACAGCAGGATTCTCTGAGTTAGCATTCCAGTAATACGAGGGCACTAACATTAAACAAAAAATAAGCCACAAATATCAGATGTGTCCAATTCTACCGTCTTAAGTTTGGCAGCATAGGAATAGAAGCCCAGCCCTCATTCAAAACGCATACCCATGTTGAGCAGCTTTTGAGGGCTAGTAAAAAAATAAATGCATTCACAGCCACTCGGTGGAATTCTCACTGGGGAATGAGCATCTGCCCACCCCCTCCCTTCAGCAGCTGGAGAGAACACCTCTAGCTGGTCAGGCTTTAACAATCATCGTGATATATATATAAAAGTGGGGGGAAACTATAATAAAAAGAGGCCTTTAATTAAATGAAATTGCCACTCTGGGATCAGGGCCTTCATGCTTGTCAGCGTACTCTCAAAATAAACATCTCAAAACTCGGCCTCCGTGGTGTCACTTTCTCACAGGCAAGGCATACTGGGTAATCCCCAAGCATCTTGACAGCTACATAATGTTCAAACTGTTTCACGGGTGAATGGCGGCAGTTGCATGAAAGAAAATATTAATGTCTGGAATTAATAGAGAAAAGGACCAGGGTTTACAAAGCCAAATAAGGGAAGAGGGTGTCAAGTTAGTGCGGTGTTAATTGTCAGAGAAAATTTGCGAGGAGGGGGCAGTGCACGGTGACTTTCTCTCTGGGAGCCTAAGTGCCTGACTGTCAGGGAAGTGGCATTCTCAACTAGGCAGGTTCTGAAAAGGGGCCAGTGGCTCTGGAATGCAACTCCCAGATTAGACAGATGAGGAGCTGACACCTGAATGGGTGGACTTTAACCTTCCTCACTGGGAGCTTTGGATACAAAGAGGCTCTTGTGGTAGCTGGTCCTCTCAATGGAGAAGGGACCAGGCTGTGTCTCCCCAGAGTCTCAAGCTCAGACTCTTAGGACCCAGGGCCAGTCCTCTTCTCCCACCTGAGACAGACTGGAGCATACATGGGCAGGACTTCTACATGGACAGAGCCAACCAAGCATGGGCACAGCATATTTGTTTTTAAAAAAATTATGTAAAATGTGTCCTTACTGAATAAGTCCTGACACCTGTCCTGGTCATTATCCTCAACATAACATAACATATTTACTTACAATATATTGACATTGTGTGATTCATCTATAGATTAAGTAAAAGACAGGAGGAAGTACATGTAGGTAATATATTATTTTCATGATAATTTACATATAACACCATATATTCGCATACAAACATGACAGTTTATATACTACATTCTATATAAAGGACTTGCAGACTCATGGATTATGAAATCAACAGAGATACTAGAAATAATGCCACACAGATCCTAGGGAGTGGCTAGATCTGCATGCCATCTATCTGTGCAGCAGAGCGGCACCAAACGCACTTCCTAAGAACCATGCGAGTCATGGTTGTTTCTGCTCATGCCCAATAACCTACGGATGGTCACTCTTCTTTGACATGCACCGGTCAATCATGCTACCTGTCAATCATGCTACCAGAACACAAAAACCTGTGGTCTTTTCCAATTCTTGTTCTGAGCTAGATACCCTGGGTGTAGCCAAAACACAAGACCCTGCTCTTCTGTACCAGGTAGTACTTGCACCCCACAACATGGCATGAGGTCCCAGGTGGTAATATTCAAAAGAAGTGAACACCATGTGGAGTTGTGTTCACTAGGACATAGGAAAGGTAGCTCCTAACTCATGTGTCAGTGAGGGTTCAAATCAAGGAGGCAGGTGTTGAAATCAACCTGGGACCAAACAGGAACAAAGACCGGGATAGGGCAGGGATAGAGACCCAAAAATTAGCTACTGTTGTCATAGCAGACAGGCATTTCAATGAACCCAGAAATTAAAAAGAAAGGAAGGAAGGAAGGGAGGGAGGGAAGGAGGGAAGAAGGGAGGAAGAAAAGGAAAAGAAAAGAAAGAAGGAAGGGAAGGAAGGAAGATAGAATAGATAGATAGATGATACATAGATGAAAGAGAGATAGATAGATAGAGAGATAGATAGATAGATGATAGATAGATAGATAGATAGATAGATAGATAGATAAATTTGAGACATAGACCAAAGTGCTCTAAACATACACAATAAAGGATTAGCTATTATTCTGCAAGAAATGTGGGTATTTTATTTCCTGTTCCCAGCCTTTTTAATTTTGTTTAAGTAAAAGTACCATATGTTCCCAACTTTGATATGAAATGAAATCTGTACCCTCTGAATGATCCCATTTGTCTGCTTTGATACCCCGTAAGCAGTTCCTTGGGTGTTTTACAGAAGAACATATATGTAAGATCATTTTTACATGACTGCTTTTTCTCAAGTAATATGCCATAGCGCTGGGGCCACACCAGCAATATGCACTTACTGGTGTCTTTCCAGTGTACACATCCTGGCTGTGCTGTACCGGTGCCGGCAAACGGGTTATACATTCCCTGCTGTAGACAGTGATTCAGCCATCCATCCTGGAACCCCTTTCTATAGCAAGTTTGTAACACTGAAGTGTGACCGTGGCTTGTTCTGGTTATAACAGACATTATAAAATTGTTGTTTTCTAAGCTTATCAAACTTAGGCATGGGTGGGAAGGATGGCTCTGTGGGTAGGAGAGCTTGTGCTCTTTCAGGAGAACCCCAGATTTGTTCTCAGCATCCACTTTGGGCAGCTCATTGGGGAACCCACTACCTGGCTTCTCAGAGCACCCACATATATGGCATATAAAGGCAATACATCTACATGTAAATAAATATAAAAATCAATATTCTTCTACATGCTTATCAAACTTAGACTATACATTGTTTTTGTCTCTTTCTGCCTTCCCAGACATTGAATATTTTAAACCTTTATTTGAATTTGTTGGCAGGTATAGGGATGGGGGAAGCACCTCTGTGTCTCCTCTATCTGTAACACCTTTAGGGACTTTCCTGCTGCTCTGACTTCTACTTGTTTTTGTCAACCAGGTCCTTGTTCTTATTATGAGTCTCTGTTTCAGAGGGCTCAGCTGGTTTTCTGGATACAACTGGAACGGATCTTCCTTATGGAAACTCTCACTAATCCCACATGTTGTCAGAATTTAACAAGTTATTACTGGCAATAAGTTATTTTCCTTTTTATTTAATCAAATTAGCCAAGGTCTGACTTCTGCCTTTGTACTTTCACATCCTGCAGAGGAGCGGTTTTTTTTTTTTAAACGATAAGATTTTAAATTAATTTGGCCTTGTTTCTTCCCATTGATTTTTGTACATTATTTTTTTTACACTATAGTTTTTGGTCCATCTGGAGTTATTTTAGTATGAAGAGGAAGGAAATGTAGGTTCACTCAGGAGGAGAGTCAAGTGATCAGATCCCAGCTTTGCACATATAAATCTGGCAGCAGCTTGTAATTCAGATGACAGAGAAAGAAGAGAGAGCAAGGACACCTTGCAGCCCGAAAGCTGCAGCTGGAAGTGGAGGGTGGAGGAGAAAGCTGAGCTCAGAGCTCAGACCCGAAGAAGCTCAGGCAGGAGGCTAGGGAGCTGGCACAGTCATTAAAGTGCCTCTTGAACAAGTGAGAGGACTCCAGTTCAGATCCCAAGAACCCAGGTCCATGGGGCAGGGTATATGTGGCATTCTATCAATAGTTCCTGACTTGGGGAACAGAGGCAAGGCATCCCCAGGGGATGCTAGCCATCTGTATATGCTCTGGTTCTGATTGAAAGGCTCTCCCTAAGAGTAAGGTGGAAGATAGAATAAAAACAATTCCTGTCATCCAACCTGGACCCTCCATTTCACACACACACACACACACACACACACACACACAGAGAGAGAGAGAGAGAGAGAGAGAGAGAGAGAGATCCTAGACACCCTGCACTCTTACATACTATACACACATGCCATTTAAAATGGAAAATAAAAACTGAAGTACTCAGACATCCCTGCCATCTAGAGAGATGCTCTGGAGACTGGAAAGAATATGTCACCAGAGCCATTGGAAATGGCTCCTCAGTGTTCTCACTCATCTGGAAATTTCAAAACGTACAGTGAAATATTAAGTTCCATTAATAGGGCCACTGAGGCGGTTTAGTGGATAAAAGCACTCGCTGCTGAAGCCTTAAAAAAATTGATCTCTAGAACTCATAGTAGAAGAAGAGGAGTGACCCACATACATGAGCAGCTGTCCTCTGACCTGCACATATATACCTCAGCTTGCATGGGCACGCATGCACACATTCACACACAGAAATAGTAATAATAGTATTAAAAACACAAAATCAAAATCTCCCTAATAGATGCAAGATAGAAAGAACAACAATATAAGTACTACTTAAAACTTTCAGAGAGCATATTCTTAAAATAATTTGAATGTGGAAAACAATGACCGGAACATATGCAGACGTTCTAATAATCTCTTCCACATCTACTGATGGGGAATCTCCTTCAGCTAATGGCCTTTAAGAGGCTGGACCAGGTTGGGGCGTGACTTAGGGTACCAAAAAGCCACAGTCTTATCCAGCCCTCTCTCTTCTCCTTATGAACCACACCTGGATGTAGGACCAATTCCTATTTCCTCACTGTGATCCGTGAGCTCCCTTTTAATAAAGAAAAACCTTAGACTACTCTACTTGGAGTTAGCTTGGGATTATTTTACTCACGTTCCCCCCATGTGATGTGTTCTGCATCAATCTGAGCTCCTGGAAGGAAAGTCACAAGCCTAGGGGTTCCCAGCAAACAAAGGGATCCTGAAGTTAGTGCAGGAACATCCTGTGAGTAACTGTGCAATCTTGAATAATTCACTCAATTTCCTATTCTCCTTTGTAATGTGAACAACTACCATTCTCAAGGAAAGCCCTGAGAACAAATAAACCAATCTCCTTTAATGGTAGCCAGCGTCAGAATTTACGAAGAAAGCCTCCTTATAAGGGCTGCTACTTTTAGCATCCTGATTCAGTTAAGTTAAAGAAGGGGGGGGGCATATAACCATTTATGCAGTCCTAATGTCTATCTACTTTATTTTAATGCTCAAGATAATTCACATAACTAATCTCCCTATAAAGCTTCTTTAGTGCTATTCCTGACAGTGTGTAATTTTCTATCACCTTCCTTTTAGGGAAACAGGAAGAAAAAACTGCGAGCTTAAATTCATTTTTCAGGAATTCCATGCATACACTCGGGAAAACATCTCTGAATCCTTCTTAGGTGTTCCAGAAGGAAACAGCTGTCCACCAAATCGAAATTCTGAAATCCCCGGGAGCATGGGTTTGTCCCCATCTAAAAATCCAGAGATTGTTCACTGAGGACTTAAGGGCATTCTAGAAACCTAGCTTGGCAATATGGGGCCCATGAGCCCTGTCTTTGAAGCTGGTTAAATAAAAGAACAAGACAATTTGCAGAAAATAAATAAATAAATAAAGTAGGGGTGGTATGCTAGTTGTGACTTTTGCATAGGAACCTGTGCCCCCCAGAATCACAGGGAAGCCGTGCAGCTACAACAGTGTCTGCCCATTACACCCTTCAACAGTCCCATTCAGAAACCAGAAGGGGAAACTGGGAAAGAGATGGAGTAGTTTACTTGATCCTATGAAAACCAAGGAATCAATTCCTCCATAGCCTTTGAGTTCCGAACATCCCAAGCCAAGGGTCCTCCTGGATCATTCAATGCAGGGAACACAACCATCTACTGGTAGGTCCCAGCCCAGGCTACTTCTGCAGAGGGAGGCTATCCAATTCTGAGATCCACTTTCCCATCTTCAACCTCAGAGGAGTTGTGCTTTTTCAATGGCTTACTACCCTTGAAACATGTTTTGCTAATGTGCCCACCCTAACTGAATAGAAACAGAGTCTCTCCTCCAAAAGGAGCATGCATACACAAGACCTCCTGTAGCCCCTTGAGTGAGGATTGACTGACCCTGGTTGACCCTTGAGATACAATGGTCTCAAGCAATTTAAAAATATGCATGGTTAAAAAAAACACCCAGAAATATCCACTTTACTCAACAATATTCCAGGAATCAGCTTATGGCAGAATTAATGATCTGAAAGTCTCAATTTTATCATAAACCTTCTTTAATTGTTTATGACGCTTATAAAGACCAGTATGAAATATAAAATAGAATCTTTCAGTGCTGCAGTAAAGTAGGTACTGAGTGTTTCCCGAGGCATTTGGATTCTCCTAGACATGTGACCTTCCCTAAGTTTCCTCCAGCCATATCCCATAGTACCGCTGTCTCTACCTTCTGAGACTCTGGTCCCTTTATCACCTGGAGTCCACCCAAGTTTCATTTTCTTTCCATCGCTAATCCCCCCCACCCTGGATACGCAGCCTATGCTACAGCATACCCTGTCTCTATCACTTTGCTGGCATAACAGATTTTTAAAGAGTGGTTCAGGGACTCAGAGCACTCACTTCAGAGTGCCCACATGGAGGCTCACAACCATCTATCACTCCATTTCCGAGTAGATCTGAGACCCTCTTATGGGTGCCACCAACTTCTGCTCCCATGGGTACCAGTCGTGAACAGGGTGCACATATATACATGTAGGCAATAAACCCCTAACATAAAACAAAAATATACTTAAATTAAACAAAAATTTAAGATTTTTTAAAATGCTACTTTGATTTTTGCCTTCATAATCCATTGCTAATGAGTCAGATACATTGTAAAGCTATTTTAAAAGTCTATATTATATATATATATATGTATCAATATATCGTTTATAATATACATATATATATATATATAACTATCATAACTCTTTTTGTAGTTGAAAGATTTGTCAATATATACAGATTCAGTAATTTCAGTAAATTGGTTATTTGGTGAATACAGGATTTTTCTGATCGGGCTTTGATGGAATGGCCACACAGACAATATGCCTGTATCCCTATTCTTTACAGACAGCCAGAAGCACATGTGTGTGAACCTCAGTGACTCTCATGTATGGCCATGTTTGTGACACTAGAAACAAAGCTTTCAAGTAAAATGACACGGCCTCAAGATACAACAACAGACATACCCATGAGCAGAACACACATGTACAACATGTGGAGAACATCATGGGACCCATCCCATCCCTTGCTGCACCTCACAATGGACACCCTCACCCACATAGGCAGGTCTCTGTCAAGTAGATAAAAACTATGCAGGGCGAGGTGGTCACATAGACTCCGCAAACATGGGGATCATTCCAGCCTCACTTTCCTTGGCCCCTCAGGACCACTGAGAAAGGATTAAGTAGAAATTGGATCAACAAAGAGGCAAGTGCTGAACATCCCAATCAGTGCAGAGCCTATGGAGTCCCAAAAAAAAAAAAAAAAAACCAAGCAACAACAGTCCCCAGAGAGAAGCTCTAAGAAATGGTAACACGCAAAGACTTTTTAGGACCAGCATGTCATGTGTGATCTATTCAGGATGGGAAGGGGATCCACAGAAACAGAGCCCAAACTCAGCTGTGTTCATTAGTTTCAGCATCTTAAGCCGGGAGGAGGGGACGACTGACTCCCACACCACTGAATGTGGTTTGTGTCTTTGCAAGCTTTCAGGTTCGCATCTGACACAGAGGCCCAGGTTTTTAGGCTGTGGCACATGCAAAGTAAGGATCTCCTGCCATCTGGTGTTCAGAGAAGGTACTACAGTCAGAAACATAGCTGGACGCTTGCAAAATAAGTTGGGTTGTGTGGAAGAAGTAGGAGTATGATGTGCACTTGACTCTTGCGCTACAGAACACATCAGCAGAAATCCAGCAGAAGCCCGGGAAGCAAACACTGATTCATACTTCACTTGTATGTATAGATGCTGTAAAGTTGGACATTAGGGTGAGAAAGATCTGTCCCTGTTCATCTGGAGTCATTGTGAAAAAGAAAATGAAGTTTCTATGGAGACAGCCAAAAAAAGCCACAAATGAGAAATGAAAAACCAAACAGTCTGAGAAGTGTGGACTGAGAGCGAACGAAGGAGCATGATCCTCTGTAGACAGGGAAGCAGAGGAAGGCGGTACTCTGAATAGAGTTTTACAACAGACACTTCAGAAAAAAAAGTGAAGGTTGGATTACAAATCCCAATGTTATCTGTGAACACACCCAGCACACTGTGGGAACAGGGGCCATTCTGCACAGAAGAAGATAACAAATACAAACACACATGTTTAAATGTCCAGAATTATTGATGCAAACATAGATTTAAGCAAACAAAAGGGATAATGTTCTTTCTCTACCCAATTAACAAAGTTATTCTATTCTATTCGATGTAGGGAATAGAGAGGGAGCCACTTCATTGCTTCTGGTGAGAGTAAGCCTTTCTCAGGAGCAAACTGCAAATCTTGTAATGAGAATGCCAAACAAGTCAGATGATTACGGTAGGACCGAAGAAAGTCGACGTAAATCAATCATTGACTTGCAAAGAAGTTAAGACCAAAGCTGTCCACCCAGTTTAAGGCACAGGCGCATTTGTGGATGCATGGTTTGTAATAATAAAAATGGGTGGGGAGGCAGTAAGATGGCTGGGTGTGTAAAGATATTGCCACACTAGCCTGGTGGCCTAGTGACCTGAGGTCAATCCCCAGAACCAGCACTCAGAGAAAACTGACCAACACAAAGGTGTCACCTAACCTCTACACACATGCTGTGACATACATGTGTCCATACACGTCATGGGAGCATGCACATGCATGTGGGTACACACACACACACACACACACACACAAACACATACAATAAATAATAATAATAATAAATGGTAATAAAATACATTTTTAATTAACCTAACTTGGATCATTGATTCAACAGAGCATGTTATACACTAAGGTTTTATATTTCTTCTTAAACACTTTGTATTTAAGAGAACACACATGGGAAACCAAAGTAAGTGAAAGAGCATTTCATAAATTAGGGTTTGTTATATGGTATAAAGGAAACCCACTTTCAAACTTATATCAACAAAGGGAGATTTGTCTCAAAAATTCTATAAGAACCTGGTGTTGCCTTTGTCTGCACCCCTCCCCCATGTTGATCACTGCATCTGGAGGAGCAGTTTCCAAATCAAATTTAAACTGGAGGGCAGAATACCACCCCCAGGGCAGAAAGAGTCCTTCAAATGATGAGTTCTAGAAACACCTGCCTGTCGGTCATTGCAGCCCCATCAAGGAGGTTGTTTCTCTATGGCTCTAACATGACCGTTTCTTCATTATAAAGAAAACAGACGATCATGAAACTCTTTTTGTTGTCATTGTTGTTGTTTGTTTTTCTAGACAGGGTTTCTCTGTAGCTTTGGAGCCTATCCTGGAACTAGCTCCTGTAGACCAGGCTGGTCTCGAACTCACAGGGATCCGCCTGCCTCTGCCTCCCGAGTGTTGGGATTAAAGGGGTGTGCCACCACTGCCTGGCAACAATCATGAAACCTAGCCTGCTAAGCGGAGCAAGATTTAAATCAGAGGGTTGACCATTGGAACACTCTAGTGGAATCCATCAGCTCTTCAAACACCTATTCATGTGGCGGTCTTGATACCCTTGGTTTTAGATGACTCCTCTCAAAAGTGACCTCCTGTCATCTGAACAGGAAGCTGTCACTACCCTACAAACAAATGTAAAATACCTATGTATTCCAGATATGAATGAAAAAAGAATTTTGTGTTAGAACAGGGCATGAGTTTTCAAAAAGCTCACATCACAAAGAAATCTATTAGTCCTCAACACAATGGGAGTGATGGTTATGGCCCTAGTGGTGTTATGGCTTCATTTTTCCTATTGCAATGCTGAAGAGCGGCCAGTAGAGGGCACCAGCAACACAGTATTCTTTTAGGCCACAGCTTGGGCCTGGGTTAACCTACCATCAAGGGGAAAACGTGTTTTAACATGAGTGCAGTTTGTTTCCAGGAATTAATGATGTGGAGTATGAGAGGGCAGGAGATGGGACTTTTCCCAGGGTCAAGAGATTCTGTCTATATTAGAAGCCAAGGATCCTGTGAGGGTGGAAGGTAAGGCTGCTGGCCTGAGTTCTACTGGCTGTGACACCAAATATCTTCTGAGTCACATTCCTTTCTATGGGAAACTGATCTGTTTTCCCATTACCTGTAAGCATCAACCAAATTGTGAAGCAGCTGTACTGACAATAGATGGCCGTGCTACATTGTCTCAGCTTTAAATCTCCAAAATTAAAATTACTGGACCAGGTCCACACCAATACCATAGAAAAAGGCAAGTCTTACGTGCTCAAAAACAATAAAATGGGGGGGGTAATCTTACAGCCCCAAAGTAGGATGGAAACATGAGATACAAAGTAGGACATTAATGATGTAAAGAGAAGAAAACAAGAACAAAGAGGGGAGAGGGCAGAGGTAGGGACAAATAGACAACTACTGGGCGGGAAATGGCCGTGGCATTCCTAAAAGAGCAAGCTCCAGGCCACGCCCAGACAATGTACTGCATCTCAGGTTCACACTACAGCTAGCAAAACTGTTCACAAAAAAATGAAAAGAAAGAAATCCCTTACTTAAATACAAAATGCCCATTTCTGAATCTCGTGTGGTACAAGCAAAGGGACGTATCAGAAACCCAAAGCAAATAATTCCATGTTGTAATTAGGGGAGAGGTGTGGGTTATGTTCCCTAGCCGCCAGCCACTGGCCCGCTCAGCTGCTGGCCACCTGCACCCGAAATAACCACATGAGAATGGCATTCATTCAAACTCTGCCTGGCCCATTATCTCTAGCCTCTTCTTGGCTAGCCCTCACGTCATAAACTAACCCATTATAAAAGTCTGCAAGTCACCACGTGGTGACTTACCGGAAAGGTCTAACCTGTATCCATCTGCAACGGGAGCCTCATGGTGACTGGCCCACTTCCTTCTCTCTTCCCAGAACTTCCGTTCTGTCTACTCCACCCACCTAAGGACTGACCTATCTTACAGGCCAGACAGAATCTTTATTCAACCAATGAGAGTAATACAAAATACAGGAGACCACTCCCACATCAATTCCACACCAGAAAGAGTCCTGCCAGGGCAATCTTTGATACGTGTCCAAACTCTAGGACTATGAAATTAAAGCTTTTAGCCTCACATGACACTGTTCTCTTATCCATAGTTATTCATATGTATATAGTCATGTTTACAAGGGGTGGAAAAGGAGACTTAGGGATGGAGTGAGGCCAGGGGAGGGAGGGAAGGAAAGCCAGAGACCACAGGAGACATATATATATATATATATATATATATATATATAGAGAGAGAGAGAGAGAGAGAGAGAGAGAGAGAGAGAATAAACATACAAGAGAACATAAACCAGAGTCAGACAGTAGGTCCTGGGTGGCAACTGCAGACCCCTGTTCTTCACAGGACACCAGTGGTAAACCTGCTCGGCATCCTGAACTGCAAGTTCCTAACTAGATCTTTCCAAAGAACACCTGACAACTTCGTATATTAAAAAACTTCAAAAAACATTCCAGGAAATCTCAGCATCTTCAAAGACATCAGCAAAGGATTAAACATCAGGGGTGTGCGTTGCCCAGCCCTGGCCAACCAGGGCACGACAGTGCCTGGATCAAGATCAAGACTTCTTCAAGCACACGTTAGTGCTTTCTTGATGCTGTCTAAGCAGGCTTCTCCTGAAACTGAGTCTTCACCCCAAGACCTGGAGAGAAACAAAACCATGACTTTTGGCTCCCTGATATCTCCAGATATTAATGCAGTATTTTGTCCTTTTATCAAGATGTTTTCTAGATTTAGTAAAAGTACGAACTTCAAATTATGACTGCTTCGTAAGCACATCTTCTTGATTCAAACAGTGGTTTCAGTCATTGTGCTATTAAAATCACGTTTTTAGAGGAGGAATGCAACAATCAGACCATAATATTCTAGTCAGAGGTCAGCAGCTTTAGTACCTGGGATCAAACCAGTCCAATGCCTAGTTTGTTGTTTCTGCTTATATTAATGCTGTTTTCACAAAACACAGTCATGTCCATTGGCTATGTACTCTTTACAGATGTTCCCACCGTATTCCACAAGTTGAAGAGCTGGCACTCATGGGCCATGGAACCTAAACGAACTACTATGGGGCCTTGTGTCTAAACTGTTTGCCAACCTAGATCTAGACAGAAGTTTTCATAAACAGGAATGATTTTGTAACAATTCAAACAAAATGCTGAGCTGTTTGGTAACAGAGAATGATTCATTAAAAATAACTTCTCTGAGCAAAACCCACGAAATGAAACAATGCATTGAAATTAACCGTATTCCAGCTGTTCCCCTGAGCTGAAGGGGTAACTTAAACATCTGAATACTTTGGAAAGCCCCCATCATAACTGGAAGTCAATATCTGATCAGTTGCATGCATTTGGACTTTCAAATTAAAAATGAAATTAATACCCCACTTAATGAAAATAAAATACAAATACACCTCTTTTTGTAAATAATGACTATACACTCTCCAATGATAAAGGAGGCGGATGAGCCTGAGGAACACTGTGTTAAGTGAAATAAACAAGGCTCAGCAAAGCAAATGCTGTGTGTTCTCATTTGTATGTAGAGTCTCAGGGAAGTTGAGGGTAAAATATTGGATATCACAGGACATAGGGAAGAGAGAGGTGGACAGAGGTTAGTCACAGGCATAATGTTACAGATGTGTGGGACAAGAAGTTCTGAGGTTGTGCTGCCCAATAGAATGACTATAACCAACTAACTATATAACATGTTTCAGATGGTGACGAGTCAATGTTCTAACCTTGATGAGCTGAGAAGTGTTTAAAGTGATGTATAAGCAAATTGTCCGCATACAATCATTCTATCTCTTTGTACATACCTAAACATAATACCCCATAAATGTGTGTCAATAAAGATTAAAACAGCGAAGTTTGAAAATAGTGCACACGAGCCCCAGTGTCTCATTCTCTTTCTGACATGGCCATAGCTTCATCATCACCCAAGTAAACCGACCACTGTATAAGGATGTGCAGTATTTGAACAACCTGACTAAATAACTCATATATGTAAGAGAAAATCAAAAGATCAGATAGGGCGACAAAAGGATCCAGGGTCTATGACTGTCCCCAAAATTACAGATTTGGAGGGAAGGAAATTCCAAAAAAATTAAAGATGTATATATGTATGTGTATATATATATATGCATTCCAAAATTAAAGACATATAAATATATACATACATACAGCAAATTTGTTTGAGAACCTGTAAAGTTAAATACACTTTCTGCAGGATATTCTTAACACCTGAGGAAGTTGTCACAAAATGGACTTGATAATGCTCTTTTTTGACATAAGTAGTCACTAGGACACTTAGCAGGTCGGGTCATCTGTAAGTGGTCACTTGTACTGATTCAGAATCACATGGATTACATCCCTCATATGTTATCTCAGCTATGAAGAGGTAGGTAACCCTTCTCCATAGACATGGATGCTTTTATGACAGGTATAAAACACACATGATTCAAATGACAGGTAAGAAACTGTGGTATTGAATATGAAATAATAGACTTACTAACAAATACAATGCAATATCCTCTGTTTTGAAAACAACATATTAAAATAGAGAGTTTTCATTTTAAAAATGATGTATCAGGCAGTAGTGGTGTACATCTTTAATCCCAGCACTTGGGAGGCAGAGGCAGGCAGATCTCTGTTGAGTTTGAAGCCAGCCTGGTCTACAGAGCAAGAGTTTTAGGGTAGTCAGAACTATTCAAGAAACATAGAAAGAAAAAAAAAGAAAGAAAGAAAGAAAGAAAAGAAAAGAAAAGAACAAAGGCAGAGAGAGACAAAGGATATATTTCACGCAGTTCTGACAGACAGAAGCCATATAAATGTAAACAGATTTGTGGAAGAATTGACAGCACAAATACGTATATTATGGAGGGGTAGTAGGAAGCATTCTGGGGCACAGGTGGGGTGAATAGGAGGAGGCTTGGAGGCAGCAGATACGAGAAGTGGAAGCTGACTAATGCGTGATTGAACACAGGGCCTGGTGTAGCGTTCATATAGCAGAAGATAGATCAGCCCTCCGTTGTCCACTGATGCTACCTGAGGAAGGACCAGCAAAGCATGCATGGTCATACAGGAACAGAGAGCATGGGCAGTATGCGAGAAAGAAAAGCCTTAATTGGCAGATGGCAGGAGTTACTCAGAGCAGAACAGAAAAAACAAAACAAAACAAAAAACCAACAGATACTAGCTTCTCTCCCTGCTCAGCTGCATGTCTCAACCCTCTTAACTGAGGGCAGGCCATCGTGAACAAAGATGGCATCCATAAGTGGGGGCCCAAGGACACAGAAAATATGAACAAGCCTCTTGGGCAATTCACACGTACAAAGGACTTGAAGCAACACGTTGAGTTTAAAAGAGAAAGCGTATTTGCACAGAAATCCATGGTCTATCTTGAAGATGTATTGCAAAGTAAGAATTGAAGTTTATTGTGCAACAATATGGGTAGCATGGCCTCTATTTAACTTCTCTCTCTATAGAAAGGTATAGAGACTTGTAGAGAAGACAAAGAAAAGACGGATCATGACTACAAGGGGGAACCTCTAGGGTCTCAAAGCGGGGGGGGGGGGAGTTGAAACCTTATCTGCATCAATTAATCTCATTGCCTCATCTTACAAATCCACTCACTCTTTACAATGAAGTGGTAAGACCAACGGACTATTTGCTAGACGGCTTGCTATATACCAAATACAAATTATGGCTATTTCTTTCTAAAATAGTTTTATATGTTGTTATTACTCTTTTTTTTAAGGATACTAGCACATATCACTTTTAAATACCTCACAGTCAATGGATGTGGAAGCTATGAGTCTGGTGTGAGAGAAAAGCTCCCCTCTAAACAGAGTGAGATGGACAAGGCCTGATCAAGCCTTCAGAGGAGCTGGACACGGAGAGGGTCTTATGGCTACTGAGCAAGCGCACAACAGACCAACCTTACCGCAGCGATCCCGGACCACGAGGTTGCGGCCTTCCTTCAGGTGTATGGTGAGGAGGTATGCGAAGGGGCTGGGGAGGTGACTCAGGCAGTCCCCCGCTTCTCCAGGAGTCTGCACAGATGAGAAAGGGATCCGAGTTAGTGGATGTGGGCCCAAGCGGAGACATCGCTTACTAATCGGGAATGGCAAAAGAAACAGTGGTCAAGAATGAACCCCCGCTGTAGCAGGCTCTGAGAACATGGTCATTAACTGCATTATCAGCCAATTACTTTATATTTTCCCCCAGTGGGATTGTCTCTGAATTCAGAGGTAGTCATGAGTATAATTTCACAAGATGAACTCCTGAACACAGATGGTATGTCAATATCTGAAACCGCCCAACCCCTTGATTCATTGTGATATCTCTTATAAAACTATTCACTTGGCCTGGAGAGATGACTCAGCAGTTGGGCGCTTCTGTGTAATGACGAGGACTGGTGTTTCAGCCCCAGAACCCACATAAGAAGCCAAATATTCTGTGCACATCTGCAACTCCAGCTCTGAGGGAGGTGGAGACCAGAGGCTCTTTCGGGTTGGCTGGCATCTAACCTAGCACAGAAAATACGAATGTCGGTCCACAGAGAGATTCTGCCTCAAAGGAACAAGTGGAAGTGATGAAAGGGGTATGTCCCATTGTAGCCTCCGTATGCACAAATGCAAGTGCACCCACATGCACAGGTATGTGTGTGTGCACACACACATGCACGCGCGCACACACACACACACACACACACACAAGGGTGGGTGTAGGTGAGGAACAAACTTTTAAGAATAAGAACAGAACACCAGAGAAAGGGCAGTATGAAGAAAGGAGAATGGGGCTAGCTGCCACCAAGGCGTGTCCCCATAGCCACCTCAGCTGTGGAAACCTCCCGCTTCTCTATAGCCCCACCAATCCTCACCAACTCCAGCAGACCTTCTGCACACGGGCTATAAGTTCAAATCTCAGCGTGAGTCTCCACCTTCCAGCAGACACAGGTTCTTCACCTGAGTCCCCAGGTCCGCACTTGAGAGTCTCCGCTCTGGAATCTCCAGGGTAGGGACATTCCACTTTCATCCTTCAGTCTCTTCCTTGATGTCCCGCTCTACCCTTCTGCGGCTATCCAGTCCCCTAAGTGCTGCCACTTCACTCTCTAGGAATTCATCAACTGCCACGGGCCCCAAGGACAAACCCAATTATTTTTGAGTACCTGCGAATTGTATGAATTCCCTGCAATGCTTGAGCCAGTTCAAGCTCCCAACTTTCTTCAAAGAACAGGTGGAATGATTTATTATTCATTCATTAGCCACTCAATCAATTGATCTTGTGGCTGCAGCTGCCCTTGACTTTTCAAAGTTTCAGAAGGCTTCAAAGGGCTTTGTCCTCTTTCCTTCCAAACACAGCTGCATGGTTACTGTGTATTTTTAGACAGCTCTATTCCAAGCTAACCAATCAATAAACCCGAATTAATCTCTTCCACTTAGAACTTCCAAGACATGTTTTTATTGGTGGGGACCGTTTTATATGTTTTAAGGATAAAGAAGCAGAGAAATGTAAGCAATTGTTTAGAAGTATTTACAAGGCTGACGTCAGTGTTACTTCTACTGAACGTGACTCACAGATTCTTCTTCAAAATGATGAGATGTCATAGAAGCATTAAGATCGTCATTGCCGTGTGGCTTCTGTAAAAGAAAAGAAAACTCTGCTTTAGGAAAGCAAATGACCATTGCCTTGTGACAATGTCACGCCTCAGTACTTGGGAAATCTGATATTTGCATGCCTGGTTTCAGGTATGGCGGAGGCTTTACTAGCTGTGTGGCAAGAAGAAGTGAACTCAGAGGTGTCGATTGAGCCATGTCCTCTGAGACCTAGGTTATCTATGAGAGCATGCTCGGTACTAGATTATAAGTACATCCACACATACAGCAGGCAACATGTTTTAATTCACTTGAAGACAACCATCAGAGCACATAGCCATGCCCCTTCCAAGGAGGAACTTCCTGGCCTGCAACCACCAAACTAAACTGAGCTGCCCAGCCCCCAGAGAATTCAACATGCACAAACTAGAAACCCATTCAATATGTGATTTGGTAAATCTTTTTCCAACTGGATATCTTGGGCCCCACAGGTGTCTCAAGACCAATCCAAAACTAGGAACCAAGAATTTTCAACAAATGACTTTACAGGGTCATACTGTGTCATAGTGTCAATATGCTACGATTCTCAGGAAGGGAGGGGTGACAGAATATATATCTGTCAATTGTCAATAGTATGATGTTCAGCAGACTTCTTGGGCTAGTTGTGTGCACACAGATGAGGGAACATCTAGAAAAGCTCAGGGTTTTGCAGTGTCAGCGAGCAGTATGAGAGCGAGGGTGATACCCGCAGGGAAACACAGACAGGAGCTGGCAGGGTTCCTGTGCAGCTTTCCTGGAAATCTGAGCATACTGCCATTTGCCTGGCACATCAGCTCAGATAATTACTTGCATGAACAAAGATAGCATGTCTTGCTCTAATAACTGGGTGACTCCAAAGTTATAATCCAGCTTGGGGACAAGGAGGCCTGCAGAGAAAGCTTAGCCTACAGCCCCCTGCTTGGAGGCACAGATGACATGAGTCTTCCTATTCACTGGGGTATGCTAAGCAGCCTTCCTCCCTGAGACATACACTTGAGACAGTTCCAGCATAAGAGGGCCATTTTTCATCATCTGCAAGGGAGGGTGAATAGTTGAGGACAAGCAAAGGCTCCCTGACCTCCCACTTCTGCATTTGGTAACAACCAGGAGGCCATGACACAGACAAATGGCGTGCATACCAATAAGCTTTCAGCCAGGAATAGTAGGTACCCTGAAGTTCTTAATTCTACTGTTCTCAGACTTTTCTCTGTCTCCTCCAACCCTGTGTCCGATGACCCCAGAGCATAAAGACATCATGGTCAACTCATTTGAACTCACCTAGGAAAGGGGGAGGGAAATATCCTGTACTTGAGTTTTCTCTAGGGCGCATACACTCCATTTACTACACCCACTGTGAGGACTATCAGTGTTCCAACACCCATGTGAGGCCCAGTCTAATGCTAGACAAGAATGCAACAACAGGTCCAGGGCCAAGAAAACCTCTCCTTCAGGTTCTTGCTCTCACCTTGATTGACTGTTTCTAACGTGACACCCAGGCAAGATAGGCAGAGCCATCAACAATTAGACTCTTACCCAACTTTCTTGATGTCAAAGAATTCATTGCATGTCTTTTATACTGCACATTATCAAGTCCCCAATTTCTGCCTGATTTATTATGCCAATACTGATGTTTCAACACCCGAACCAACAATAATCAGGACATTCTTGGTGTGGGAGGTGCTTCTGTCTATGTGTTGCTTTTATTGGTTAATAAACAACAACAACAACAAAAAACCTATCTTGGCCTGTGATAGGGCAAAAGAACAGAGCTAGGTGAGGAAAACTAAAGTGAATGCTGGGAGACAGGAGGCAGGGTCAGAGAGATGCCATGGAGCCACCGCCAGAATCAGACATGCCAAAACTTTACTGGTAAGCCACTGTCATGTGGCAATACAGATTAATGAAAACGGGTTAAATTAATATGTAAGAGTTAGCCAATAAAAAGCTAGAGCTAATGGGCCAAGCGGTGTTTAAATAATATGGTTTCTATGTGATTATTTCGGGGCTGAGCAGCCGGGAAATAACTAGCATCCTCCTTTTACATGTTCTGATGCACTGCAGCGTGGAAAGTCTCCACTACCATTTAATTTTATTAAATGAAACAATGTTCCAGTTGACAAACCCTATTTAAAGGTAGTCTCACAAAGCTACCAGGGCTGGGCACAGAGTTCTAGTTGGTTATTCACTGAGTATCATAATAATCTGCTATCTTCCACTGTGTCTACATATTTACTTTTGGGGTGTGTGTTACAAGTAAACATGTGTACCATGTGCATGCCTTGTGCCTTTGGAGGCCAGAAGAGGATGTTGCAGGCCCTGAACTGGAGTTAGGGAACACAGTGTGCTGAACCTGGGTCCTCTGCAAGTGTTTTTCACCATTGAGCCATCTCTCCAGCTCCTTACCTCCCACTTTGAATGGTACAGATGGCTAAACCACATTATGCTAAGGCATGATACTCTGTGTACAATCTCCAATGTTGGCCTTATTCTATTTCATAATAAGGCTACTTAAATGACAAAATTAGTCTGTATATGTGCCATAATTTATATACTACTGAAAAATGAATGCCAAGTCTTTATTTAAATACACTGTAAGTTTCCCACTTATAGCAACAGGGAATTTCCATGTGAGCAATGACATTAATTCAACATTATGGCTGGTTTTACTCACAGAAGTCACAGAACTTAAAGTTATGGATCCCACAGCCACTGTAACTGTCATACACTCTATATACACAGGAAGGAGGGAAAATGATTACCATAAGAAGAGAAAAGCATTCCATATGCACAAGAGGATGAGTTACAGCAGCTGGGAGACACATAACTTAAACTATTCTCATGCACTCTTACACAGAACCCAGAGAATTAGCCACCGAGCAGAATCTGTAACATTCTCATCTCTTCCGTAAACCTAGTAACTAGATCTATGAGCTATGACTTTGTGTCTTAGTAAAAGGAGCACAGTTATACTTGTCTCATAAGAAATGGCTGATATTCCTATGCCTTTGAATGTTGGTGTCTACGTTCTGAATAAGAATAATCAGGCATGTTGGGTTTGCTAAAATGCATCGAAGTAAGATTACCACATTGCTGCGAGTGCTATGACTTTAAAGAGGCAGAGATTTGAAGAACTGCTCTATGGTCTGGATACAAAACTATTCTGCCACTCGGGAGACTCCTTCATCCTATCCCACTCTGCTAAAATATTCCTCCTCTTCCTCAGTCAAGGCAACTACTGATATATCTCCATCATGCTATCTTGTCATGTATAGATTGTCTTGTCAAAGACGTCATGAAGCATGCCAAGTTATGGCATCTTTCACTTTGCACAATGCCTTTGAAACCATCCAAGTTCTCACCATAATTTGCCAGGCAGGATTTCATCAGGTGAGGGTAGAGATTGATGAATTACTGAGCGCCAGCTTTAGGATTTTAGACAAATTAGTTTTAAGCACATACTCAGGAGAGGATGGAGACTTCTGAACATTATAAAATCTAATAAATCACACCAAAATATGTTAAGGGCAATTATTTCCGACCTAATGTATATATGAGGGTGTTTATCTCTCCCAAAAGTCAACAGGTGTCTTTTCTTTGATTTGCCTCTAGAGATACATGGTTTTTGCATTCTACTTTAGAGTATTACACCATATGGGAAGCTAACCCAAAATTTGTGTCCCCTGTCAGTATGAATCCCCAACTTAAAAGAATGAAAATTCATTGAAACCCAGAAGGGTGCAGAGAGGTTTGAGATGGATACAATGTGTGTGTGTGTGTGTGTGTGTGTTTGCACACGTGTGTATGTGTGTATGTGTGCCTGCCTTCCTGCCTACCTGTCTGTCTGTCTGTCTGTCTGTCTGTCTGTCTGTCACAGGGCCAAAGACATGACTTAACAAGTGGAAAGACCTGAGTTTGTTTGACAGATCCCATGTAATGAGGTGGGCATCCTGGTGCATACTTGTAATCTTAGGGCTGAGGAGTAGAAACCTGAATTTCTGAGGTTTGTTGGAAAGCAGTCTTGTCTGTCGGGTTAGCTCTCCACGCACTGAGAGACCCGGTCTAAGCAATCAAGGTGGTCATCTCCTGAAAAAGCAAGGCCTAAAGTTGACCTCTGACTTCTACACACATGTACAGACATGCAGGTATGCTTTAACACATGCAATTACATGTACATGAATGTAAATACACTCGTGCACACGCGCGCATGTGCACACACACACTCACACACACACACAATTGTCACCCAGTATTTTGAAAGCAAAACACTGGTGTGAACAAATGAATTTTTTCCTTTTTTATACACTTAATTTGACCTTGTATGAATGTTACCTTCCATGTGGCTGGAACATGGCTATGCTGTATACTCAAGAAACACAACAAAGTGTGTCATCCCTGGGTGTCTGATTTCAGTAAAACAAGGCATATACCCACAGGCAGACAAACTAACCATAAGAGGCAACACTGGCGAGATCAATTATTTCATTTTCAAACTAACCCATGAAAGCATATGAGTGTATATCTGAGTATTAAGTAGTATATGATTTAAATTCTGAAACCTGTCTCGCAGTGGTGGTGCATGCCTTTAATCCCAGTACTCAGGAGGCAAAGAGAGGCAGATCTCTGTGAGTTTAAGGCCAGCCTGGTCTACAGAGCGAGTTCCAGAGCAGGCTCCAAAAGCTAGAAAGAAACCCTGTCTTGGAAAAAAAAAATCCTGTAACCCATTCTAGGCTTTCAACACTATGAATATTCAAGAATATGTAAACATCTGTATGACATAGAGAGCAATAGCATAAGCAATAGGAATGTGATGGCCAGACATGCCAGGAAGTTATTAAACCATTTACAAATATTAGGTCCATAATGCTAACATCCATTAGAAAGGTAGCTTTCTTATTAAACTGCAACAATTTAAAAGTTCTATATCATCAAGAAAAGACAAGAACAAATGGGAATGAAAATCTAAATATATAAATTTGGGATTTTGGTTTGGCCTTTTCATTTGAATTCTGGTTCTGCCTGTTCATTTCTGTGTTCTCTACGCAGTAACATCAAAAGCAAGTTGGGGCAGACACCTTTTCACCCACAAAGTCAAATACAGTTAATATCTGGATATCTACAGAAAAAAAAACAGACCAATTCCTGATATAAGTGCTTGGCCAGTTCCCAGGCACTTCTTGAACCAGCAGTAATATTTACAAATGACCTTCCATCCTATTGGCAAGAGCTGTGTTATCTGAACAATCCATCCCTTCATGTTTGCTTATCACTCCATAATTCACAAACACACTCATTAGCATCTTCTACAAAGAAGTCCAAAGGTTGTCATCATATCGGCCATTTACAATGAGGAACTGTGGGCTCTGACATCCGCCAGCCTGGCATGGCCATGGCTTGAATACAGCTTGGTAGCTGGTAAGCTAGCAACTTAGAAACACAAAAGGTAAAAGGCTTGGCTCCGGCCTTCGTTTTTACATGTAGATTGCCCAGGAAGGAGTTGCTGGCTCCAAAGCTGGTGAGATATGCAAATGTATGGATGAAAGGTGTGGTGTCCCCAGAAAAGGAATGTGAATAGAGAATTCCTGAGGGAGGAGGAGCAATTCAGGTTTGGACAGAGCTTGGGGGAGAGAAATAAACGCAAGGTCATGCTGTAAAGGACAAGAAGTCCTGAGCTGCCTTTGAACGATGATGGTGTGAAAAAGTCTGTTTCTTCCACGCGCCTCCGAGAACACATTTAGGGCAAAGCACCAGTTTCTATGTTGGGGCAACGGTCCCCGACAAAGAACCCAGAGCCAGGAGGCTAAAGAGTCACTAAGGAGAAGCAAGAGAGATAGGCCTTTGGGGAGATTTTAATCACATCACTCTTCACTAGAGCACAGCTGTGTCAGAAGCACCTATACCAGCCACCACACGAGATGTACTGGGAACAGAAACACCCAGTAATAAACAAGGATCTGCTTCAAGACTACCTAGACCCAAATCCCTGAATAAACAAGGATCTGGGTGGAGAAAACCTAGACTCAAACCCACTTCTGCTATTTCTTTGTGTCTTTGAATTTTTTGCTTAGATTTCCTGAACAAGGAGACATTTTTCCAAAGGAGCAAAGCATGATACTTACCTTGTAGGTTTAGGGGAAAAACAATTCAAAGGCTACTTAATGAGTGACTTCTTTAGGGAGGACACTGTACCAGGCAAGCTCTTTGGAAACTGATGCATTCCAATGAGATAATGATGCCTGTGCTATTAAAAGTTATACATGTTCCCAGCACTCGGGAGACAGAGGCAGGTGGATCTCCGTGAGTTCGAGGCCAGCCTGGTCTACAAGAGCTAGTTCCAATGCAGGCTCCAAAGTAACAGAGAAACCCTGTCTCAAAGAAAACAAAAAAAAGATATACATGTGTATGGGGTTACAATATTATACTTCATAAATATACACAATGATAAGAATGAAGTTCTTTCTGTATGTGTTTGATGGGAGTGGGCATTCATGTGTGTGCATATGGATAGACATGTGCCATGACAAGCATGAGCAGGGCAGAGGGCAACCTTGGGTACAGGTCCTAACCTTCTACTTTGAGACAGGACATCTATTGCTATTGCGCCATTGATGCCAGGCTAGCTGCCCTGTGCACTTCTAGGGATTTTTCCCATTTTTGTTTCTATTTCCAATAGTAATAGAGGATTATAGAGTTCAGAGCTATATGAGGCTTCTAAGTTCATGCTGGGGACTGACACTCAAAGTCTTCATGCAGTGACAAAAGCGTGTTTGGTATCCAATAAGCCCGCTCCTCAGCCCAAACTTCCTTTGTTAAAACTGAAGTCAGCCAGCAACCCAAGGCCTTCTCTGGATGTTGACCAGTTGACACTGTTACATGAAAAGGTATTAGAAACAAGAAGGATGAAGCCTTGGGAAGAGCCTTTCCCTGCTATTGGCTGGCCATCAGATTTTCTCAGAACTCTTATCTTAGGCAAACCATCACTTAGTCCAACCCCATTGTTTAAAGCAGGTGTGGGAATCATGGCCAACATCCTGCTGACTGGTGACTCATTTTACACTGTGTCTGAGTGGCATGGCCTTGAGCCTCAGTTTCATTTCACATCTATCTGGCACACGTATGGTACCAGGCCATCACCAAAGTCTACGAGTCATCCTACAGAGTAGGAAAACCTGTACAGTCATGCAACCTCTGTTACTTCTCTGATGTCTCCTCCATTGCTCCCTCTTCCTGTCCCCCTGAGCTACAATACTTGCTTGATCTTTGTGAAATGTTCACCCTTTCCTTGGTAGCCTACTGCTCTCCAGTCTTCAAAATTGCTGATATCATGTCCTCCGTGCCTTCCCCAGAAACACACACAGCTTGCTATCTGGTCTCCCTTTCATGTGAAAATTGTCTTCTCAAGGTTAGGGGTATAACTGAGCTTTAGATCCTTTGCCCAGAATATCAACTGTTTAATCGCAACACCCCAAATAACAGTAGTAGAAATACTAAACAAAGAGGATTGGTTACTTAGAAGAAGCCATTTGTAGCATCTCTACACAGTGCATTCAAGGATGTCTTCCACTTACTGATTCTCCATGACACTTATCACTTTCTAAATAATTCATGCATATATCATAGGAACTCCATAAGAAAGAGAGGTCTGACTGTATTGCCAGTTGCTATGTTCCTAGTGCCAACTTCATCACCTGCAGATGGCAGATTCTCCAAAGATAGAGATGAAGATCATGCTCATGAGGACCCTAGAACATGTCATATATACCAGCCTCACAGACGCCATATTGAGATCACAAAGACAGTCACAACCACAGAACTGAAGTGCTGTGGGCTTGAGGCACTTGCTTCCTTTTGCAAGCTACAGGCTGTTTCCTCCCCTCTGTGGTTGTCACATTGCTTCTCTGTGGTCACTGAACTGAAGCCCTATGGGTGGGAGGCAGGTCTTCTGGAAACAAGCAAGCAGGATGCACTGCTGACTTTCCGTATGAGGTACCAACAAAGCAAGTGTTTACCGCTTCAACAGACAAACAATGAGGGAAGGGCATAACACATGGCAGAATTCATTGATAGGGTTGAGTAACTAACCTTTCAATAATCACCATTTGTTTTCAAAGCATTGCCTTTATCTTTGTTTTTCATGGGGCACAGTAGAAGCAGGAAAAAAAAAAACGAATGTCTTCCTTTTACAGTTGTCTTGTTTTGGATCGCTCGACTTTCAAAACGCCCTCCCAACATGTGTAGAACATATCATTCTGCAGACAGGCTTAGTTCTCAGATATGCCTGGACCAAGCCTGGTTCTAGAACCAGCTGGATAATATTTAACAAGTGAACTCTTTGAAATTAATTTTTTGAGAGTATCATTCAAGGGTACTAACTATATGTACATCACTTCTACCTCTCGCTCCCCTTTCCTCAATTCCTCCCACGTCCCTTGACCTCTCTTTCATATTCTTTACCTCTTCTCTATTATTGTTACATATGTATATATATGCTGTGGCGGCTTGAATGGATGGTCCCATAGACTTATATATTTGAATACTTGGTCCCCAGTTGGAAAAACAGTTTAGGAAGAATGGGAAGATGTGTTGCTTTGTTGGAGGAGGTATGTCATTGTGATCAGGGTTTTAAGGTTTCAAAAGCCTGTGCCATCCATTCT